>JAFBJW010000149.1:760294-960988 GCA_016785235.1 Pseudorhombus dupliciocellatus | reverse complement strand
GGGGGGGGGGGGGGGGGGGGGGGGGGGGGGGGGGTGATTGTCAGGGTCCAACGGGAGAGAATGAACAGCAGGTGGTGGCGATGCAGCAGCCGTGGTCATTTGAAGTCTTACTGCGCTCGCAGACAAATTAGACACAACGCCTGGAGGCCTTCTGCGCAGGAGATTTAATGAAGGAGAAGATGTCGGATGGGAGAACGTGTGATTCGAGGAAACAAAGAGCAAAACAACGTGCTGGAATGCAAATCCTTCATGAGCGGGAGCCGTGAGGAGGAACACCCAGCAGCTTGGCAGCTGGGTACAGAGTCATGCTGACTCACAGCCTGAGGCGACCATAGTGGATCAAAACGAAACTTGCAGCCAAAAAAAAACTTGTGTTGCAGTGCCCACTTGAATCCCAGACTGCTTGGAAGTATCTATTATTTTAAAGCTATGAATACTTGGAAGGGGAAGTTGTGATTCTAGATAGTCGCATGGATGTAGTTGAGAGACTAAAATGGATTCAGAAGAGGCGGCCCGAGACTCTCCCACCAGTGAATATGACAATGCAACTGTTTTCAATCCCATCAGCTGCCCCATCCAGTATTAATGACGGCATCTGCACTATGCTTGTGTAAGACATTTGCTGCACTAGTGTCACGACAAAGCCTACATCCCAGAGGCAACAATGACGACGAGCTCACCCAGGACCAGGGGTGTGGAATTAATGGACAAATTGAGTAATAATAATAATATAACTTGCCAATTGTTTATCTTTCGGATGAGCCTGGAAAACCTGGGGTTTTGTTTGTCTGATCTTCCCGCTACAGCTCAACCCCCCCCCCCGTAAGATTTCTCTGAGAGAAATTACTTTAGTGATTAAATTGTAAATCAATAGTCATAATGGCCTGGTAAAGCTTTGATTTCCCTAAAATGCAGACTTGAATAGAAACACAGAGCATCCTCCTCCCTTCGTGCATTCAACAAAATTGGAGGTATATGTAAGTTTTTCCCCCTCCCCTCCATCATTGTAACTCCCACAACATTCAACCTCCATTTTCTTCCTCAGTGTTCGGCCAGCATGGCTTTTCTGTGCCTGTTGCTTCAGAAGGGACACCACCTGGACCCCGTACCCCAACAGAAAACACTTTACAAAGAGCCGCTGTGATCAAGCCACACTCACGCCGGCCCACTCGAGGCTGGATGAGCCCACTGTGCTGGAGTGGAACATCCAGTTGCCACCGTGACTCCTTTAAGAAACTCGGAAGCCTTTCTGTGGCCCGTGGGCATTGGAGCACATTTATCTTTCCTCTCTTCACACAGATGAGAAAATACACCCAAAAAAAGCTGGCCGGAAGCCATCAGCATTGTTTTGATGAATGAGATCAGTGGCACAGAGCAGAGAAGTACTTCCAACAACACTACAGAGCAGGGGGAAGCTAAATATGCTGCAGACAGCCTCTGTTCTGCCTGTTTGTTTCAGATTACCTGTGTTTGCGAGCCGCACGCTCATCTCCCGCCACAGCCTCGAGGCGGCTGCCTCTGCCTCCGCCTCGGGCGACTCGCTGTGTCGAGGTAGATACCCTTTCAAGATGACTGACAAGTGTTGAGCCAGGAATTAGACCGACTCGACGAGAGCAGAGCAAAATGTACAAATGCACATTCTGCCCGGAGTAGAAGAGTTAGATACTGCAGCTTTGGAAGCCCTGACTCCAGGACTCCAGGTGAGATGTGAAGCTTATCTCTGCAGCTGCTCTCACATGCTGGGCAGATGCCTCGAATCAGGAGGAGAAGAGGACTGTGATGGCTCAAGTTCATTTCTCTTTCATTCCATTTCAGGTCTTATTTTTTATTTATATTCACTCTTTTCTGTTTTTTGTTTGTATTTTGGTTTGCAGGGTTACACAAAAAAGAGAAAGAACCCATCACATTTTCTGCAAGGCATATTCAAGAATAGTTTTTCACCTTCTTGAGCCTTGTTGCGTTTTATTTATTTCACATTTTCATTTTAGAAGTCTGGCATACTGAGGGGACAGTAGGGCCTTGGTAAAGGATGTATTTTTAATCTAATTTTTAATGTATTTTTGTTCCTCACTTTTATTTACATTAACACTGAAATCAGATCATCCCTTTTCTAAATGAGTTAATTTGGATGGTTGATTCCAAAGACCTACTTTACCTGTGGTGTATTCATTTCAGTCCACTGCTGTTAAATACACGGGATCTGATATTATAATCTGAAAATAACCATCGTAATGACTCCAGGGTTATTTCATTAAGATCCATGGAGTGAGACAGATGATATTATAAACGTGCCTCGACAACACCCAGGATGATAACGCCACATTGAGGCTAGTTTGGACACACTGGAGTCCACAACACTAATAATACCTTCTGCCATTTGTGTTTATGATGAAGCCACAGGCGTAAACTGTGCTGCACCGACGGACCCGTGTGTGTGTTACCCTCTGAGCAACACACCAGCCCGCTCCAGAGGAGTGGCTCCTGCTGCGAGAATCAGCGCCACGGGAACACATTCCCATCGATCCGCGAGGGGGCCTCCATCAAGCTCCCGGCAGGACACTGGCAGAGTGAAAATAATCTACTGCCTCCAAAGTCTAACCAGGGTGAACACCTCAAATCATTTCTCAATAAACAGCAGTCAGGGAGCATATTAGCAGCTCTCCCTTTTTTTTTTTTTAGAAGAAGAAGAAAGGTGAGAACACATTCATCAAATATTAGTCAGAAATACAGCGCGCTGCCAAACAGCGAGATGTTTTATTTTTATTATTATTTATAGCGCCGGAGATTTCTCTCAGAGGCCAAATGAAGCCTGGCCTCATAAATAGATTCTAATGAAGAAAACAATATTTGTTTTCTCAAGACCCACTGGCTGTCACTGTTCTCGGCTTGTCAAACAATTCCACAGTTTCACATTTTCCAGCTGGTGGAGCAAGTGAAAGAAAGAGCGCCCCCTCTGTCCCTGGGTGGGGCCTGAAATGCGACCATCGCTGGCAGAAGTTACTCAGAATCAGTCTTCATAATAAACAACTGGCTTCACTGACCTCCAAACAGACAGCCAACAAGAAATGAAAAGAACACCTTGGGTTTGTCACAATAAGTGACTTTCTGAAGCTGGACGTGACTCAGGGGAGCGCTAAGAGGCTACTGTGGTGGCTGCGACCACAACCGTAGTCACACACACAACCACGACGTTTTCACTTCTTGAGACTTAAATGACACTGATCTGACAGCAAATTACTGCACACATGAGCTTGAAAATATCCAAATACCCCAGCCCTAAAATTATCATGTGCCATTTGTGAAAAGAATGAATTCGAAAAGACTCAAGACTAAGACTTTGGCTCATTATTAGCTTTAGATTTTTTAGTAAAGTTGTCTTGTAGGATATTTTGCCATCATCCAGGAGCTGTGGAGATATTTTGGTCAGGACCAATGCTGCCAACCGCAGAGCCGGGCTCTGAGTGTTCCAGTGTTAAAAAAGTAACTAGCAACTTGTCCATCCAAAAATAATGCCCAGCATGCACTGCAATATTTACAGCACCCTCTGAAAACTCGGAGATGGATCTGAAAACCGGGTGAGATCAAACTCAATTGCTCGACAGCACTCGAGGATACTGAGAGAAAACATGGCTTTTTGTAATGTGGGTGAACTGACCCTTGAACCATTTGAGCATAAACAGCCAGAAGCCAGAAATGTCTCATAAATATCTTCAAGGAAGCTTTGGCGTATGGAGCTGGTTTAAGAAACAAACTTTCTACCACCTGCTGTGCGGTTCTGACTTCTCTCCCAGTTAAGTCCACACCCAAAGGCAGCACAGCTCCGGGGACACGAATGACTCACACAATAACAGGATGGCTCTCCAACTTAAAGGTACTGACAGGCACTCACACCGGTCAGAGGACACAAACCAGCCACTAGCTGGTGGAGAAGTCAGCAACAAAACTCGTGGAAGCCTCTTGATGAGAGGTGAAAGGTCTCTCCCAATCGATTGTGTGGTATAGAGAAGATTATGAAGTTATTGAATGTCCCGCAATAATCACACAAGTGTGTTTTCTTTATTGGACTTGGCTGAGACCTGGACTGAAGTCAGTGCTGAACGCACCCATGGCATTTACAAACTGCTCCTTTAATGACAGCAGCTTTCAGCGGGCCATAAAACAATTAGAAACATGACACAAACCATTAATCATTGTATACATACTGCGCCTGCTAACAAACCCAGGGTCATGCATTATGAATGAGCAAATCACCTGGATTTAAAGTCCGCTCAATCATTTTATCGACTGCTGCTCGAGAAAAGATGACACCAAGTCCTGCATCTCTAACGTATTGGCCATTTGAATAATCCATTCTTAGTTATGGTAAACTCAGGGCATGGCGGCCCGTGTGTCATCAGGGACATCACATGACTAACAGCCGTGGTGAGCTTCTTTTTGTCCGAATGAGAGGATGAATGAAGGACAGCCAATCAGATCCAGGACCTGAAGAACAAATGAAATCAGCTGCTTGCACAAATAGAAGAAACTGCCATAATGGCCCAAAGCTGTCATGTGATGTTGTGAAGATGCAACACTGAAAGACAACCTATGTCCTTCCTGACTGTCTCACACACACTTTGACCAGCCTTGAACTCCTGTTAGAGCCAACCTAACCCTTACACTCACAACATGAAGACTAGCTTTTCTTCCTAAAAGGAAGGCAGGTCCATAATGTGACGGTTTTAGACAGACTTAGTCCCACAGTCCCACAACACTTTGGGATTTAGGTCCTCAAAGGGGTGAGTTATACTCAGCAATCACCATCCACATACTTCAGCCAACAATCCCTGTTAAGACCACAGTGTGTTACCAAGAGAGGACGCAGCTGAGTGGAGGCAGAGTGCAGCTTTTAGCAGCTTCACACTAATCACACAGCACATGTGTGGTATGCAAATTGATTCGTGAAAACATTTACAAACCCTGACCGGTATCGGTGCCATTTTATTTCCTGCCGCAAGTTTCTTATCTCAAATCTAAGTGATACACAAAGTGCTTTTCTGTGCTATGGAACCAGTTGGGCTTTAACTGCAGGCTGAAAAACACCTGATTTATTCTGTTGACGAAAACCTAATAAATAACACTGTGGGGATAAATACAAAAACAGATGTGATTAATGATCCATACCGATTCTTTTTCCACTGTATTATCTATAGAAATAGCATAAAAAGCCTTAGACCCCGTTATGACTTTCTATTTTAGTCGTGATCTGAATTCAAAGTGTCAGAAAGCAGAGCTGCGTGAGACAGTGGCTGTGCAGCGTAATGGAAACTGTGACCAGCACAACAGGTACAAAGCCCCAGCATCTGACTCATCCGCACAAAGCGCTGCCTTTAAAAGAGACAATGAAATGATGTGTGAGCTCGCCAGCTGCTCGGATAGCAATCGGAAATATGGCAGCATTTGACTCGTCAATTAAACAAATCATCGCTTTTCAAACTAGAGAGATGTGCTCCGCTGATGAATTTGATTTTTACCTGACCCATACCACAAATGCTGGAGAGTAAAGTAAATGTTTGTGTTTTCAGTGAGGCTAAAATCCACTCTGGTAAAAATCTGTAAACTCAACCTTTACTTTCCTCTCAAGTATCGTGATTATCAGAATATCAAATATTGATGAAGTGAAGCAGCCATCACTCTTCCCACAACTCAGGGGTCTGCCAGTTTATCTGACTGGTTTACTGCCAGTATTATGGAACGACATCATTTCCTCCCAGTGTCCTCGCGTTGACACGGTGCTGCAGCTGTTTGTCTTCCACTGCATTTGACGTATTAGCCAAAGCTTGGCCAGTTCCACCTGCCTGGGAAAAATCTCCAATTAGTCTCAAGTCTCAACACATTTTTCATTCAATTACAGTTTGTAGTAAATGCATTCTTCATTAAAAAGCAATTATGTTTTTGTCTGCCATTTAATACGACCTTAAAGTCCCGCTCAGCCTGATTAAACTTCATTAGTCTGGGTTTTTGGGGAGAGTGCTGATATTTTGGTGCAGCACGACGTGGCACAGGGAGTTTGTCATCGTGATTTCTCACATTCAAAGAAAAATATTGTGATCATTACTGGACTCAGGCTTCAAACGGCCAATCTCGGGCATGCCTATAAGCTGCATATTGACTGAATATACACGTGTGGATATTTCCAGACCCTTTAACAGAGATGACTTTCACCTTTCTAGCTGTCTTTAGTCTCCCGGCAACACCAGCGGCTCGAGACTGTCAGAAAGCTCTGGGTATATACACAAACGGTCCTGCACCGTGGCTGCTTTTCTCCGTCTAAGCAGTTTCAGTGAGAACACCATGCTATCATCACTCAGTGTCAGCCGTGGTGTGCAATTAGCCAGAGGAATAAATAGAGACAACTTGCAGATCGGTCGGGATGGAGGGGTGCTGGGTACAGGTACAGTGTGTGTAGGGGGATGGGGGTGGGGGTTGTCGTGCGTACGGCCCCATCAGGGCAACAGAGATGGGCCCTGTCACGACAGCTGCTCCGACGTGTAATGCTGCTCAGAGCTGGGCTCCAGTTTCAGACCAGCGGCCCCTTCCTCCTCTGGCTCACATACATTATGTTTCATAAGTGCAGAGATGATGAGGAGGAGTGCCTGATCGCTGCTCTAACTGTGAGCCGAGGCCTCAGCCTGCAGGTTATAAATGCTTTATTCACCCAGGAGACGTGCGGAGCCTCAGCTGAAAGAGCAAGTCTGGGGCTTTGTCTCCACTTTTCCAGAACGGATATGAAACACTCGCTTTTTGAAAGAAAACGACACAACCTTTGTTCTTCTAAAACGTCTTCATCCAAATGATGACAATGGAAAAAAAAAAAAAAAACAACTACAGCCTCTGGGACAAGCACGTCGGGCCAGAAGGCGGCAATGATGTCATCATGGCGACATCGGACGCTGTGGTCCAAGCAATTCTGACCGAGGCCTGTGACTTATGATTATGTGGAGCAGCGAGGCTAAATTTAGCTGCAAACTGTCACCTGTGCATGATCATTACACAAAAAGCCAAGTGGCTAAAGTAAACTGTGCTGTCTTCATTTCCTCAATGCTCACATTCAGATGTTCACAAGAAAAGAGAAATGAGAATGTGCACCTTAGAAGGTGTCTGTTAAAATCTGTCTAACAGGGAGTGAAAGACAAATTATAAAGACAAGACCAAACACAGAGTTTCTGGGCATGAGACACAACTACTGCTGCTGATTAAAATTCCAAACACAAGCTGTAAATTATCTTATGACTGAATTAAAGAGGCTCATTTCAGTGAGGAAGGCGCTTGTTGTGCTGTAAAGTTTCCTCAGATGAAATGAACAGGTTGCTGATCTCCAGTTCAAAAGTAGAGAAGTGATCTGCTGAGACAGATTTCAATTATTAAGAGCTGTGTGACGTCCAAGATGTCTTCGTCTCATTTCCAAGAAGTAGTTCCACAAACCACTGAAACAATCTGTTGAACAAACGACTTGTTGTTGTTTGCTAACGCGGAGTTAGGAAAGACAGCATGATGTTAACCAAGTTGTTCGTTCTCATTTCCCCGGGGCGGCAGTAATGACACAGTACGTGTTTGTCAAGTTGCCTCTGATCAGCATCTGAAGATTTGATTGTGAATGTGAATTAAATCTCTTTTCTTTATTTCCAAACTGTTTAAAGTATTATTTGGAAATGTCCCTGCAGCACTCCAGATTTGTAATAATTTGTATTTTCATGTTAAGCCATGCAAGTGGCCACTGCTACTTCAAGTATGACTAAATCTACTTCAACTGTCGTTATTACTGCTGCCAACACTGTCACTCCTAATTATTAGCTTGTGCCAAAGTAACTTGTAGTATAACCCCTGCTACTGATACTAAAACTGTTTGTACTTCTATCACCAACACTGTCACATCTACTAGTCCAATGGCACAGTACCAAAATATATGACAATTAATATGAGAACTAGTCTTTCAGAACAATGAGAAGGTGCAGGAGATCATTCAAATGCACTAAGCTCAAGTGTAGCCGATACATCTCCAAATAAAAGGCCCTGCCTGAGACCCATGTCTCCACAACAAGCTTCTGCAACAGCTTCAATCAGCTTCAGTGCTGCTTGCTGAGAGCCCTCCAAGTCTGCTAGTGGACACGGTGCCTCCAACAGATACTCGCCAATCTGGCGATGACGCTAAGAGCACAGTCACTCCAAAAACCTCCCATAAGTGTCCAGCTGGGTTCAGGTCAGCTGATGGCAAAGGCCGCAGCCTGTGAGTCACAGCCTTTTTTCCCTCCGAGCCAACGCTGGAGACTTCAAGTTGTCCTTTCATTTGCCAACACCACGTGTGCCGTTGGCTCACCCAGAGCACCAAACACCACGCATACAATAACAGACAACTCTGTGTAATATATTATGTTCGCAGACCCACATGAAGACACTAGATCCCATTAGTTTTAGAGTCCAAACTGTTCTCTTGACGGTTTCATTTTGCACAAAGCAGGTTTCAGGTCTCTCTGCTATGGAGCACACCTAGTTTTATTATTTCCACAGAATCAACAGGCGGCAGTGTCAGGTGACACGTCTGTCAGCTGAGGGGTTTGTTTGACCAGAGCCTTCCTGCCATCGACTTAACAGCAAAATAAAGCTGCGGCGCCGGAAGACCCTGGTGGCTGTGCGGGTCAAAGTCTACCTGAGAGCAATTCTTGTGTGTGATGAAACTGAGCTGCCTCCAGATGTCCGGTACCTCTAGTGCTGGCTCTGCTATGTACTGAAGATGCAGTTCACTGACAATGGTACTGACATTCTGTTCTTTAGCCTCCTCAAAACGCTGTGTTCTAGAAATGTGAGCAAACATTATGATCTCAGCTGTGTCACTACAGTGAACATTAATAACCTAGCATTGTGTAACAGAGATTCCTAAAATACCACAGTGTCAATGTTAACATAATGAAGCAACATGTCACCCAGTGCATCTGCTGTGAGTTTATTTTAGCTCTTAAAATCCAAATCTATTCTTTAGGGGTTTATTTTAAAAAATGACTTTGATTCTGAAGGAAATGAAATGAATTTATTTTCCTCTAACGAGATTCGTATCTGCTCACAACTTTGTTTTCTGCTTCAGACACATGAGAAGTTTCATGTCTTCACCGACACGATGAGATGAAACTTTCTGTACTTTTCCAGTCGGGCTAGTTCCTCCATCCTACGTGCATTCGCAGAGAAGCGAGAGCCGCTGCTACTTGTGCTGCTGCAGCTGCTGAGAGCGTGATAAAAACTGAGGAGAGACTTGGGCCGCCGCAGCGAATGTAGCCACTTCACAAAACATGAATATTACAATGGGCTCTCGTCGCTGCGGCCTAGAAACAACAGAGCATCCACCTGCGCAGTTGTGTTACAGTCGTGCCTTTTAAAGTGCTGCCCGGCAAACTGCAGGACAAACGTGCATGGTGCATTAGTGCACCCCCACCCCCGTCTCCATGCAGCTCCATCACAACCCCAGGAGGAGCAGCAGCCTCTTAACAACATCTAAAATGGAGGAAACCCACCTCTCTGACCTCTGAGATCAAATGAACAAATCTAACTCTGACTGACAGCCTAAATTACACTGCCTAACCCCCCCAGAGCCTTTCACCTCGTAGAATCAATTCAATTAAAGCGCAACTACAGTAGCTTCATTCAGAGGGGCACTCATTAACATGCAGAGGGGAGGGTGGTTTGATTGAGGAGCATGGACACATGAGGGAACCGTTCATAGCTTGGAATAAATTATTTAATGAGAGGTAACTCTTCTTCCCTCATAGGAGCAAAATAAATGAGCAATCATAAATGCATGTATTAAAGGAATTTTGATCCATTTGGCTTCACATGGGATTACTTTTAGTTTCTATGATCACCAGCTCGTGTATAGTTAACCTGTTGTGTATTCTATTTGTGTTCAATACTTGTAGTACAGGAGTACTCCATGGACAACCTGACATGTAAACCAGACCCAGCCTGGGGCCCTCACCAGTCAGACGGTGTGGGATGCGAAACAAAGTGAACTGGGATCAGTGGGTCGGAGGAGCTGTTCTTTCAGCACCACGCCGCCGCTCTCCCCCAGTTCAAGCTCTGCGTCTTTTTCTTTTTCCAGCCTGAACTCAAACTACCAGAAACACGAGCCCGGCGTCACCCTCCCACTCCCACTCCCACTCCACAGACAGGAGGTGCACCAGAGGACATCACATGAGAGCAGACCTCCCGAGCGCACATACGTCACTCTTCCCACTTCACAAAATGCGAATCCGAATATTATGAGACGGCACAAAGTAATTCTCCCTCTGCGGAGAGCTGCAACATGTTGCTTCAAACTTTGTCTCCAGACTTGTCGGTGATCAGCTGCTGCCTACAGACGCTCTCACGGTGTTGAATGTAAATGTAACTGTCCTCATCACAAACCAGGTACTGTTGCGCAACACTGACAAGACGCCGAGGGGCAGCTGTCATGGTTATGGAGGCTCGGTGTCACTGGTGTCACAGACTGGGACTTACCTATGGTGGTAATAACCGTGATGGCAAAGTAAAATGACCCTGCAAATTTCCACTGCACCCCGGCTCTGTGGGGCTCTGCCTCCATGATGATGGTCTCCAGTTTGCGGTAATCATCCTCGCTGATGTTATATTTCCCCTGGAGACGCTTCTCCTCGGCTTCCAGCTGCTCCTTCTCCCGCATCTCGAAGTCGGACTCCAAAGCGTCAAAGACGGCGGCCCCGACGAGCAGGTATGTAAACGTGCAAATGATCAGGGACAAGGTCCGCACGTTTTGCCGCTTCATGGCCAACAGGAACCGGCGACCGAGGGGTTCATGTCCCCTCGGGTTCCCCGGGAAGGCGCAGCAAGCGTGGGGGAAGCCGTGTGGGCAGCGCTTGGAGGCGGAGGCGCAGAAAGGTGCGCTCCGGTGAGGGTGGTCGCGGCGGGCGCCGGAGTCGGAGCAGTGATGGATATTCCCCCCTTTGCGGTTATCCCGGCCACAGAAGCCGAAATCCTGCTCCTGATTCGCAGAGAGACACAAGAGACTGCTCGATCGCCTGGACCAGGAGCCCTGCAGCCGAGAGACCCTGCGCAAGACCTGCCCAAACCAAGTCCTCCCGGTGCGCAGTGCCATCAACAAGCTGCTTCCAAAGATCGCCTGTTGGTCTCCGTTCTCCCCGAGTGAGCTACACTGATGTGAATAAATGTTTCCAAGCAAATAAATGATCGGGGTTTTCTCTCTTCCCCTCGATCCGACACTCACTCTGTCTGTGGTGTGGATTCAAATGTCCAAGAAGTGAGCATCTTCCCACATGTCCACAAGTTTCAGCTCAACACCAACCTGTTCATTGTAGCCTCGTCAGCACTCAGACTATATTTAGCCGCCATTCTCCAAATACACCAGACACGAAAAAGATCAGTTCGCTCCCCTCGCAAACACAAGACATCCTCAGATGTGCTGAGTCGTCGCCAAGACGGAGAGTCACAGAGTCAGAGAGGAACAGCATGAAGTTGGACGCTGTTTCACACAGAGATCATCACATGCGAAGCATCCACACTCTCATCCCCCTGTCCAGCCGCTTTATTCCCGCCTGGGCTCACTTCTCATGGGAGTAAAAAAAAATATTCCAATGCGCAACAAATCGTCGTCGACAACAGGTTCCTTAATTAAGCCAATGGTTTCCCTGGAATTGGATCTTTTTGGGAGCAGGTGCAGAAGTTGAAGCGGAGGAATGAGACACTTTCGCACTGGTATAAATGAAATTCAGAGTTGGGCACAGCGCGCTCCGCGGCTGCTGTACCACTCGTGCTCCGTTGCGCACATCCAAAGCTGCCGCGGTGTGTGCTGGTCACTCTCAGCTGATATAGGGAAGGGGGAAAAAAGAAAACTAGTAATAGTGCTTCTGTGTTTCCCCTCGTCGCGCAGGGGACCTGTGAGTAAACCATGCGTGTCACGAACTGCTCGTATTTTGTCTCCACTCACACTCCAGACTGTGGTCGGTGGGCGTTGCTCCTGCTGTCCCTGTGTTTTTCTCTTTCTCCAAGTGTCACGATTCCTCTGAGTTCTGGCCTGAAGCGTCTCTGATGCTGCACCGCTCTTTCATCCCTCTTGGGGAAAAGAAAATCTAATGGGGCACATAGGCACACACACCCTCCTCTCCCCCATGTATGCGACCCCTCCCACGGTGGCCACTCCTGCCTGTTACATGGACACAGAGCTCTCAGTGAGAGTCAGATGCTCACACCAGTGCTCTCACATCCCAGCAGCAGCAGGGGAATGCGCGCATGGCGGTGCGCTGTCCATGGTGCTGCGCGCTGCAGAGGTCTCTCTCTCTCTCTCTCTCTCTCTCTCTCTCTCTCTCTCTCTCTCTCACACACACACACACACACACACACCACACACATCTCCATCAATTCAATCAGAGAGGAATTAAATAAGAGCAATTCACTGATAATCCACCCAGGACTCATCAGACAGGCACACACACAAGTGGCCCAGGCCACCAAGGGCTCCAAAGCTCCCCAGTTAAAAACAAATTATCTTGTTATAATATAAATCCAACATTCACCTCCAAGGGATGGAATGATTAGTGAAAATGGTGATGATGATAACTGTAGGGGGACCCCAACATTATGACCTAATCAGGGACCCATAGGGATCCTGAGTTCAAATCTTAATGAAGACTTTTTCATCACTGAGAGATGTAAGACAGCGCTCCTCTTCATTCAATACACACCCTGTGTTCCACAGTCTGAGCTGATATATTTTCTCCTTTACTGTAGGAGTTTGGATTGAAGTTTCATTTCTTGCCTGGATTATATTACAGAGGTGGTAGAAGAAGTATATAAAAAAAGACACAGCGGTGATATTGGATTCAGCCTGAAAAGTCTATGAGATCATATTGTAACATCCATAAACAGGCTTGAAGAAAACTCTCCCAGAATGCAATGCAATAGTCCAAACATTAAGAGACAAACAAAACAGAACGCTCCTGTCAGTCTCATGGACGACATCAGAGTCTGCTCATGCAGCATCGAGAGTCCATTCCCCAGCCCATTTCAGCGCCCCAAAGTGCTCTTGAGCAAGGCAGTTAATCCATGGCAGCTGCAGGGACCTTGTTATATAACTGACACACGAACTTGTCAGCTGAAAACGGGCACCAACAGAGGGCCGCAGCATGAACGCAGCATTTCAAAAGTGTTTGCCCCCCTCTGACAAACCGTAAGAGGCCAGGTTCCGATATGTGTCGCTTATACAACTTTTATATACTGTATATAAACCAAGGATCAGCATTTTACTCACCCTGGTAATGTCTGTGCCTGTTTGATATTGTTCTGTTCTGTTTTTGAAATGCACTGACGTCATTTAATTTATTTTCCTCCCATCTGACTTATTGTTGGTTTGAAATTAATCTCTGACAACTGCCCACCTCCTGTACGATTGCACACCCGCACGCACACATGACGTCAATTTTCACACACCAGGCAACACGCACACCGGCGTATCTCAGTGGGAAGTTGAACATCAAGCACAGTTGTCCATGAAGGCTGCCATTTAAGGGTCTAAACAGCTTCACTAATTAGCAGCGTCTGGATGTGTAGTCGCTCTAAATTTAGCTCTACAGTTCCTCCAGTCCCCACCTCCAGAACTAGTGCAGGAAAAAGTTTAATAATGGATACTGCTCAGATACATCTCCATGGCAATGACACTATGCACATACAGCATCATCCCTGTTAATCATACAGGTCTGCACACACACACACAGAGCTCAAAAGGCTGCATTCATTTCTTCCAGGATGATCTGGAGCGGCAGCAGACGTGAACAAAGGAGTGATGGATGAGGGAAGTTAGAGCAGATTGACTGTCAGCTCAGTGCGTCTCTGCCTGGAATCCAGCGGCCCAAACTAAACACACTCATCAGTCTGCAAATAAATGACTCGGCTGATGAAGACGGAGGGTCGTGTGCAAAGGGGTCGTACGTCATCCACGCGTCGATAACAGCAACAAGATACTTACAACATATGAACGCACCACAAAAAGCTAATTGATTTAAACACAGATTAATCCGTCAAATAAATCTGACATCAACGCCTGTTTCCTCAGATTCTAATCCTCTGGGGATTTTGATTGGATGATCAAGGGACAGGGAACTATAGTGATAATGAGTCTTCAGATTATTCCTCTGGTTCTTTGAGTGCAACTAGGTGCCAAAAAACACAAAAACAAGTAAAGTGTCAAAGGAAAGGTGTTTCCTGAGAAGCCGCTCTGTGACTCACATCCATCAAGATAAGCAATACAATTTAAAACGCCAAAGCTCAGGACTTTTCTCTGCAGAGTTCTTCAGGGAATCAGTGGATTTCACTCAGCTTTTAGTTTCCACCTATGCACACAAACAGTTTCAGTCTATAATGGCACTGTTAGTGATGATATGTAACGTGATTACTCAGCCTCTCATCGTCATTGAGATGAAAATACAAAAAATACAAAATAAAAAAAAATGCAGTGAAAAACGTCACAACTCACTTTTTGCTTTTTCTTCAGCGGAGACAGGGTTTGCTCAGTCGTCATGGAAATGGCTCCTTCGTCATCATGTGACCCAAGTGCATGGAACACGGATCACTTGGTAACAGACAGTTAGCGAAGCAACTGCCGTCTCCTCTGAGCGCCTGAGCTCAGCACGTGACCGCCGATCCACACCTGGGCCATGTCAACTCAGTCCATCCACCGATGAACACAGCGTGATTCAGCTGAGAAACTGCAAAGGAAAAACAAAGTTAGTGTACTGCTAGTAGATGTAAGAAATGATGTAT
Organism: Pseudorhombus dupliciocellatus; assembly: GCA_016785235.1. Classification (NCBI taxonomy): domain Eukaryota; kingdom Metazoa; phylum Chordata; class Actinopteri; order Pleuronectiformes; family Paralichthyidae; genus Pseudorhombus; species Pseudorhombus dupliciocellatus. The sequence goes on along the minus strand of JAFBJW010000149.1, from coordinate 946,174 downwards.
AATGCCCAAAACCAAAGCATTGTCTCTTGAGTTTTTCACTTCAAGGGGAAGTCCTTCCATAAGCTGCAGACACGTGAGCGCATTCCAGACTTCAGGTTTGGAGTCATTTCATATTTACCGGCTGGTGTGGCGAGGCAGACAGCTGATTAATGAAGTCACAGGGGCTCAGTAAACAGAGGGATTCCTGTGTCTGTCGGTCTCTCTCTCTCTGCAGTGCTGAGGCTGAAAAAGAAGTGAGAGTGTCAACCCCCTTGCCTCCCCCGCCTCCCACACCCAGCCCATCACAACCTCCTCATCCCTCCACCCAGGGATCACCCACACGCAGCCGGTTGCAAACATACAGGAGTGGGCGTGGCGTGATGCTGAAAGGGAGGGGACAGGAAGTGGAATCTGGATTCCTGGGGATTGAGTTCATTTACTTGCATGAATGTTTGAACGACGGAGGACTGCGAATTCTCCTTGCCACTAAATGAACAGCTCATATTTCACCGTTGTCTCTATCTAAGGCCGGGAGGAAATGCATCAGCACATATTGATGAATGATTGGTTACCGAAGCATCTTGCCAAAGGACTGGCTAACACTGGCACCTTTACAGAAATCTTGATTAATGTGTGATGTACTTGCTAAAATAAAATAAATGGGCAGATTACAATCAGGAGGTCGAATACGCTGCGGGGTGATGAGGGTGCTAATAACGTATTTTGAGGAAAAGAAAACTCATTTGAACCGTTTTGAAAGGTCCTCGTGTTCTGGGAAGGACAGAACGTCAGAGGCATTTTAAAAGTACAGTGGTGGAAGCTTTGGTAATTTGTAGCGTACAACACTTAACGCTGACGAGAACAAGACCTCAATAAATCAGCAGCGCGCGCTCGAAACGCTGCCTGTTTTGACCGAGCTGTTTGCTTTCTTGTTGAAATGCTCCCTGGTGCTCAGAACGAACTAATTGCAACACATACAGTGAGAGAGCTTATTAAATAAAGTCTAACAGTAGTTAGAAAACATTGCCTGGTTTATGGATTATTATGGTTTTGATTTATACTGGTAACCCTAGTCGATCATGTTGTGTGTAGAAGATCTGTTTATGCTCATTTAATAACGTTGAATCCAAATCAGACCAAATTCAGCGCTGCACTTTGCTGGGCTGTTCACAACAGAAGTGCATCTAAAGGATGAATCATGATGTCAGGTTTATTACAAACTGGAATTCTAAAGTCTCCGCTGGCTAAACCCAGAGCCTCTGCTAAGATGATGTCACGCTGCTAAAAAGAGCTCTTAAAGTGTTTTATTATGAAACGTCCAACAGTTAAAAATGGTGTAAAGTCAAAATGCTGCTGTGTGGTTGCGTGAGGTCCACAGTCATCTGACTCACCGCGCTACTCTCAGCTCTGCTCATGATTTCACCGCACAGGGAAGGTCTGATGCAAAAGGCACCAGCCGTTTGTGGAGGCTCCAGTACTTTTGGGACTTGGCCAACAAAGGGAAATTTAGAGTCAATAAATACAAAAAAAAAAAAAAAAAGATTCAGGCCTGTGTTTACTGGATGTTGTCACTCAGAGTTAACATCTTGTAATCTTTTTGTCACGTAACTTTAGGTCTTTCTCAGTCAACTAGAAAAACACAAATGAAACAAATGAAAAACTGATATTCTATACATTTGAGTTACTGTTACAGGATTATCAAGAAACGGGATTGGTCCACAACCCAAATCTACAGATTCTCCACATTCTGTTTTATAGAGACAGTCAGTTTGATTTCTAAGATGTTTCATGTGAAGGCTTCTGCGCTGCTTTGCTTACCTTTATAAACCCACTGTTTTAGAAATGTAAAACTTGATCTTAAACACTGATTCCGATCCAGCGTTCCAACGTTGACAGATTATTCAACAAAAGTTTTAAAAGCATAAGTTTATACAGTAACTGAGGAAAGAAATCTTTCCCCTTCAGAGAGGCTGCTGTTGGTGAGGGAAGGTGTATTTAACTGTATTACAGCTCTCGGTCAGGCCGTGATGCTTGAGACTAAATGAAAGTGTGAGAAAGGAAACAACATCCAGCGCTAATGAACCACAGGGCGGAGTTCCTCACTGCTTCGGTTCTTCTTGAGCACAGAGAGAGACGGAATTTAATTAGAGGGAAAAAGGTGACTCTTTGCTCCAATAAGTGAAGATGGGACACTCTTAATTGCTGCCCCGCTTTGTAATTTAGGCCTATAAGATGGGAGATACCCTCAGAGAAGAAGGTTGCCACGAGGGCTCGGAAAACAATCAGCAGGAGACCGGATTTGCATTTGAAAAGTGAGGTGGTGCAAAAAGAAACTGTAATAACACAGCGTCACAGCAGCACAGAGACGCTTGCAACCGTCCTTTGGGCTGAACCCTGCACACCCAGAGCTGACACCTGGTTACAGAACACACACACGCACACATCACACACTCTTCCTTGATTCAAATACACAAAATGATACACAAGCGAATCAGCATGGAGGGCTCGTCTTCGGACTTGCTTGTGTTGTATGCATAACAAGTGACAGCAACGTGATTTTCATTCAGGTAAACTACCGCGTTCCTTACGAGGGTAAAAGTTGTGTGTGTAAACATCTGTAAAGTGAGTTTAGATTTCACTGGACTTTCCCACATTGAGCTAAATGGAAATAAATTGACCACATACAGAATCTTTATGCCCCGATGCCGATGCTCCAGCTTAACACGGGCTCAGCCGCTCTGGGTGAGAAGCTTCATGCTCCAGCAGTGTGAATAAGAAGCAGTCAGCCTCTGATCCTGCCTTTATAACACACCCGAGGAGTCATTTCACACAAAGCCGACCATGATGGAAGGTCAGGAGGAGAGACACGTGCTACTCATTTTGGACACCGTGCCGCCACTCTCACCATGAACTGCTTCACGGCGAGAGTGTTTCCTCCTCCACCCCCACCAGTGAACGCTTACATCACACATCCTGTTTTAAGCTGGACGAATGGGGCGTGACTTAAAAGGCGTTGTTGTTAAATCCCAGACGCCTGAGACGCGATGATCGTGATGATCCAGATGTGAATATCTCCAGCTGTTACAGTGTACCCGCGCACAGCAGCTCGTGCTCACTCACATCTCCGTGTATAATTCAAATGAACATTTTCAGTCAGTGATTTCCCAGATGAACGGAAAAAAGCTGGAGGAACAAAGTCGAGGCAAACAAAGGTGGCGTGTTTTAACATTTATTTACAACAGTTATACGTCACACAATGATCGGGTCAACTCGGAGAAGTGTTCCAGTGGCGGCCTTGTTTCCAAAGCGATAGAAATAAATAAATAAAAAGTGAAAAGTATATGACCAGCCCCGGCTGATCACATCCCCGATGTCCTCCCCGGTGAAGCTCATCTCAGCCGTCGAAGCCAACCAGTAACGCAGGCGTCTTATTTGAAATCTCTTTCCATCGGCCTCTTCTTGGAGCATGGCTTCTGTTTTTCATCCTGAGATATTTGTGTTTTGTTCTTATGAGCTTCATCTTCCACTGCCTCCTGAAGCTCGGTGACACACGCACTGGCTTTGTTTTTGGTGCAGGTAGTAAAGTCATCTGGTAGCAGGTTGACTGCTAGACGCTACCTTACTACCGAGTATTTAGAAAACTACCAGTTCCCGAGCAAAGTAAACAATGCATGGCAACTACAAGGAAACAGTTAGAACCCAGTTCAGGCTGAATCGCCTTCATGGAGAAGTTTATAGCTGCGTATCAAGGTGACGTATTAATGCAGCAGATCACATAGCTCCCTTCAGACTGCTCCTTCAAACAACAGCATTGTTAGTCTGGCTTGCTCTTAGTCAGAAGTGCAAGCCTGTGAAACTCAAAGCAGAAGAACTCCAATGAAATGAACTGATTTCATTCCAAAGACACGTGTGATGTTTTGACAGTGCCTGTCTCCGTTGCCTTTGTATAACAGCCGCTGACCGTACCGGCCTTTCTATTCAGCTCGGACTTTAACGCCAGAACTCACCAGGAACTCCTGCTCTGTCCCATTTTCCTTCAGTTTCTCCTCCTCCTCCTCCTCCTCCTCCTCCTCTCTTCTGTGTACATTAATGCAGTAGATTAATGAGGCTGAGGGACAGTGGATCTGAGATTTCATCTTTCAGGATTTTTCCCATGTAACCTGCAAACAAAGATTTCTAATCTTTTGAATAAAACATTTTTTAAAAACGGTTTTTAACTCTGGATTTTTCAACAAAATGATATATTTACAAGTGGTGAAACTCATAAAGGCTATTGTATTTACAGACATCGACCTCAGTGGGACTCTAGGCCCCGGCCTGCAGCGGAGTGTCCAGAGCTTTAATATGGACACTGGGCAGGGTGAACCAGGCCAAGGGAAGCTCCCGTCCAGCGCTGTCATCCTGGAACTTGATGTTAAGGTAGAAGTCTCCAGTGTAGAGGAAAAGCAGGGCCCCCACACAGACGGAGCTTTCTTTGGGTTTAACCTGGTGACGGAGAGGAGACGGACAGAATCATTAGCTGTTACCTTCCAACGGCCTCATAATGAAGCTGGCACTCTCAGGTTTCCTCGCAGGCAGTCCATGATCGTTTCCCCTCTCCTTTCACCTGTGGTATTACCACTGATTTCATGGTCACTTAAATAGAATTTTCTTTTATCAAAGCTTGGAAATGATTAACAGTTAAAAAGTAAAATGTTGGACCCACTCAGCTGGGCAGGGAAGAACTGTTCATCTGTTATGTTCTCTTTTCATTTTCTTCACAAACATCTCTGGGAAGAAATTGAACATGACGTATCTCATTTCACTCGTCATTAGTACATTTGAAGTGATGTCTACCACTGAGGCGAGCAGGCATAAACAGCAATTGCTGTTTTTTTTTTTCCTGACGGGGCTTAAGTGTAATCCTCCGACACCCTGAAGCTTTCAGGTTGCATTATGTGATGTAACTGTGTGAAATGTCTTCTCCTGTTAGTGAAGACACTTCACACAGGACTGACCGTGTCGATGTAGAAGGTGTTGGAGCCGATGAAGGTGACGGCCTCCTCCAGATCGTAGATTTGGACTCCATTCTGGTAGTCCTGATACGGCACCACAGTCAGAGCCAGGGGTCCGACCGAGTTCTTGCTCAGATTGGTTAGTTTAACCTCCAGGTGTACAGGGTCACCCACTTTACAGTCGGCAATGACGTCACAGTCACATGGTTTCCCATTCACCAACACATCTGGGGAAAAAGACGAGGAGGAGGATTAGCACGACTTACGAGCAGCAGCTCTTTTGCACTAAAATAGAACTCAGAGGAATCTGCCGGGCACAGAATGAGACCTTTCCAATCAACATTCAAATCTGGCCACAGAATCACAGAATTCCAGCTGTCTACTTCATTTGTATTCATCAAAACCCGAGCAGACCATTAATGGACCACCATAATGTTCCTGGTGGTGGATCAATAGGCTTTGTTTGTCCAGAAATACATTTTATTGACATGAAGGGGAAGAGAGCGCAAAGCCACGGGTATTAAACTGAATTCTATCCTGTTAATCGCATGAATGATTTAGTTCAGCCAGGATGGAGAGAGATGAATAACATTGTTGGAAAAATACCACCCCCCCCCCACCCCTAAACAATCACCATTCTAAAATCACAAGGCTACACCCCAGCCCCCCCACCTCTCTGGATACAACCAACCCAGAAACAGGGAGGGAGTGGCCCCAATTTGGCTGAGGTGCAGAGCGTGACACGATGATTAGTTTTGAACAGCGAGCTCAGTGAACTAAGCTCCCCTACACTCCTGGAAGGCCGAGGGGAAGACGGACTCCAAATGTGTGTGTGTGTGTGGGGGGGGGGGGGGGGGGAATAAAGGTGGTATAAACACACAATCCCACTCACGCAAAGCAGTTGTAATACGCCTTCCAGTGTTGTGCCCGTGGCCGTGATAAACACAGTGAGTCAAAGCAGCTGATGGGGTGGGGGTGGGGGTGTGGGGGCTGTCACGGTCACTGAGAGAGCCCTGGGGAGGCTGGAGCTACAGGAGGGTGACATTCAGCTTCAAGTCTGTTTGAAGGAAACTGTGTGTGTGTGGTATATTGGGAATCTATTGGCAGAAACTACATATAATATTCACAGCTTGGTTTGGCACAAAGATAGAGGATTATAAAGACGTATAAAGATGGATGAAATGTTTCCCCAAAGTAAAGCTAACAGCTCTTTCATCTCCCCTGGTGGCTGTCGGCAGTATAGTCCTAAAAACATTTGGAACCATTTTTAATCAAAGATGGTTTCTATCATTTTCAGTCATTCTAATCCTATGAATATCACTCAATTCAAGTTCAATCCAACGGCATTCTGATGCAATCTGCTGCAAATGAGACACATCTGTCTCACCTGTGGGATTTTTTTTTTTTTTTTTAGGGCTAAGACAGGTTGGTCGTTATGTGAATAACCAGCATTCTGTAAAATGTAGGTGATATTAATATTAATGATATTACAATTGTGATTCTAGTTCCTTTGCTTTTATATATCTAATTTAAGACATCATTTCAAATGCCTCTTGGCAGTTGCGAAGATAAGAGAACTTTAGATTTTTACAGCAAGACATCGAGTGACGGTGAACTGGAGACATTCATGCACACAAATAGCATATAGCATTTCATAGCCAGCAGAACTGATGCTATAGTGACAGCTTAGCCTGTAGTTATATTTAGTTTGTTCAAAGTCTTGTTGCTAGGAGATGTGCAAATTATAGGTATTGTACACTGGCTCTAAAACTGTAAATAAATTATTTCACATTAAAAGCGAACAAAAGAGGGGTGGTTAGTCTGTACTCCCACGCACACCCACGGCCTGAGCACTTGCTACAGACTACTGGTGATTGTGTATCAGCACTGAGGCAATCAACTGGGTATAGATACGATTTCCCGTTTAAAAACAAGCAGTGGCAAGAAAAGGGGTTCTGCTCCAAAGAGGATTACCTTCCAGCCCAGTTGTGAGGAAATTAGCAATGATGAGATTAGACGACACAAGCTTGTACCCACATATCAGACATGACTTCAATTTAACAGCCCGGGATGAGTGATGCTGCTTCCTGGTCATGGTTCTCCCAGGTATCTGAACAAACATCTGCATTCCCTCAGAGTGGAACGGAAAGGTCACGACAAAACACTGCTTTTCAGAAGCATCTGCTGTTCGTGAGCTGAGTGCTGCGCAGTCTCTGGACCCGGGCTCTTCCCTTCACCTCCACAGCCCTCTGCTTGGTAGGGATGGAGGAAGCAGCTTCGCCCAAGGTTGAGTGTGAACAGGTTACATTGCCCAAGCTTAGAGAGGGCAATAGTCTAGCAACATATTGGATTGAATTTTCTGATGATACACTTTTAGCTTTGACCTTTCTAATTCAACTGAATAACTGTTTGTGGTCCACAGAGCATTTGCAACAAATTCCACAACCATACCCAGTTCTCACGTCAAGGACGATCGCAAGGTAGTCCTCAATGCGCAGAGAGGGAGAATGTGGAAAAACACCTTGCTGTGAGTTGTAAAAATGAACCAGTTTTGTCTTAACCGCTAAAATAGCCATTCAACCCTGCTTCCTGCAGAATGGCCATTTTACAATTATCAGAATGTAAATGAAAAATTCCAGATGGATAATTGATCGGTCAGATTGCCACAGGACAATAGGCATTCAGAGTTGACAATGGTTAGTGAAGCTGAATGACCATTGTGATGTGGCAGCCAAATCTGACTTTCCATAGTCACGTCAAACTAAAACAACTTAATGAGTTTCCCACTGAAATGACACATGACTTCATCCATCTTGTGAAATCATTCATTATTCAAAAGGTTCATATGTAAGCTGCTAAAGATCTATCTATTGTTTGTATGTAGAAAACATAGGCCTCTTCATTCTCGTCGCTGTTAAACAACTTTATAGGAGCTGCCACCCTTACACAATCTGCAAGTAGTACGGGCAGATGTTCTCCACTCACTCAGTCCCTTTCTTTCAAATGGTGAAATTCAGTTCTATTTCATTTTAAAGAAAACTTTTCTTACACTTGCTTTGCCTAATGACAGCACAGTATATTTACTGTTGACGGTTTTGTCATCAAAGAGGTTAAGGCACCGGTCACTTGTTACAGCTCGTAAAGACATTAAGTTTAATTATGCAACTCTCAATTAAAACTGCAATCTGAAAAAGACAATTAAAAACAATCCGTTGCTCAGCCCTGGAGACACGCAGTCCTCGCTGCAAATATTATTAAAGGCACAGTTTACAGCAGCGTTAATGCAGACAAGACAGTCGGGGGGGGTTTCTACAGTTTGATGATGATACAGTATTAGCTGGAGGGAGAGCTGGAGAGGAGACGAGAGGATAAAGAGGCAGGTGAGCTGCAGAGGAGCAGTTTTGTTAGTTTAATAAACATGGCCACAAACCACCGCATGGGTGACTGTCAGCAGGAGAGAGCATGAGGATTTGGAAGAAGAAACAAGAAAAATACATACTGCAACACTGGAGGCTGTGGGAGCAACAGGTACAAGTGCATTTGCGAAGCGATGTGTGAATGTCTTAATGGAATGGTGTTTGTTAAGAACCAGCTGGGGAGGCTCGCTGATGGACACAGGTCACCGAAAATGCAGAGAAAATGTGAGGTAATCACCGGTTTATGAATATCCTGACCCTGCTAACGAGCGGCTACATTCAACATGTTACATAAGACGCGAGCTTGGTGTTTTTCAAGTACACACAGACACACGCTCACATGCTCTGACCAGATGCTACCGCTGCCAGAGCCTGCAGAGGCAGAGCGCTGCGGCAGGCGTCACCACAGCAACCAGAAGATATATAATATATATATATATTTATGTAGAGAGAGAGAGAGAGAGAGAGAGAGAGAGAGAGGGAAAGAGAGAGGGATGACACACACCCCCCTGATGAGTATGGAAGCCACAGATCAAACTACTACTCAGAGATTAAAACGCTGCTCCGCCTCTCACCGCTTCACTGTCAGCCATGAGGGGCGGTGAGCGCAGGTAAAGATAAAGAGGGCGACCGACACTTGCAGATTTGCCAGTGTTTACAAGATTATGCCACATGTCAGCTTATTAAGATTCCCTCACTGAACATTGTGCAATGAGAGGGGGGGGGGGTGCGAATAAGACACAAGCAAATATGGATGTCAAGCTCGTCACAGCTTGCACGGAAAGACATTTTTGGTGTGTGCAAAAGAAAATGCTCATTATAAAGAGGGATGATAGTGTGCCGCAAAATATGATGACATCAGAAATATGCGATGTGGAATGTGCGCAAGATAAGTGAAGGCATTTAAAAAAATATATTGTAATGTGTAAAAAAAAACCCAAAAATATTTATACAAGTTCAATTCCCTCCACAAAGGAGACGAGGGGTTTGAGTATAGAAAAAGATCAAATGAAAGGACCAAATTCATCAACCTGGGACAAAACATTTAATATCATTCTGTCCATGAGCTGAGAGACTTCAGTCTGGACCAAGGTAAGTTTGGAGTTATACTACTGTAATCACTGTCATTAACAAGAGGCCCCTGAGAGAATAAGAGCCCTTGGTTGAAGCCGAGCTGCAGGTGAACTGTACTTCGGTGACGGTCTCTTTACCTCCAGGATGACCATTAACAAAGAGTTGTGCTCTGGCACAGATGACCAGGTCATCAGGGCTTAACAGCTCATCCTGGCCAGCGGCTGCAAGCCAGGCTGGGTCATTTGATGAATGCCCCGATGGAGCCGGAGGATGTGCTTTAAAAGGTTGAGGTGTGCTGCAGTAAGTCTAAAAATAACCTGCCAGCCTCTGATATCCCCATAAGCCATCTGCCCCCATTATAATTATTCCCACAACAACCACTTGCTTGACGTCTGTTTTCTTTCCCTTCAACCAAAGTTAAAAGAATCCGGCAACGTGCTCAGTTATCACCTCACTCCCTTGATGAGGAACATCTCCACATGCATCAGTTTAGGTCAGACGGCCATTCATCGAGGCCGCCCGATGGGTGCGCCCCACAGCACCATAGCAGTCTGTTATAGTCCGATAGAGAGAGAGAGTCTGATACATGGGCAATCATCGTATCACCATCGTCATTACCATCTCACTTTAGATGTGCCAGTATGACGTTCGTGTTCAATAATTAACAAGGGCCCTCAAAGGGTGCTGTACAAACCGAAATGGCCCCTGGCATCTAAGAAAAAGGAACTGCCCCCGCTTCTGGAGCCTTACAGGTTCTGAGTAATTGCTGCCCATGTGCTTGTTATTTCAATCCGACACTGTGTATAATCGTTGAACTGTTAGCAGGGACATCTAAAAAGTGTCATCCCAGACGAACAGGCTATAATTTCAATCAGCAGTGTGCAGCAGCCTGTGGCGGAAAGACAGTTTATAAACTACGCACGCTGACACTGGCTCGTTTCCGCGCAGGACACCGAACTGCTTCCAGCCTGAACACATTCACCGCTGCTCTATAAGTACTGAGGCCACAGGAGCAACAGCATTACTCATCCAAAACACTCAGCATCACTTCTTTTCCCAACTGGTACCTGATGTTTACTCAAAAAATAGCCCTTGCTATTTTCACCCTTCATTCCATCGCTTTATTTTTCTTCTTCAACAACAGTTTACTCGGCCGACTCGCTGTTTGCATGGTCGGCGGCTCAAGGTTATAATTGTTTAGCGGCCTTATCCTTTCCCTGCAGCCACACTCAAGCCCGGCTTTTAAAAAGCATGAGCCCACTGCGAGGAGACAGAGGTTAAGGTGCTTACACACACTTATAGAAACATTTAACAATGCGACTTATTGTGAAGCGTCAGACTACGGCAAGTGGGAATAAGAGTGCACTCTCCAGTGCTTGAAGAAAGAATCGCTATAGATCAGGAGAGTCTCGAGTGCAAGCGAGCACAGGAAAAATAATGAATGGATACAAACACGAGTTAACAAAATGACTATACGGGGTGAGGCTGTAGTAATAGCTCTCGCTGTTAATGCTTCACTTAATATTTATAAATCACAGCAGAAAAGCCGACAAATAATAATCTATGAAGCGGGCTGCGAGTTGCCAACGCTTGTTTTCTGCTCCCGGCTCCTACTAATAGGTGCCTAGATTACTTGGTTTACTCATGGGGGGGGTATTCTGAGGTTAGGGACCCCACATGAGAAAACATAAAAAGCATCACTCAATGACAATGATGATAAGATACCATGGGGATGGTTGTGCTTTCAAAAAAAATTCCTCGTCAGATTGTCCAACAGCGTCTCTCGTCACTCCCTCACATCCTCAATGTGTCTCACATTCAGAAGCTGACAATCAAACACACAAAAAAGAAACCAGCAGAGGCGATTGCTTCATTCATTTTGAGCCAGCACCAACACAAGCAGTGACGGGATCACCAAATCCATCATTTCAGGACCACACACACTTCTCAAAATTCTAACCCTTTTTTTCTGAATCTTTTCACTCTGGACCAAAACGAGTGTGTAACTGTCCATATCTGTTTCCCTCCACAGGCTACGGTGCAGCTACCAACACTCACACCATCTTCAGCAATATTTACATCACCCATCTTTTAGATTCTAATTTATTCAAAAACTGAATAATCCCTTAAGCCCCCAATAAAAAAATAAATAAACATGACTCAGTGATCATGCTGGTTAATGAGCACCTTTTGTGGAATTAAGTGGCCAATTAGAGGATATTTTAATTTGCCTTTCTGTATCTAAATTGGAGCATTTAATGTCATGTGGATTAGGTTATGACACACGGCTAAAAAATATGTTCCTTACCCGACTGGAACCAGTGAGCAAAGAAAGTAAAGAGTGTAGAAACATAATTGACTCTTGGACATCACCTCACACATTTGGCGGGATGTTTCCTATATAGCAACGTCCATTTAACGTCTAAAATTCCCCAAATGAAAGAGGCCGATAGGGAGGGGAGCAGGACTGTGGTGGATGTGTGTCATCACACTTTAATGGCTCCATGCTGAGATGGTAGTCGCAGCTCCCTGCAGTCACAATTCTTCAATCTGTCTCTTTTTCTGAACTCCACTAGACTCTGAATGGTGCGTTCAGAGCTGAGCTGAGATGTGTTATCTCTCAGTAAATGGGATATTGCACAGCTGCATAAAGCCATTTGTGGAAAAAAAGAGAATCAATCCCTGGATGGAGTGTTGCATAATTCCAAGAGTCAAACTAAAAACATTTACTTGAACTAAATTTGCATGAGCTGATGAGCTTGACTTGGACTCGATAGCATCGAGAGGAGGAGAGGAGGTGCAGGGTTTGATGTTGAAAGCAGATAATCCTGGACTGAGCTTGAATATTTGAACAGGGCAATTCCTGCCTTCCTCAATACCTCTTTGAAGAAGAGAGACGTGGTGTCAGATTAGGTGTGATTTGGGCATGAATAAACTCTGATTTCGACAGATTTTCAGCTGAGATGATCAGAAACAGGCTAATTCTTCAGTCTGGGATATTAAATCGGGCTTCACTGTTGCAACCAACACTACCACAGGTCAAGTATACAGTGCTTTGTACGTCATGGAAATGTTATCTTTTATCTGTAATTCCTCATATTCTCCTTTCTCCTTTCAGCTAAATCACCCCAGTCCAGTTTCATGTTTCAGAGCTACCATTACAGCCTCTAATCTCAGTGGACAGAGCTACCATTACAGCCTCTAATCTCAGTGGGGGGGGGGGGGGGTCTGATGAGCCCACTTCTTTGTAGCTCCACACCCACTGAGTTTTCATTTTCAGCCTTGTAGACTTCAGCCCCAACTGGATTGAAGTGATCCCTCTGGAGAGGGAAAATATAGAAGTTATTTCTTTGCAATACCCCAGTGACCCACACATAGGGTTTCAGGTCCCCAATAAAAAAAGAGGCATACTTCTATTTATATGCAGAAAAGTTGAGACAGTAGAACCTGATGAACCAGCCTTTTGTTACACCCCTAAAATGTCTCCAAAGTTATTGGTCAAATCTGCAAAGGTGGACTTCGAGAGCAATAGTGTGGAGCTGTGTTTCTGGTGCAGATGCTTGCATAATATTTCAATTTCAGTTTTGGGGTTGCGGAGGTTCTTCAGGAAGGTTTTGCTGTTTGCAGAGCCTGCACAGTCTACAGTATCACACATGACAGACACGGCTAAAGAAGCATGTTACTGGACCATGAGCTAATGAAGGGAAGATTTAATCCCACATCTATAATGGGCCTCACAGGATCAGAGGTTATCTTATCCAACAAGAGAAGTGGCTCCCCACTAAGAGTCTCTCTCTTGATCTAAAAGAATAAACAAATCTAGTTTAGAACACCATTCTCATTTAGGTAACATCCCAAAGAGCCAGAACACAAAAGGATGTTTGTGTTATCATTGTATTTTACTAAAACTCCTAATTAGAAATGCTTGTATAGAAACCCAATGCAAGTAGTTCAGATTATTTCCCCAGAGTTCAGAGCTGTAAACTTCTGAAGAAAATGGACGACTCCAGGGCCTTTGCAGATGGACTAAAAATGAGGAAATACTATTCACCTTCAACCAGGTGATCCAGATTGATCAAGTGAAGTTCTTCTGACCCCACTGGTCGCTCCTATTCAGCCAGAGCCACCTGGATGCTTTCTCAGCTGCCTCCCTGGTTTCACGGATTGCTCCCCTCCTGCTCTGTCCTCTGATCCCCAGGACTCCACAGGCCCTGACGTCCCACTTCCACCGGAATACACTCTCCACTAGCTCATTATTTGCTCTTGAGCCTCCTCCACCCTCTGGTCCCAGGGTACGTTAGCTCCAGTATGAAGAGCAACCTTGTTGTTTCTAAGATCAAGATGATCTCGGCTAATAATTCTCTCCTAAAATCCAGTCGTGTTTTAATTCTACATAATTATTGTTTGTCCCTGTCTCCCAGTAAACATTACACATGAGCAGAACATTAGCTATGGGTTTTGGAATGTTTTTTCTTATCTTGCTTCCCCTCCCACACATTTACCTGTAACCAAACAGCAGTAACACTGCAATTATCTCATTGTTTTTCTACTTTCCAAATGTAATTAACGGCCTCGATTGAGCCGAACAAAAAAAAAAAAAAACAAACCCTCTTGATTTCTGACCTCATTTTGGGATTAATGTCAGAAAATTCAGAATTAATTAAAACTAATCAAGTACACGGCTCATGGAGGTAAACGTCTGCTTGAGGGACAACAACTGCATCACTAATGAGACGGCAGTGGCTACATCTGTAGCTCTGTGTTTGCTCCTAGGGCTTACTAATGTGATAAATGGGTACAACAGTGGTTCCTTTACTACATCATGCTCCAAAATTCCGTATTTTCATAGTCCCATATTAGCAGAGAGCTCAACTATGAGCTCATGGAGCAAGTCTGAAGCTACTGGTCTGTGTCTGAGCTGCTTGGAGTAAAGTGTTCAACAGGCCCCATACCGAGCATTTAAAGGCAAATCTCTGCTAATCACATATAGATGGAAAATAATTAGGGCTATCTTCCCCCAGCAGACATCGATATCTGGAGTGTTGAAGCAGGAAAAAAAAAAGCGCTGCTGCAATAAATCTTATCAGATAATCCAGTGTGCTGGTTTGAACACAACCAGAGCAGCTCCTCTCGCTGTCAGTGACCACATAACAAGGCACGTCGCTCTTCCTGCTCTGCCACCACCTTATTTGACCCACGCGGCAGAACAAACTCACCGAGGTGATTTACACAGACTCGGGACACATTATCTGTTTCAAAACTATTTACTGGAACAGGGAGGGAAAGGGAGCAGATTGGGTGGTCGGGCTGCAAACAAAACTTCAATTACGGAGATGAGTTTTTATTGACTCTGGCTACTGTCACTGTCCGTACAGTCATTCATGCATGGATTGTCAACAGAGCGACTCCAGCAAGTATCTGCTGATAAAATGATGACTTAGATAAAATATTTGTTGGTTTAAAGTTTGCTGATGGAAAATTAAATGAAAGAGAAACTTTTACATAAGTAGTGGAACGCCATCTTGCTGAGAATTGGAGAAATTATTTCCCCATGTATGTTAATTAACTTGCTCTTCCTTAAAGCTGCAGCTGGTTAGTTTACCTGGCTCTACCAAAGGCAGCATCATTGGCCTGATGAGCTAATTAGCATGTATGCAGAGGGCATTAGCATCTGTGTGTGATGTAGAGGGAGGTGCACTCTGAGTCACTTCACCTGACCAAGGAGGAGCCCCAGTTAAACCTCTCACAGGCTTTAGTAAATGGGAGGATTTGGTTGGATTTAAACAGAGCCAGTTTCCGATTTACAGTCTTTATGCTGAGCTGATTGGCTCCTGAGAACTTGGTCTTACTATCCAAGTATTGTTGAAATAAAATTATTGATAATAAAGCAGGATACGTGAAAGCTGTGAATTTAAAAACCTCAGATCAATCCTACTTTTGATTTATGGACACAATCCTAACAATTACCTTCCTACTGGTTATTTCCAACCCTTATAACATGTTGGTAGAATTCAGTTTAACTCTGTCTGCGGGCTTCGGGCTGCCTGATGCAATGACAGATGCAAGCCAGGCTGTCACACTGCATTTTTCCACTTGTACATGATGAACTTTGACTGGATATTCACACTTGTGGAAAGGAAAATTGTCAGCATCAACTCTAGTAAATGTTTAGTTCTTTGTCACTGTCACAGAGTAGGGCCTGAGTGTGTGTGTGTGTGTGTGTGTGTGTGTGTGTGTGGGATGATACAGCAAAATGTCAGAGCGAGCTGCCCCCGTCCCTCTCACACAGGCTCCATTAGAGCAAGAGACCGAGTGAGTGAGATAGAGCTTCAGAATTGGAGGGAAGCGAAAATAGATCGAAGGGTCGAAAAATCATCTTCACATCCACACAGACATAAACCTCTCTCTACAAATGAGCAGGCATGGAATGTACATAAGACTCTGCCGGTCATCCTGGGAAATGTTTAAAAAAATGAGGTTTTCAGGTTTACAACTAAAACTGAAAAACACAGAAATATTGTCAATCTTCTCATCTTACTCTTAGACAGAGTGATCTGGAAAAAAAACTCATTCATTTGCTTGCAAACATACCCACAGTATAAAATTGTACATATTAAGGAAACATACACTCAGTGTATGAAAGAGCACATGTTAAAGAAACATATACCCAGTGAGTGGAGGCTATAAATATTCATGTCAATGCTATTAGGCTGGTAGTGGTCTACCCTGGGGTCACCTATATGTAATCATGTTCATCTGGTGTCATCTTCAACTGTACTGGGAGGGACATGTCTCCAGAGCGAGCCTCCAGTACTTTGATTATTTTCTCCCATCTTGTAAATCACTTCTGAACATCAAACTCTTTCATGCACACTGACACAGTCCTGAGTCTGTGATTACAACTCGGCGCACATCACATCTAATTAAACCGGAGTTAGTTTTTGTCTTGAATGGAAATTTGTGGAATGTATCGTCAGAATTAATTGGCCCATTGGTGGAGGCATAGACTGCAGATGTATATATCTCAGGGTTGTATGGGGCCTCATTTGGCCTGATAAAAGTAAAGCTCTACTACTGGCCTGACAAGCCGTCTGCAGGGAGGCTGGCAACGCTTAACGGTCTTGAGGCTAATTAAAAGAGGGAGAACAGTTTATGATACTATCAAGTATCTGCCTCTTTCTGTTAATGTATGGAATAATGAAACAAACTTGGATTAAAGTGGACCCGAACATGTATTAAATGTGGGATGAGATAGAAATGGGCCATTAGTTGAATGCTGTGGTCGGGGGAGAGCAATATCTACGACGTGGCGCAGTCTGGAAACAAACAAAGAGAAGCACCACAAACAAACATTCTGCACACATGAGAAATGCGTTGCATGAGAATGGTTAAATGGAGCACAAAGCCTCCATCCCCATCAAATATTTGCTCACTGGGATGGCCCTCTGTAGAGTGGAGTATCTACCTCTTCCAACTCTGACATAATCTCCAAGAATGGAAAACCAAACAAGGCCGGCGTACAATAGCCTGCCGTGTACGACAACACCAACAAGCGGTGGTGGGGCTGCGGGAGGCGGCGCTGGAGACTGTTTTTGACTTATATCCAGGAAAAAAAAAAATCCAAGTCATTAGTAAGCCTCCCCAGAGACTCGCTGTAGTGAGGTCTAAACATGGCTGTTGTCATATGCCACGCCACACACTTACTCCCATTTCCCTGCCTCATTACTCTGCTCTGCCTCCCTGCTTCTTCTTTTAATATGTTCCAACTCTAATTATGCAAATGCATGCACTTTACCTTCGACGCTGAAACTCTAATATGTGTAGATACCTTCAGGCGCTGGTGGAATTCGTGCGCGAGCTCCAGCCAAGTCGAACACAAGTGAGAAGACACCGCTGCTGTTGTTTTGCTGACACCTTCATTGATCTCTGTGTAATGAGGCAGAACTTCCACTGACAGGATTAGTTTTCATGAGACTGATCTCCGAAAGGACCTCTCCCTTGTTACTCTGTAACTTGAATTGCTACGTGTTTGTCTGGACAAATGCGCGAGCTGAAATAAACTTGAATGAAAAAAAAAAAAAGTCGTGTTCAATGACAGCAGCTGAGGTGTTTTACCCCAAGATATTTTAAAAAAGTACCGTGCAACAAACATCAGGCCACAAGACTTTTAAAACAGCACGGCATACAATTGCTGAAACGTTATGAAACCATGACGGACAAGATATTTCCCTTTCAACGAGCCGTCTCAAACAAGGCAGGGGGAGCACCTCTGCTTCCCATTCCGCCTTCTCTTTGTGTTTCAAGCTTGCCATCATGTGGGAGGTTGAAAGGTGCAAAAAAAAACTGCTCCCGGTGACGCAGATGCAGCAGTGACTCGAAGAGGATTTCCCAAGCATGAACCAAAGGGCTCCTTCTAAAGGGAATGTCTTCTCTTACATAAAAAAAAGAGAACAGCAACAAAGCCCTGCCTCGTCACCCACACACAATCTGCTGCCGCGTGATGTTCCTGTTGCCGCTTTTTTGTTGCTTGAGCAGAAAATACGACACACTGTGGGCTTCAGTACTTTTATGTAGCAATTATGTCCAAGACAGATTATCCCTGGGGTACTTATGAAGTCTATAATTATCAATTTATACTTTACAAAACTGCCTAAAAAGGAACACAGAAAGTTTATGCGGCAAGGGAAGAAAGAGGAGCTGAAGAAAGATACAAAGAAATGTTTATATAATATAAAAACTTATTGTACATTATACAAGGGCCACAGATACTTGCTGTAAACATAGTGTTTCTTAGGGAATTTTTGACTGCGATTTGTTTCTTGGAATCCATAAATAAGCCCCTGTCAGTATACTAAATTAATAAGCTAATTTTCCAGAAACAAACCTGAACAAATGCAGCAGGGTTCAAAGAAACATTTCTCTACACATATCGATCCAAGGAGACTCTCCCAGGGAAAAAGACAAGCCCAGAGCAGAGCATCACCTGTGGAGTGCACTTTGTCCAATTTGTCCATTTATGAAAATGTCCTGTTTACAGAAAAACACATTACACTGACTTTGTGTTCTTGTATTCTATTACATTACAAAACAACGCGTCCAGTTTACTGGGCGTCCCTCTCCCTGCATCAAAAGCCTCCAAAGTGGGATACTTGGACCGCTGCAGCTTTTATCTATTCATGCATTATAAAAAATAATGTTTATGTTGCTCACTTGGCCAGAGACATATTTTTGTCTCAATACCTGGTTTAATAATGGACGAGTAGTGTATTTAATAGCTGCTGTGACACAGCCTTGCTCTTCTTTTGGCAAATTATCAAAGTAGGTCTTTTTCATTTCTTTCCCACCAACATTCAAAATAAAATTGAGGTTTTTGAGAAGCATGAGTGGAGCTCAATCCTCGGCGGTGGGGGGAGAACAAGAGTGGCATGACATGCATGGTTTTCTGGGTGAATAATCAGTGTGAAGCAGGAACTCTCAGGTAATGAGCTGTCAGTTCAGTGGGGAGGGTGGGGGTCACTACAGAGAGCAGAGATACCTGTTAGGTTATTATTTACTCCACAACGTCACTGCAAATCAATGTCTGCTTCAGTCACCTGGAGGGGAGACAGGATTCAACCAGGATAGATGGAGCAAAAGTCTTCTCATTAAAACTTGTTCTACCATCCTCCCCCTTACTCACATCCACACAGATCCAGAGAGATTCTCTGTCTCATTTTGTAAACAAAGTAGTCATTACCAGGAGAAATGCTGCTAAAGTGGTGAGAATAAATAATGAACTGAAGCAGGTTTGACAAGGCTGGACTTCTGAGATTGTAAATAAAGCAATGGATCATCATTTGTGTGTTTGCGTGAATGTCATCCTGTTTAAAACCCAAAGGTAAATCACCAGTTCAGCCAACACGCCTTTCAACAAGGCTTCACTGCACGGTTGCATTTTAACACATCACAATTAGAGCCCTTCTCCATGCAGCAGAGATGAATGCACTTCATTTCAGAGGTGAGACTGCGAGCCTGCAAACAGAAAACACCAGCCGGCATCACCTGAAACTAACCAGTGCATCTTGTCACCGCTTGGTCTGACACTGTATATGAGTCTGGAAGTGGGCCTGTTAAGGTTCTAGACCTCGGTTTGGAGATGGTGCCGACTGGCTTCACCATAGCAGCCATCTCTGTCCAGTTCATGTTAAATCATCAGCCTAGAGAGGGCTGAGCCGTATTAGCCAATGCTCAGTTATCAGACTCTCTTAAGCATCTAAATTAAACCGCCTTGACCCATGTTACATCTCTAATATACCTGCCATCCATCACACAACTAAACATTTAACTGCACTCGCTCCATCAGTCTAGACTGAAGCTCGCTGTCTCCTCTCCTGCATCACTCAGTCAACCCCCCCCCCCGTCCACGGGCTGCACTCCATCTCTGTTTCTCATTCTGTCACCTCTCAACTCTATCATCCCCACTCATTAAGCATTGTGGGACTCGCTCACCGTATCTGTCTTCAAAAAGTCAAAAGTAGATTTCTCCCTCCCACTCCATCGCATCCCTGAACCTGTAACCTGTTCTCCGTCATCCTCAGTTTCAGCATTTCCCCTCAGCTTTCTTTCATTAGCACCACTCCATCACTACAATCCCTCATTTTACTTTCCCCCATAAATCTGTCCCTGTTGGGGATATTTTAACAAGCTGTTATGCAAGGTTTTTTATTTATTTATTTATTTCAAAATAATATTTAATGTGCAAATACAGCCCAGAGTTGAAGAACAGATAATCAGGTAGAGGCGATCAGTCAAGTGAGCTAACATGATTGGATTATTTAGGAGTCTTCAGCTACAATATTCATATTACTCTGACGCCAAGTGCCTCCTGCCTGGCCCATTTCTGTCTCTACCAGAAACTGTTAACTTAAAAAAAGAGGTAATAAAGGAAAAAGAAATTCAACTCTTTAGTAAATTAGAAAAGTAAAAATAATTCATCAAGATGGCAAGAGGTTTAATGAATGTCTATGGGTTAATGTGACATTCAGACCAAATCACACAGCGGTGTCAGCCGCTGGCTTCACAGGAAACATCAAGAATCAAGAAAGTAAGTTCCTGCAAGTTTTGCTCCTGATAAAAGAAGTTTG
Source organism: Pseudorhombus dupliciocellatus (assembly GCA_016785235.1). NCBI lineage: Eukaryota > Metazoa > Chordata > Actinopteri > Pleuronectiformes > Paralichthyidae > Pseudorhombus > Pseudorhombus dupliciocellatus. The sequence continues at coordinate 925,588 of JAFBJW010000149.1, read as the reverse complement.
TGGAAGTAAAGCAGAGATGTCATCACATCCTGCAGCCATTTAATTTAAAGCTTGTACCGAACCAGGGGCCTTTTCATCTAGTTCCAGTAATTAGCAGCCAAAGTCTTTTACTCCAGGAAGAAGAATGAACCCTTTGCAGATTTTTCTAAACCCGGTTCTTGATAGAATTCCTGGTCTGTAGTTTACCACCAATCCATCCAGTGTATTGACATTCAGTTGTCATTTGTTGTCGTCATGGGTATTCACAGGCAACAGCACAACGTGGAATCTAGTGCAGTCGCATCACAACTGTGCTGTCAGTTCTAACAAACAACCAAAGTCCCCTTGAACAAAAAAAGCACCTGTTCACGGCATTTTTTCCACAATGTGATTTTACCCAGTTAATTATATTCAAAAGATGCCAAACTGGAGAATAATAACGTAAAAAAAAGTCCCCTGATTCTCTCGGCTGGGTGATGAAAGAATGATGATAAATAAATGATTCCCACAGGTTAATCTCAACATTTATTATAGAGTAGTGCACCAAACTCACATCCTCGTCCTTGATCTTAGAAACTAGTACCAACTCTGTTTAAAAACTCCAGAAAAGCTGAATATATGAACCCCCATTTATGAACAGCTGTTTCCAAGGACACAAAAAGACGACAGGATGCCTCTTTTTTTTCTCCATTTCATTTCAACCTCAACCAGACTTCTTCCAAAAGTATTGTTATAAAGGTGAGGGAGAGGGAGTGTTTGTGTTTCTCAATGAACAGCACAACTCAGGTGGAAAGTTGGAGCACACGACCAAACAGTAAGAGCTTTTAATAAAGTGCAAGTCTTCATATTTCAACACCAGGCATCTTAATCAGAGCCTGTGACAACAAAATAATCATCAAAACATTGGGTTTTACCTTTCAATATGAAAATATGCCAAACTGCTCCTGATGGCTGGATGAAATAGACAGCGTTGGTGTAACGGGAGGCTTTGAATATCCATTCTTCAAAAGAAATGAAAAACACATTGTGCTGCTCTTTTCTCACACCTCATTCTAATCTCACTGATCAAAGAAGTGTCAGACAGATATGACGACGGGACGACGTCCCGGCAGTTATCAGAGAACTGCTTTCCTCAATGATGATCCCTGCCATTGATAAAATGACTATGGAACAAACGCACAAGGTTGGCACGCTGCAGTGGAAACAAGACCATGATTGCGAGCCGCTCGAGTTCGAGGAGGTTTTAACAGGCCTCCCCCGTCCTGTGATCAGAACTTTATTGTTTAAATGTCAATAGAAGGTTAGCTAGATCTTGTTAAGGAGAGAATATCAGATGCACTTAAAGGAGGCAGGAGAAAGACCTCTGGGCCTCCCAGCCAAGGTCTAATTACACAGAGCAGGTTGGCCTGTGATATAATTAAGAGGAAGAGGAGGGCTGCGTCACTGATGAGGCTCAAGATCAGAGCATCAGGCACAACCTGTTCAAGGAGCCTTCATCCAAAAAAACCCCAGTGCTTTATTTTAGGTAATTAAAACGCATTGAAATGCAAGTTTGAAAATGTGAACGCAGGTGCTGGCTTGTCTAATGAGGAAACCTTTGCTGTGTTATAGATTCTTCTCTGTTGCAATTGGTGGCAGCGGAACACAACGTCACAATGGTCAAATCTGGCTAACTCTGATCCCTGCAGCGATCCACCCTATATAGTCTCATTACTCAGCTTTGCACGGTGGATTCTATAATAATGCAATGGGCCGTAAGAGACATAGCACATGTTTTGCTCCCTATTTCAGATAATGCCGTCAAGTGCCACACTTGAGGCTGAGGCGAGCTCATGTTAATTTGTGTGTCTGTCTGTCTGTTAGCGGGATTGTGCAGAAACTACTGGAGCTCTCAATGCTGCAGATCAAGACATTTTAAATTTCAAAATTCTACTTCTTGCGAGTGATTAAATCACTCAAATAAGTCTTTGGATTCAAAATCAGGCACTGAATGATCAAAACAGCGGCACTGTTTCAAGTAGCAACACCAAGCAGAAAAAAGGCTAATGCTCATTCCAGAACTAAAAGCCGCACTACAGATGTAATGTATAGGTGAAATGAAGTGGAATCATCAGTGTCGAGGAAAAGAGTGGCGCACAATCCATTTCCACTCGCCCCCCCTTCCCTTGAATTATTTAATTTTTATACAAACTGTGTTAAGTGCTGGCTCTGAAATAGCTCTGACTTCTAAAAACAGCCAATGAGGGCACCAAGTTACCAAAACCTCCTGAATGATTTATGAGTCTCTGTAATAACGCGGAGACAGAAACATGCTCTGAAAGTGGTCCAGACGGAGGAACTCGCAAAGACAGTCTGAACACAAAACATAACTTAATAGTCGTGTAGCTTGAAACAACATTTAAGCTCTACTGGGACAAACACAAGCTGCAAGATGTGAATATTGATATACAGACTTCGTGAGATCACAGACATCCTCAGCTACTATTTATTACTCAGCCAGTGAGTCTAACTATCTCTGCAGTTTCATGCCTTCTTGGATCTTGAATACAGTTAAAAGAGAGTGAGCCTCCCCTTCTCCTTCACTGGTTTTGGGGCAGCAAAGGAAAGCACTCATTGAGAATAAACAATAAAGACAGAAACTACTTAGCGAAAAGGTTTCAAGTACCTCCAGTGTATTTCCTCCTCACAGGCAGATGCAGTAAATATTTTTGCCTGAGCTGGAAGTTAAAGGCTTATGATCTCTGCAAATGAGACAAAAGAATGAGGGTAATTTAACGGTGGCTGGAAATGAGTAAAACAGTCCTCTTATGTCAACACAGAGAGCGTGTAGGTGTGTGTGTGTGGGTTCAAGTGGGAAGCTGCTCTGTGTTCAGGCACATTAGCAGCGCTGATCGAAGGATAGCGATTACATTTTGTAACAATGTTAGCCGGCATTAGCATTTAGATTCAAACGCTTATAACAATACTGTTATTATTCATTCCATTAGCATGAACCAGTTGAGTGTTTGGATCAATGGAAAGTTAAGAATGAATTCAAATTCAATGCAATGCCGCTGCTCTGTAAATCAACACCGACCCATATGTTTGTTCACTGACTGTTAACACATAAGTGCATGATATCGCTTCACTAACAGGCTGTAATTTAAATAGAAATATATGCCCCCTACAAGAGAACAACTAATAATCACTATATAACATGATGTGGAAGGAAAACAAGACCAGAGCAGTCAGTGGTAAAAATCATAGATCTAGAATCATCTGATAATCAAACACCAGTCAGTTTAGCTGGTTTCCTCTTGCCATGTCAGTCAGGTAGCAGGCAAGCAGGAGTCAAACGTCTTTAAACTCGCCTTAAATTTCGCTGCCTGTGACTTCAGCGTGTGAGACTGGTGGGGGCCTGCACGGATGTTTCAGCCCATGCGGCAGTACAACCAGGCATGCAGACATATGTGACAGACAGGCACAGGAAGCAGACAATCCTCTCTGACAGCGTGTCAGCCAAGTCTACTGTGGGCTGACAGCAGAGCCTGCGTCTGTAGTGCTATGTGGTCTTGAGGATTTCATAAGATGATCTGCGTCTCTTTGGTGCCCTTAGCTTTGCTCTGCAAGTGATCTGGAAAATGTGGGTTTACCCAAAAGGAGACAACTATGTCCCTTCTAATAGTGAGGAAAAAAAAGTCAGGCATAAAGAACAAGAAGGTCATCTGAAGGTTAACTACTGTATATCCGCATTTTGACCCAAAGTACCAGCAAGTTTTTTTCAAACTAATAAAGTAATAAAGTGTAAGACCAGAGACGATTAGGCCCATTAGCTTGTGAATGAAAATAAATAACTGACGGCTCTAACAAGCAGTGATGATGCAGAAGACTACACAACAATGAAAACACAATATAAACCAAGTAATACAATAACAACAGAAAGCATGCAGTGACTTTTTGGGGGCAAGAGAGATTTTCCCAGACCGTTTGTTAGACCCTGACACACCCTTTGTAGCTCCATGGAAACAAAGGTTAAGGGGCTTTGTAAACCAAGCAGCAGTACAAGCTTTATGTAATTGGTCAATTCAGTTAGAGTTTTAAGTAATATAATTTGCCTTTGAGACCTCTGCCTGCCAGAATCAATGTTAAAATGAATAAATACATGAATAAAATAGGAGGTTGGTGGAATATGCCTGCATGATAAACTAGACGAAGTACAAAAGCAACAAAAAACAAACACTACACCATAACAATATCAGCGATGCAGTGCAGGAACAGTGGGCCTGCAGTGACGGTGAAAAAAACCTTGAAAAGACAAATATGCATATACTAATATAATTAACAACTAGTTTGAGCATAATAATGTAATCTATTAGTTTTAGTTAGCGATAAGAGTGTATTTCTTGAGTGCTGTGTGTATGATTGTGTCGCTATTCGGGTATTTCAAAATGACAACATGACTCACTCTCCGCGCCACAATTCTTTTCTCAGATGTGTGGGGTCTGCAGAGATGAGAGCAGAAAATAGACGCCATGGCAAAGCTGAGCCGTTCGGTTCCTGCTTCTTATTGAAGTGCGTTGGCAAAATAAAGATCATTTTCCAAAGTTGGCATGTGAGTCATTTGGTAAAGAGACAGTTTGGGCGAAGATCAAAAACCCCACTGATAAACCCTGTGCATGTTATCGTTTTTCAAATTGATGATGACTGATATCTCGGGCCGCTGCTCCACCGCAGGTAGAGAGGCGGAGACGTGGAGAGAGACATGGGGAGGAACGCGCCGGCCACGATGAATGACTTAGACAGGAGCGAGATTAGGAGTAGTTCACTGAATAAATTAACAGATTAATGAAGTGAGAAAGCAGAACAGAAGGCCCGATGGTGCCAACGATGACAAGTTCCTCTTCTTCTAAATAGAAAGTGTTAGTTCTAAGAATAGCTGCTCCCGCCTTCAGTTATGGGCTACGATCACCATCATCATTAGCACCCTTGTAGTGTGATTCTCGGCATAGCACAAGTTGCAGTGTGACTGTGGGAGATGATGGGATGCTGCTAATTTGCCCTGTTCACAGGATTTTGAGATTGGTGAGGTGGAATTTTTGTGCAATAATGGCTGCTGCTTTGTTCAGTGCCTGAAACTACCTGACAATTAGCATGTACATGTATACTCAATTGATACTTGGCATATACATGCATATGTAGTAGAGGATCAGCAGGTTTAGACCAGGAAGGCCAAAAATGTGATAGACTTGAGACCTGCTACTTGTTCAAACTGGTTCAAATGATTCCTGCAATCAGATTGTCCCTGGTGTCTGCTGGCCTCCCTGCAAACCCCCTTATTGCCCTCACAGTACAATAGCGCTGGCAGATGTTGCACTGCCCACTTCCCCCCACGACAAGTGGGACTTAAAAACGGTCAAGCAACTCATAAATATGCAGACATACACTCAAATATTTAAAGTGGTATCACTCTCAAAAAACAGATGCATCCTGGCACCTTTTCTGGTTACAGGGAGAGAAGAAGAAGAACTACCACCACAACAGACAATTTGGGGCTTGAAAAACAAAAGGAAGTATCAGAAATCTGGAATTAATTGATTCCCTTCGACTAACTTTAAAATAAAACTGTACCGAATGGTAATACACACGTTTCTCCCGTGAAATGAAAATTCATGCCAGTGGAAATTAACATTAACCCGCAAGCGCGTTATGCTAACGTGATGGAAAATGTCTTTCTGTTGCTTTTGTTTGACACTGACCAATCAATAAAGGGCAAAATGTGAATAACCTGCTGGGCCGCCCACCTGAGCCAGTGATGCGGCAAAAGCCATTATTTCAAACTTTCTGCAAAAGATAAATAATGTATTTTTGGTAATAGGTCTTTTTTCAAAATGAATTATTCATGTCAACACAGCGATATCTGTCCATCCTTCCTTTGTCTCTGGTTTTGAGGGTCACGGGGTGAGCTAAAGCCAATCCCAGCTGCACAGTGTATCGCAGGGTCACCATGCAGAGACAAACTAATCACACTCGCAACAAGAATTTAGAGTCTCTAATTAGCCTTCATGTCTTTGGACTGTGGGAGGAAGCACAGACACAAAGGCCCCACCCAAGCCAGGATTCAAATGGGAAACCTCCCAGTCCATTTTTAAATGACAAAAAAAACACAAATTAGATTTTTAAATGTTTATATTGAGAAAATGGAGCCTTAAAGTGTTACATGGACCCCACTGGGATTAACTGGGAGGCAGGCAGTCCATCAACAACAAGTGTCAAATGACCAATATTTTTGCCCCACACAACACAACACAAATGGAAGAAAACAACATGCAGTGTATTTGGAATATGGCAAGAGTCCAAATGGGGAGATTAGCGTCTGATTCTTCAGAGCATCTCTCTGCCCAGCGGCCCGCATGTTCCAAGGCTCCCTCTTTTTAGTGATTAACTTCCTCTGCAGCTGCCAGGTGCGTGTTCCTTCTGCAGTCTCTAATTTGAGTAACATACATTGTCAGAGTGGGAATGCAAACTGTAGACCACATTAATCAGTTGACTTTGATTAAATCCTTCACTGAGGGACTGCTGTCATCAAGCAGTCGCACAAACCCGCAGCCACGGAGGAAGAGATATCGTCGCAACTTTGCACTCGGGAAAAGCTGCTCATTTTCAAACCAGTGGCAAATCCAAGTGAAGAGCAGAAGCTCTGTCTACTCAAAGTCATACATACATTTACAACAGTCACAGTATATTTTTAAGGGGACGTGTTTGTGACCAGAAGATGTCGGGGTGGCAGGACACTATGATGAAACTACACCAACAGTATAGAGGCAGAGTAACATTGATACTCAAGATAAAACTACGAACAGCGGCCTTACTCAAGGACACTACATGAATAAAACCTCTGACTGCTGATTACTTTAAGGGTTAAGTTGCATAATTGCTTTCCAAAAACAATGGTGCCATAGGGGCAATATCGACTCTCCTCAAAGATAATTGCAAGAATCGATATCCTCAAAGGAGTTGGCAGATAAGTCTGAGCATAGGCTCTCAAATTCAAAATGTAGCCCTTCCAATGCAATCATTTCCCTTACAATACAACTATGTCTCCCCCCCTGCAGCAGCAGATTCACCTTCTTGATGGAGCTGCTGCATACCGGCAACCAGGCTTAATGACAAACAGTACCAGCCTCCGCCTGGTGTTGGCATGCCACCTCTCAATGTGATGTGAAGAGAAGAAGAAGAAGAAGAAGAAGAAGAAGAAAACTGTGTTTCTGGCAGGCAGCTGCGAGTTGAGCGTTCGTGCTGCGCTCGTTACTTCTTGATTACATCACAGCAGCATTTGCTGGTGAAAAAGTTTCCAAACCTGTGGAACAGCTTCAGGTTATAGGCCGGTTACATTCAACAGCCAGGTAGCAGGAGGTGGTGGGGTCACAGTGGGATAATATGGAGGGCTGAATGGGTGTAGTTTAGATTCAAGGAATGATTCAGACGTGTATTTGCAGTCAGGGTCAATGTCTAGTTCATCACTGAGCTGTCCACTGATTTATGCCACATTTTATATTATTTCTATTATAAATGAAAGTGAGTTCAGTGCCCCATTGAAGCAGCTGCAGCAGGTTTTCTGTTCAGCCTTTTCAGTGATGCGAGTATTTACATAATTGGATATGATAGCGTTATATACTGTATGGTACAGCATATTTTAAAAGTAAATAGAATAGAAGTAAATATATAACTTTTTGTTTTGACAATGTAGAGTACGTGGGAGTTTGTGCACGTTGGCAGAAAAGTCTTCTAGTGGAGCCATCAGCCCATAAAGTGGTCAACTGTGTCAGGAAATATTTGTGTTGTTAAAAGGGCAAAAAATCAATTTTGAACAGACACGCAATTTTTCAAACTAATTTGAACCAAGTGCCCAGACAATGGGAGCGAAGACTTGGCTCGCTCAACTCGGAGGTCCTGACTCCAGAGAGCGGGCTTGGTGCTTGGAACCACGGCGTTCTTGCTGACATCAGCGGCTCTGCTCTGCACTTGAACCCAACTGTACCTGACCGTGGTGACAAAGTAATATCAGCTCAAAGGGCCGCTCACAAAATGGACTTGACAGGGAGGGAAGTGACAGAGAGTGCAGTAAAACAGAGTCTTGATATTTAATCTGTAATCTACCGTGTATTTAAAATCAAGCAAACATGACTATGGATCACTTTGTCAGCATTTACTTTCATCTAGATTTTTTTCTATTGATATATGCTCACTCACTCCAGCCGTGGCCAATGGGAGCCTCAGGAGAGCGTTTTTTGTCCATCCCTATACCAGACTTCAGAACCCCGGACAAGTGAGGATAAACGATGGCTGATGGCTCAACCCCAGCTCCTCTACCTCTGTGGCAGCGTAATTACTTTTAGCATCTGCCACAACTTGAATTAGAAGTCAGACTTAAAGCACACAACTGAAACCTTTCCCTCTCGCTCACCTTCACGCTCCCTTTCTCTTTCTCCCCTCTCGCTCTGGATGACTCAGTCAGCGCAATCTTCCCAAAATCTCATTAAGGCCCCAACACAGCCACTGAGTGCTGCTGCATTATTCATGTGTTTTTCCCATGCACTCTCTGAAAAGGGGGGAATAAATCCATCTGATGTTTAAGATACACAGCAGGAAAATCAGCTGGGTTACATTCAAGCATATGTTTAAACTAACAATGCTGTAACTTTGGCTCCTAGGACCCTCTGAACTCAAGCAGCATAGAGTCACACAGACATTAAGTGCATTTGAAAAAATAAATAAGATTCCTTAACAAGACAAAATGCAGTGTTAGATTCAGCGAGTTATATTTAAATCACCTGGAGACCGCCACTTTCATACCGCACAAGTCATCACAGGATATTTCAGTGGGACTCATTAGCTTGCAAGCATTAGCATTTTATTTATGCATGGCATGATAAACCACCGTATGTGTTCTTAACACTCCCCACAGAGATATTCACTAGATCCATCAAGGCAGATAAAGGGAGCTGCATCATTTTTCAACTGACGGTAGACGAGCTGTCAAAAGTTATGGAGATCTCTTCTGAAAGTGTTTTGAGGATTCAAGTGTGTACCTGTCCGTCTGTCTGTCTGTCTCATGTCGAAATGTTTTCATGCAACTCCAGAGGCTGGCAGAAAACGGCTGGTTAATATTTTATGGCGGACAACAACGTTACATCAAGCCGCTCAAATGGATGATGGATTTATTGATGATTGCACAGCTCTTCATTTCATTCTTTTGATTTTTCAGATCAGATATCGTTTATAGATACGTCTCAACAACAAGCTACAAAACAATAACACGCTAGATTTGGGCAAAGCTTAAAAAGTTATGTTTGTCTCTGTTTCCATATTTGAAAGAAAAATGACTACAACATTTGCACAAAGAGGATGTTTCTATATATTATTATATTTAATTCTGTTACCCTGCAGGTTTGTGCTGTAGTCCTAGTTACAGGATTTTGTACGGCTGCTCAAATCGCTGACTATTCAGCAGTTCTTCAAAACAGAGTGCGCCTGAAGACCCCTTAACATGTCTACACCGATGAAAAACAATGAGTCTTCCCTGACTCAGTCTTGTTTAAAAATACGCCACTGCTCCTATCTCCCTTGACAACTGAAAGTCATGGATGAACACTTCATGTCATCTGCTAGAATAAGCCTGCTGTAATGTATAGAACTCAATGCTATTTTCATTGCAGCGTTTCACATTGTTCAGACGGAGGCAGCAGCACCTCTGGTTCAGTTCTCATCCAGCACAGTCACGCAGCAGCTCATGGCCATCCTTCCTCTGGGCCTTTTTTTTGGGTGGGGGGGGGGCGTTAAGGGAAATAGCAAACTTCTTCCCAATGCTCCATAATTATGGAGCTCTTGTATGAGGCTGCAGTATCATTCCATGACTCCATTTTCACCTTCATATGAGACATATGCTGTAGGCAAGCCCCAAGGAAGGCAGGAGATTCCACAGCTGTTACTGTTAAAATATGCAAATTGGTAAAATATGGTTCGCACTAAATATAACCCGTCGTTAAACTTTTAGTGACGCATTAAACAGAAGTAGAATGCTGTAATGACCCCAGGATGATTTAACGAACCAGTGAGTGTGATGGCTGAGGGTGTCGAGAAGAGGAACGTGTGAGAAACGGTGCAAGGCGTCAACGTTGATGTTGCAGCTGGGTTGGTGTGTGGCTCTTGTGAGTTCATCTAAATAAAGTGTCATGGCGGGGTGCTGTGAGTGCACCGCGCCCCGAGGGAGGAGGACAGGTGAAACGTGGGCGCAGCTTGATTCGACAGTTTTAAACTGGAGCGCGGCTCTGCTGAGTCACCCGACACAGACGCACCATCGCGTGGCGTGTTTCCACAGAGCCTGTCTTCTGAGCACCGTCAGGACAAGTGCCTCTCATCACCGTGTGCAATCAGAGCAGAGGCTAACTCAAACTGGCAGATGGGCAGAGGGCATCCAGTAAACAGCCATACAGGTCAGGGCGACATTAATGTGTCTTTTACTGGCCGGCTCGCAAAGAGGGGAGTCCTCCTCGTGCACGTACATATACGGAGCAGAGCCAATACGACATGAGTTTATAAAAAGTACTACTTAAATGTGAACTGTTGACTTGTTATTTGTGAATAATTTTTGACATTTGCAACTGGTTATTGGCAGACGTTGTAGGTATGGTCAGTGACGTACATGCACACGAGCAGCTGATGGGTTCAGCTGGCGGGGCTGCATGCGAACAGCCTCACGTTTAGGCTGACCTCAGAGCAGGGAAACACAGCAGATCGGGGCATTCTGCAGTCTGCTGAGCACTGAGCGGCCAACTGGCCACGAGGCTGAAGCTCAGTATGTCCGAGCGGGGCCCTCGCTCATTGCATACACCACAACTCCCAGCATGCATCAGTGATCAGTTACTGATAGTATCACTGATGCTGAAGGATACCAGCCACTGCTGACTGTACACAAGTATCCAGCTGTAAAAGTGAAAGTAACTCAAGCTAATATCAGTTGGCAGCTCCTGCAGAGGCCAATATTTTTCCAAATTCACAGCAATGTCTCTTGAACATGAATAATATAGCATTCTGGTTTAAAGGCTATAATGGCCCAATATTAAATACAACATATAGCTCACAGAAGACGATATATATAGGATGCTATGTGATGGGGTCTGTGGATCTGTGTGTTTCTCCACCTGTCATGCGACTTTGAGTCCTGCTCACGCCAGACTGTCTGAATCACGCTCGAGCAAGAAGGCAGAACTAAGGCCCTTCTGCTTTCATTTATAATTCAGCCCAGTGCCACATACCATTTGTCTCGAGTAGAATTACAATTTCATATCTCCTGTTTCTGGGGAATTGCTTTTTGAGAAAGAGAAGGGGGGAGCACACCGAGCCAAGGTTTCAGGTGTTCTTTTATAAGAGCTCTTTAGGGAATAAAACAGCATCATGTTAGGGAATTTATCAGCAAAAAAAAGACAGTGTGGCAGCAGTGAGGGTTTTTTTTGTCACATGGGCTCCCGAGTGTTGCATGTAGCCATCAATAAGAGAATAACAATAAATCCACTTGAATGAATCCCATCTATTCAACTGTAAGAAATATTTAGAAAAAAATGTTGCTAAACTAAAAAAAATGTTGCTAAACTAACTGTACTAGACTGTACTGGTTTAATTGGAATTGTGTGTTCTTCTGGCTACCAAATTATTAATACCAGAGACTTCCATTATTACAGTCACATATTAATTTATTACCAACATAATGTAACTCCTGAGAGGGAAACCCATTTTTGGCCTTGAAAACTTGAAAAGTGTTTTCCACTTCATGCACTCTTCATGCCTCTTTGCATGTTTGAAGGATTCAAATTCCCGTCCTCCTGAAATTTGAAAGAAACCTAACGAAAATCGGCTCGCCCAATCCATAATTTGCACAAAGGTCCAATAACAAAGCACTGCAGCGGCTCAGACAGAGCAGACATTCCCTGGTAATCAGCCCCTTTTCAAGTTCCTCCATTGTAACTGTAAAGTTAAGTCTGGGACTCATACATTGCAACAATAGACTCAGTTTCATCCCTGAAAAACTCCTTCAAAGCTCCTTGCAGTACAGTATGCGACTCAATTTCTGCAACAGAAAGACACCACATTTACATATCAAATTAGGACAAGAAGTTTGTCCAGCAAACGGAAGCCATATCAGGATCACATACTGTGGAAGTCCAGGGAACCAAGATGATCTTGAAAATGAAATCACAGACCAAACAAAGTCCTTCAAGTACATTCAGGCAAAGCAAGCGATAAAAGCTATATTAAAGTCTGTAGCCGTAATTGTGTTTATTTGGAAAGTTAGAAATGTATGAGCTAATAAGCTTTAATAAGTTAGAGACAGGACAATAAGACTGTTAAACAATAGGACTGCATGGACTTGAGGGCAATATTCCAGCAAAATGCCTGCTTAAAACAAATCCATGGATCACTAATATTAATAATTTAATTCAATTAACAATTCCAATTTCACTTTAATGGCTTTTAGAAAAACATTGTCCTAGCATCGATCGAAAATCAAATGCATGAAAAAAGAGCTCCCTAGTATGTCTGCTGAATAAATGCTCATATTATAAGGTCCACTGAATCCACAACACATATTTGAACCAACCTAACTAGAGTAAACTCATCATTATTACCTCAACGTCTATGTCTCTATGGCAGAGCAAGAGCTCAGATTATATAGAGAGAGTTTACAGGAACACTCCACAAACATCCAGAGATGTCCAGTGAGCTGTGACACTGACAGTGAGTGAGTGAGTATGTGCGTGCGTGCGTGCACGTGAAATTGTCTCATCGGCTGCTCCGAGGTTCATGGCAGCCCGGCTGAGACTCATTGGTCAAGTTGTCATCACTGGTTCTGACTCACCGCTTAACCTTTGTGAGCAGACGCCATTATTTAGTACAACAGTGGCCCCACTGGGAGAGAGAAATGGATAAATGGATGGGGCTGCAGCTGGCAGAGCGTCCACACGCTGTGCGCGCACACACACACACTACAGTACATACAACACACTTACAGTATCTACTGCACTCAGCAACTCAATCTAGACAGAGTAGAAATTGATTGGTGCAAAGTTAGAGAGGAGTTGAGTGTAAAGCTACCTCAGTAAGGCTATTAATCCAAAAGAGTGACTGTGTAACGAAGATTTAGAAAACGTAACCTAAATTATGTAAGTACTAAATAATTAGTAAGTACTATTCAAGTTAATCTAAAACAGAAAAGGGCACAAACAATCAATTAATTCAGTTTTGCTGAATACCAAAAAAAAGCTGCATTTCACAATATGCCAAAAAGATGTACGATGCCCTGAATTTAAAACCTAATTGGGAGCAAGGTGGTCATTTTCTTTTCTCTGCGCAAGAAGACGGAGCAGAGCAGAATGCTACGCAGCTGATGTAGGAATGACTTTAGGGTGCGAGTTAATGCGTGAGATATTTTTTGAATTGGGAGAGTCGCCAGAAGGCCCAGCAGGATATTGCAGCAGAGCTGGCAGTGTTGCTGAATAACTTTGGCAAAATTCTAAAGCAAGGAAAGTGATACTGTGTGATTCAGCGGAGCGAACGCAACCAACTATCTGAGCCTCGAAACATTAGAAGATCAGCCACCTGTCGCGCCTGGTTGTTGCTTCCACATGTGATCGCTGCGTCTGGAGAAAAAGGCCCTGGTGTTACATTTGCAGACAAAGCATAGACTGAAAATAGAGCAGCACGTGGGATCCCTGGAGCTAATTACAAGCTGCACCATGATTGTCTTTGAATACCAGTTGGGCAGCACAATGGCAGGTCCAACTAAAGTGAGGAACAAAAGGCCAGCCCTGTTTAATAAAAGAGGGCATGAAGTGCCGTCACTAGCCAGCCCATAATTTGTCTGTGTGGTGAAACTCTCCTTAAGGCCACTGACTGAGGTATGAAATTCTAAAAAGTGCTTAAGAATACTTGGACTATCACAAGAATCGCTAATGTATCCATTTGTGGAACATCAGTTTCAAAATGCTCCACATTAAATCTGAAGCTTTATATTTTCAATGGTCTTTTTAGCGATATAAACTATATTTGCCGTCACATGGCACCATCACTCCCTCCTACCCGCTATTATACCGGCATCGCAAGAACATCTGCACAAAGCTGTCAATACACTTCGCCATTCAGATCGAACACGACACTGTAATGAGGTGGAAAGCGGATAGATGCTCCCATGTGTGACCATTACAAAGCCTGGATATGAGGCCTGTCCAATGATTCACCCTGGCCTATAAACCAATTATTTAGTCTAGAAGTGACCAGAAACATGACTTTAATGACCCCATCCAGTCAGTGCTGCTTCGCATTCGGAGCAAGCCAATAAAATGAAACAGTGGACAGTGTTTTGGGTTCGGAGACAAAGAGAGAATATTGCAAACAAATGGAGATCCGGAAAGCCTGGTCTACTTGCTGTTCAAGGTTCCTAGAGAGTCCCCAAACCTGGAAATGACACCCTCTGAAGCTTTTCATGAGCTACTACTCTCACGGCTAACAGCTGATGATTCCATCAAACGTTTACGTGACCGGCTGGATGTGAAGCCTTGGTGAGGTATTTTAAACGGACTCTGTTAAATAGGATGTTAAGTTGTTCAGCTGCTTCTCAGTGTCAGTTTAGCTGCCTCCGACTGAGAGTCTTAGACTGTGTTAATATTCTATTGCAGTGGCGTCCCCTTGCTGACAGCTACAAGCGGCCTATGACTGACACCAAAGGCAATAAACCATGAAAGCGGTCAGTTAACACAGGAAACACAGTCAACCAGCACCAGCACCATCGCAATCAAGGTCCTGTTCAACAGATTTGATCTTATGATAATGCCAGTCCTAGTTATCATACATTATCTGACCCCAGCCAGGAGTAAAACCACCACGAGAGGCAAACAAGCTGCCTTTAAATCGCGTAATGTGACTTCCCCTGTGTGAGGAAAAGAAAAGAGCGAAAGAAGACGAGACGAAAAAGATAGTGTGTCAATGTGACAATGTATTCTTGTCAAGTGTTTCCCAAAATACACCCATTTCCAGGCACACCAGGAAGCAGCAGTGATGCTTAGTGGCCCTCGACATCTCCCCATATTTCCTGACACAAATTATTTTTACCACAAGCTGTGTCCACACACTTTCTTCTAGAAAGTACACTTCACGTTCCAGGGCAGAGGGAAATGTCTGGGTGACAGGGCACGCTAGGGTGATATCTGTCGGCGACGGCCAGTACATTTCGGGGCCAGAGAGCTGTCAGCAGCGTGAGCAACAGGCTAAGAAGTGTCAGTTTCCCAGAGGGTTGACACACACCTGTCAGCAACCTGCTGTTCCTGTGAATCCATAGCTGGCCCGACATCTGATGGACCGGAGTCAAACATGATGGATCACCTGCTACTTCCTCTTAACAGCCTCACGGAAGAAGATGAATAGCATGCCAGCGAAGGGCAGAGATGGGCAGCGAGCGGACCTCAGCAGCACTCAGGAATGACAGGCAGAGCAAATCTAAGTAATAATGCAACACATCCACGGATGAGTATGCAATCATCCACAAGCACAGCACATGAGTGATGAGCGCCTTATGGGCCAATCATAAACAACTGCGGCATCCTCCTCGAGCAAAGCGCTGCAATAAAAGAGGTCGTTGTAACAGAATTGGGTGGAACAATATTCGGTATTTGCTTCCTCCTTGATTTCATTCACATAAACAATAAAGCATCTAAGTGTAACCAACAGTGTTACAGAACACAACAGCAGCTCCATTCATGTGGGGGAACATGATTATGAGTCTGTGGCACCGCAGCATCGATGAGGAGGATCGATAGTGACAGATGAGCTCAGTGGAGTGACTTCTGCCCCTGAGAGCCAATGTCATGTCCAACCATTGTCAAAAAGACTGACAGGCTGTACAGATGTCACAGTATTATGACTCCAACCCAGGGCACATGCTTGTGGACTTCCCCCCCCCACACTCTAAATGGCAAATCCAGGATCCAACATGATGACCACGACAAAGCCACGGTTCAGGTGTGTTCAACTATCAGCACCAGAAGCTTGAAATCCAGAAGAGGGGTGAGACACTTAATAGCAATGAAAAATCCTCCAACACATGCAGCTATTAGCTGGGTATTGATGCAGTATTTGGAACAATCAACTTCTATAGCAGTTATATCATATATATATATATATATATATATATATATATATATATGAAATAACTGAATGGACGAATACATTTTTATTGAGTAACTATTTTTTTCAGTAAAAACTGTTTTTCACTGCTAATGATTTAAATACTAAGAACATAGTTCTGAGTGGTGCATAATTTGCACCGTTGAGCTATTTCGTAACAGTAGAAACGTGGAATTAATTCAATGCCAGTAATTACAACAGAGGTATTCTAATAACTTATAATTTAATAATTTTCTGTATCAATGCCTTCTTGGTTCAAAAGAAGAGAGAAGGTGGGGACAGATTAAGGGGTTCATTTTTTTTTTTGACAGTCTGAGTAAGGCTGACAAATATCCCTGGTCGGTTGATGCAATCAGTAATGCTTTCTGAAATTCAATTTATCATCATGACTTTTAAACAACAATCCGTCAAAAAAATAAAAAGCCAAGATTGGATTTTAAACCATTCCTTTGTGAAAACAAGCAGTTGCAGACCTTCACCCCTGGCTTTTCAAATATTTTAAATTATTTTGAAAATAAATCGGGACATTGTGATACCAGCTACCAGCTAGATATAATAAAAAAAGATCAAATCCAAATTACAATGACTCGGTTTGATCATATCTTAGGACACCTCTGGAAGTGACTTCACTATTGATGTATTTGCACTGCAAAGCCACACGTATTACCACAGCAATGCTCATTTCCAGCAGGGGAAACAGCTGTGTCACAGTATTCCCTCCTTCAATAGCACATTAAAGAGTGTGGCCGGGCGCTCAACACATTCTCACAATGAAACCAAAGGCTGGACTTGGTTGCATTTAGAAATGTCAAGTAATCTGTCTTTCGGAGAGGAAAAGGCAGCCGTTGGGGATACTCTTGTTTCCTCTAAAGAAATCAATGGAGGAGGTGGTTTTATTTGATAGAAAACAGGGAAGGAGAACCAGGTTTGAGCCAAAAATACATTTAGCTGTAGAAATGGTGGGGACAAAACAGATTGGTTCTTCGAATGAACAAGGTAGCTAAATGGATAGTTAGCTGTACAGTAAAATGCACTGAATAGGCAAAATAAAACCTGGCCATTCTAAATATGTCTAGTTGAAATGAGCTGTTTGCTTGGTTGCAGCTTTCTTTCTAGATCTAATCTAAACAAAGGGTGAAGGGTTGCATCAGACCCTAAATAACAGAAAACAGTACAATGACACAATAAATTCTCGAATTTGACTGGGTAATCGAAACCAAAGACTTCTTTTGCACAATTTACCTGGTAGAAAAGTATAATCTGAGGATCTCTCCATCATCGAATCTCCAGAAATCTCTACAATTTGATCATTTATTCTTTCACACCTGAACTGGACTTCCTCTCCTCTCCTCTTACCCTGCCAGTCTCAATGAATGGGCGACTGTGTGGTGTGGCAGGCCGCGAGGAGATTTATTTCCTCTGCTCACCCAAACCGACGGACTGACAGCCGGATTGTTCTGTATCCATGATGAATGCCCCATAAACAGATGCTCCAAGCCCATTAAATGTGCTAACACTAGATCCACACAGTGCCAGGGAGGGAACGGGAGGCTAGGTAATCATAGAGCGAGCCACTGTACTCGGTGCTCTCGTTTACACATTAAAGCTCTGACAGGATAAGACTGGTGATTCCAGCTGGACGAAGACAAACGGCCCGTTTATGCTTGATACCTAAATGTGGTCAAAGAGTATTTGGACACTTTAGGCCACATAAAACTCATAATTAATTAATTATCTGGTTAAAAAAAGATAGAAATCTGTTGCAGATCGTCTCAAGTTACCTGAGAGGAGGAAGTATTTGAAGATGCTCCCTCGACAGGCGGCTTTGACTCTCAGGCTGTCTGAACCAGCACTGAATCTGTATATCACACACAGCGGCCCTGGAGACAGAGCGAGCTTCCCAAAAAGGTGAGTGTCATCCGTCCCTATCACTCTGCCTTTCTACTACTGCCTTCAATAGGAAACATTTAGGATGGCTGAATGGCAGCTCCAGGGAAACAGAGCTGAAAAACAAGCAGATAAATCAGCTTCTAGTCTACAGTGCTCCTCCCAGAGACCATCGCTCACCTCTACGGACAGCACCCGCTGCAAATTTAGGCCTATCTGAACTCCAGTAGGTGGGTGGTGATGTACGGTGTGGGATGGTTCAGTGTGTATGTATTTATGGACCAGAGGAGACATAGAGCGCCTTTACCTCTATACATTTATTGACAGTTCTCCAGCTACACGGGGCCTTAGTGGAGCAATAAAGTGAGGCCTAAACAACATGCAAATCCTGCAGGAGATATTTTAACTAGACAGCAGCGAAGCTCAAGTAAAAACCTGGATCAAATTCAGAAGGGGCTTTTCAAAAATAATATCAGAGTGGCAGTATTTGACTGACATGCATGGCTACTTTTAATATCAATGTTTTAAAGATTTAAACCTTCTTTTAGAATGTCCTCCCATGGCAACAATGGCAGGGTTAAGGTTGGGGAAATATCGGTGTTGCAGCAAATACACTGGTAAATAAATAGTTGGAGTACGAGTGTGGTAAAATTGAAATGAAAAACATCTTGAATGTAGCACCAACATGTTCACATTCTACAGAAAACTATTCTTTTTTTTGTACAGTAACGACACTGACAATTGCACCAACATTTTAGAAATGATTCTCCATATTCAGACCTTGGGTGTTCTAAATATTGTTCAGTATGTGGGTTATTGTTTGTACACCTCTGTGTTTAGCCTCTTTGCCAGAACGCCAACTATCAACAAGCTCTTCACATACTGACTGCTGAAAATGATGACTAGACGTCTTAAAGAAACAGCTGCCGCATCATCTGCTGCACAGAGCTTCATGGTAAACGTACTGGTCAACCTGGACAGAAACAGAGCACCTGTCATGCAGTTCAGAGTATTTATTTGAATGTTTAGGTACAAACATTCACCTCCTTGCTCGCCAAAAGGTAAATCTTTCCGCTTGGCGTCTGTTACATTGGACCCTGCTCACAGATGTGACATATCACCAGTCACAGGTGCAGTCAGAACACTTCGCTTTCATCTCAGCCAACGCATGCATTCATTTCCATCCTCTCCCCCTCTCAGGTCAGCGCTTCTAATCATCATCACCACAACGGGACTGCGGTGCGAGGTGGATCTGGGCTGTCTGGCAGCTCCATTTGTCAAACCCTCGGCCCTCATGGCAATTGGGCACCTGACAAAAGCTTAAAGCCGTATTATTCCACGAGGCGTCCCCTGTGAGTGTTGAAAAGCCACTGCCTGTGACTGCTCCGAACGTCCATCTGTGTGTGTGTGTGTGTGTGTGTGTGTGTGTAGGGTAGAAAGGGGGGAGAAAAAAATGTGATGTGTGAGCCGGTTCAGAAGCCCTGTCTTATTAAATTATCTCCCCGCCTTTTACAGCAGAGCCCCCACCCTTCTCTTTCCATCTCGCTCCCAGGCTAAACATTTGTCTTTCCATTCATGGGTGAATTTGTATTCCATTGAGATGGGTTCCTGGTGGTGGACTGATGGCCGGGGAGGGGGGTGGAGTTGTGGGGAATGGGTGCAAAGTCCGCATTCTGGCTCGCTGTTTTCCATCTCACTGCTTGGTTACGGCACTCCACAGGCAGAGTCCCTTAAAGGTCCAGTTTACAATCCTCCTCTTTTCACTGGTCTTTGTATTTACATGAGGAGAGGGTCCACTCTACAGAGGCTGCCATGTTTGTAACAATAGCCCTGACATTACTGGTCAAATATTATTCCTGAGTATCCATTTGTCAATAAGGCTGAACATATAACATCATTCTGGCTCTTGGTGCTTTTTAATTCAATTCTTTGTTGCTTATTTGATTTTGTATATTTCCCTGCTTGCATGTTTGGGGTGAGTGTCAGGGCACTTCCTGTCCAATAGCAGTCTGTGTGTTCTCCTCCAGCACCGTCACCTGCTGCTCGAGCCGGGTCTTGATTGGTCAGGTGACTGTTTACTTAGCAACACTCCATTAAGTTGACACAGCGCCTGCTATCATGAGGTGCACCACTTTGCCTTTAATCTGTTTGACAGCTGAGGAGCTATAATCAATGGGGCTATTTACATAATGTGCAGGCTGCGAAAAAAGAAAAAGAAAAAATGATACCACCTGTTCTCACGTTAGAACTGCAGTGGGGAAGGAATCTTTGATCAACGCGGCGACACTGACGTTGAAGTGTCTTCTCTGCAATAATAATAAGAATAACCAAGATAAAGGTGGGGAGGGTGAGAGCTGATGCCTGAAACCTAATTTAGTGTGTTTCATCCCGTGGCCCCTCCCCTTCAACCACCTTCTTTCTGGTTCCTCCAATTTTAAGGATGACAAGTAACTCTTATAGTTTTTGGAAGAGCAACAAAATTTTGTCACAGATAATTAAACCAGCTAGCCAGTAACCTTATGAAAAAAAACAATAGCCAAGACTCTCCAAGGCTGCAGATGTGCTGACATTTAGACTGTTTGTAATACTGCCTACCCTTTTCACAACGCAATGAAATCCACGGCCAACGCACGCACTTTCCTACTGCACTTCCTTTTCTTAGGATGTATGACAGAAGGAAATAGCAGAGTCCAGAGAGGGACTTTCACTACTAGAGCAGAAAATTGGATGAAAAGCACAGAAACCCAGTGGAAAGCTTTTAGATTTAGCCAGTGGAAGAGCACCATATCAATCCAGAACGATAACAACGCCACTTTCAGGAGATTTATGGTATAAATCATCTTATTTACGGGGGTTCCTAAACCCGTTTTCAGGGCTGATTCACAGCTGATGATATGTAACAGCAGCTTCTGTGGGATTCAATACAGGCAGAAAATAATATTGAAGCTATACAGAGGCATTGTTATAATTAATGTTAAATTGTGGGTCAAAAGTTTTAAAATGTATTAGCTTCTCGCATACAAATACTAGAGTCTGCATAAATGTCTAACCCAATTACTGAATTGTGGCTGGTCCTCCAAGGATCAAAAATGAGATTCAGCAGTAACCAAAAGCATGTGTCGCTCCGTAGAAAAAAAAGGACTTGCATATGGCATTTACAATTATGCGGTGCATTTCATCATATATGTCGGGGGACGGATTCTTCCCGGGGGCAGAATCATTTACTAATGGCCTCCATTTGCTCCCCATTCAATAACAATAACGAGCTTGTAAACAAACACAAAGCCATAAAAAACAACTCTAGCACTTTCCATGTTCCCCCGTTTACTGGAACCTGTGTGATCAAATATTCATGGGGTTTCTATGGCAGCAAATTGTGAGGAGGCATCACGTTCCTCATGCCACACAATGGGCTGAGCTCAGGCAGCAATGTCAGCCTCCTTTCTCTGTTCATAACCCCAGCCTCAGGCATGGCGGCTATAAATAGCCACTCACACTGTTGACTTCTTGTAGTTCATGGTTCCATTTATATATTGTATTTATTTTAAAAATGCTCAGTGAATGTATATGTATGTCCATTTTTAAGAAAAATGTACCATGTGCCACATTTTTTGGAAGGGGGGGGGTCTAAATTAAAAGATTTGAATTGATTAAATTTCTGTGGTAATTTCTGTGGTAATGTGTGGTATAATGGACTGCACAATGGTGCTTCAAGTATTTCCTTTATTTTTTATTGAAATTTCTGTTTCCTATTTTTTATTTTCAATATATATATTTGCACAAATCCACCCCAGAATATTCACTGTATGTGTGAACTAATGTGCAGCCAAATGTCTCTGCTGATTGAGCAAAACCGGAGGCAATAACATTTATCTTTGAAAGCGAGTGTTTGGAAAAGCTGGGGAGCCACAGAGTGATGGTCCACAAGGAATTTACCGTAGACTTGGCAGCTGGATGTTGACACACTGCCAGTCACACACACACACACACACACACACGGAAACTGTACAGTAAACAAAACAGCTCCAAAGGGCGCCGTGGCGCAGCGGCTCTAAGAATGCATATTAATGTCATGTGCTCAGGCACCGCCACACTTCTACACTGTCTTCCTGTGGAGTCCTCGTACATCTTCCCACCACATGGATCGTAATGAGCCGAAGATACAGACCGTGTGACAAGATGCATAAGTCTCCTCAGCCCTGTTGACTTCTGAATCACCTGAAACTCCTGACACTCTTTCAATCTTCACAGAACAGCTCACATTGCATTTGGAAACGAGATCAATTACTAAATCATCAAAATACGATGAAGACTGTCAACGTCAGATATAACACCAATTCACCAAGACTGTAGCTGACTGTTGTCGGTTAATTATTCTATTCCCCAATGCTTGCATGCACAAACTGTCAGGTTTGTGCTGTGCCTCATCACTCTGCCGCACGTCCTCCGTCCTCACTCCCAACACTTATGTAGAAGTTACACGGACACGTGGACGTCTTGAAAACAACTCTGTGTTTCACTCGAGAGTTTGAGACGCGCATTTAAAAACTCCAACGTTGTGTGCACAACTGCCACATGAACATGAAAGGACACAGGAAAGATCAGTTCCACATGTAGGTGATGAGAAAAGATGAGTAATGAGCCCTATACCTGTGTGTTCAAATAAAAAAGGTAGACTAATGATCTAGATTCATGATTTTGAAATACAATGTAGGGCTAAACAATAATCCCAAAAGAACAAAGAGTTTGGGCCATAATCATGGTAATCAAACAAAACTATGATCAGAATGTTTTGGAAAGTAATTGCTTTTCATCCCTCAGTATCTATGTGAGTGTGAAGCAGAGGGCGACACTGGAATTTAAAGCACCAATTGGACCAGACACAAGGGAAATGCATGAACTATACCCATAATTGAGCCTATGATAGTCTTGGCAACCCAGATAAAGGCATCCTCGTGTGCCGAGGCAAATTATCTGGCCCATTATCAGCAGAGCCTGCAGAGGCCTGAGCTGGAACTGCAGCGCCTCAGAAGTGATGGCACATGAAAAACACACAACTGCTTCAAATGCTTGGATTGCATACTCACACACACACAATGTAGAATATCACAATAAAAGATGGGTGCATTTACTCCTGGGAGTATTTCCTTATTCCAGGAAGAGCCCTTCTGATGCCAAAATAACTGGATAGGGGCAAACTGGTGAAGTACTTGCCTTGACCCCCCCGACCCCCCCCCGATTCTTGTCTAAACGCATCCTCACATTTGCTTATGCTTCATCTGCTGTGTCGTCTGCTTCCTTTATTTATTTATCTGTTGTGAGGGCTGCGTTTTGCGGAACCAGGACAGCCCCAGCTGACTAATCAAAATGCTGGCAGCGCTCAAAGAGAGAGGCCGGGAATCTCAGAAAACAAACACCCGCAATAAATCAGAAGTGATTTGAGAGGATGATCACAGATGGTGGGACCGAAGAGGGCTCCTACAAATACAGCGTGTCCCCCGTGACTCACGAATTTCCCGAGCTGCTGCTTACGCTTCTCTAAAATAGCATGTAGCACATTATGAATGCAAATAAAAAACATGGCTTGAGACCACTTGTGGAGGTTCGCGCAATAAATGACAGGTAAGGAGATGGCCGTGGAACCACCGAGATAACTGTGACTGGCAGACAAACAATATCACGGGAGACTTAACGGTTCTCATTCCAAAAAAGAACAGCACAACAAATCCATTTCAACTTTTCCCCTCATTTCATTTTTTTTTATATTATATCGACAATTTCATGATAACGCCTTGTAAATGTTTGGAAAGGAACCACAAACTTCCTGTATCTGATCTATCTGATCATGATGTCATGTGCAGACTCACCCCACTGCAGCGGCGCGAGCTGCAGGTGCTCCAGGACCAGCTGGTTGAGGACGCCCTCCACACTGGCTTCACCATGGCGTGGCAGAGAGGGGTGGGATTGGTCAAGGGCAATTTGATTTTAACATTTTGAGAATGAATCAACATGGAAAACCTGTTCCACACATACACAACTATGACAAAAATATATTGTTTTGAGAAAGACATAAATTAATCAGTAAGGAATAAAGAAAGAAAGAAATGTAAAGAATATTCAGCCCGGTGTGTATTACAGCATTTATTACTCCACTTTGATGCTGCTGTCTTTTTAATGATAAAAAAAATAAAAAAATGCCACACAAATTTACTGCATGCTGTAATCTCTGTGTTGCACATTAATTCCGATGTCAAAGGTGACACGGCGAGCGTGTTTCTGTAACCTGACTAGAGCCAGCATTAAAGCGGGGGGAGGCTATCAGCGTATGAATGCGGCATCAAAACAAATATGACTGTCAGAGAGCAATTACCCAGATAATATGTGATGATAAGGACGACGCTGATCATTTACACAGCTGACATTTGGAATAATGGGTGAGACGAGCGGCGCCCAGAGCACCCAACCTGTGTCTATTAACCTTTGAGGCAGAGTACAGTACGCATGCAGAGAGGGAGCGAGAGGGGGAGGGGGCAGGCAGACAAAACATACTGTGCCGAGAGGTGCCTCTGCCGTGGCGGCTGGATCGTTTCCAAACCCAGAGCCTGAATCATAATAAATTACATGTCCCAACATGCACCTGCTTCTCATTCTAATGAACAATGGCAGCGTCTCCGCTTTGGTCAGCCGAAGCACGAGCACGGAGAGGTTCTAATTCCAGGCTCCAGTGGGAATGTTGGGAAACAGGAACTCCGAGTGGCATCACCGGCCTGAGATTCTGATTTTCTGCTGCGACTTAGAGTGGAGCCGCCAGGGCCCACGTGAAAGAGATTTTACACTTTCATCTTCTGGCTGTCTGACATGAACACTCTCACGTTCCAATACGTGAGAGTGTTCATGAAGAGAGACATGTGCCACGATAAAAAACATTAACACCATCAGGCCAAAATCTAACCATAACTGACACTATATCTACAACAGGCTGTATACAATACATATAATGACGGGCCATCAGTCTCCACTATCCAGAAGTGCCATCTTGAGCATCTGGAGCCGGAATGTGAGCAGTATGATAAATGCACTCAATCTCAAGTCAGCCTCAGCTTGAAACAGCAAATAAGAATGAATAACTGTCTGATCAAATATATATCTTCTTTCCATACAGTCTACAGTCATATCACAAATAAATACATAATAAAACAATACCATTTCAATCAGCTTACATGGCCTATTTTAGTGCTACATGAAGTTGCTTAAAATCAACATGTAAACACTGCCACTATTTTCACACTGGTACCTGAAGTGGCGGCGATGGGATTGATACAAATAAAATTAATGAATCTGTGGGTAAAACAAATTCCCCTGTCAAAATGAAGCAGGGGAATAAGAACACACTCAGTCCATCATAAATAATTTCATGGTTATCGAGTCGAACATTTAACCGGGCTATTTCCTGAGTCTGCCACAGAGCTGAGAAATCCTGACGCCTCTGTCACTGCATGGCTGATCAATAATCATTTTGAATTTGGCCCTTTTCTGTTTGCTGGATCACAGCGTTTCCCAGCAAAGGAACTTGGCGGAGTCGTTTTGAACACCAACAAAATCCTTTTCGAAAACTTTCCACTAGCAGTGTGTCTTTTTTAAAAAGAAATTCCAGTGTTGTTCCAGTGTTGGATTTTTGCCATTTTCGTTACTGTTACTCCCTGGCTGCTAAATGTTGGAAAAAAAACAAGACTCTGTGCTGCTGGCTTCATCATCGTATCGTATGATATATTAAGAATAATCAGCTGCGAAGCGGCTATTAATGCTGGTAAAGGCAGCTTTGAGGAACAAATGAACTTTGCTGTGCTTTCAGGAATGAATCAAGAACCAAGCAAATGACCTCCTCAAGCGGCGGTCAGGCATATATAACACACCCCGCCTCCTTCCTTCCTTGTCTTCCTCTCAGAGCCGGCACTATGAGTGACTCGCTACAACTCACGCTATCTACAAAACAGGAATAATACTGTAGGGACCTCATAAATTGCAAATGAAAGTGACTGTTACTTTGCTCAAGGCCAAGCAAGTGCTTCTGAGTGTGACATGCCCTGTAATCAAATCTTTTCATTTCTCTTGTGTTTCACGTTGTAAAGAGAAAATCCAGCCCGAAGCAGAAATTACACAGCGCTGCTCAGATGACTGGCGACGGCCGAGTCACTCTCCGCAGCCAGAGAAGTGTCTTCCCGTGCAGGAAATGATAGCACCCAGACTTAACTTGATTACATCATGGGACAATTTTGGTGTCAGTCCATTAACCATGAATTTGGACTCAATAGTTCAATTTTGTCAAAATGAGCTTGCGCTGAAGACGAGACTTGCATCTCGATTTTTTTTGTTGCAGGAGCTCTATCAGACATTTGTATGCAATGTTCCTTCTTTCATTTCTGCCTACATGCTGCCAAGATGGCTTGCAGATAAAACAATGTGTTTACGCCTTCATAAAGAGGACAAATACAATGGCAGCTCCACTAGCTCGGAGACTGGGATTCATCCTTAATTGCACATTGAATATGTGCAGCGGTAACTGCAAACTGATGGGACATCCACTGATACAGGGCAGGATGATACGTGATGAGCAGCAGCTCTTGTTTTGGCAGGAACCTGAAATAAAACTCCTGAACTTTACCAGAGTCTTGGCTTCAGGGACCTCATTTTTTACCTCAATGCCACACTGTTCCTTTCTCATGAATTAAAACTCTGCCACACTTCAGTCAGTCAGTGTGAGTCACTGACTGAACTGCCCTTCTACACACTGTCATTTTCACACCTGAAAGTCAAGACCAAGGTTTTTGTGTTACCTTGCTTACCATTGGTCCAGTCTTTCTTTGTTTCATATTGCGACGAAGGCGGCTTATCTCATGACCACCTCCTAAGTAAACTGCATCAACGGATACTCGGCATTGATTGGTCTGTGGATTGGTATGCATCTCACGTCTACTTGTTTGATATATGGCGGGTGGCAGAGTTGCCGTGAGAATGCAATCCTGCACTTCGCAAAACTCAGCCGTGATACATTTTGGTCTGGCAAAAATTTGGTGCATTGTCCAAGGAACCTATAATTCTGGTTTGGACAAAACTGAAAAGTAACGCACCCACCTCCCATCTCTGTCATATTTTCTGATAGTTGAAGCGCACACACGGGGCACAAAGACACTGCTTCACAGTGTCAGAGTGGCAAGTACTTCACCATACGTTTTCCCATCTGTCACAGAAAGAGAACAAGTTCCCTGCTGGCCAGAGGGCCTCCAGATGTAGCATCCAGATGTTCCGTTTCTCTGATCTGACTCATGTCAACAGAAAAAATGCAAAAGATGCAACAGGGATGAAATCTGTTTCACCACTCAAAGCTGTTAGACATCATCACCTGTGACTGCTACAGGAGACACGCTACCAAGGACACTTACCGACAAATGTTCAACTTTTAGCGTCTCCGTCTACTTTCTAACAGGCAGCGATCCGTTCAAGCTGCTTCCTCTAATATAATCCTCCTGTACATGGAGCCAGTGAAAGGATATGATGCTCCAGCAGATGCCCAGCTTGCTGTTGATCTGGCAGCCCTGGGCGTGCTGCCGCTCCTCCTCCAGCTGTTTGGGGTTAGTGAAGCGAGCCGTCTCCTGGTCTGGCTGCGGCAGACTTTCAAAGTCAAACTTGTCAACCTGGATGGCCATTCTGCAACAAAAAGATGGGAACAGCACTTAGACACGCGCAAACAAAAACACACACTCACACACACATTTCTTCTTATGTAACTGCTTGCTGGCCAAAAGAAAATGCCACAGCATCCACTTTGTGACACTGGGAATGACACTTGCATAACTGACATTCTAAACTTTATGGACAAGTTCAGTTAGTGAAGGTTCTACTGATTTTAAAGGGTTGACATATATTTCATTTATTTATTTTTTCTTTACTCTGGTAATTCACTGATTCTACTGGAATGAATTTATTTTGCTTCAAAATGTCGTCATTTTAACTGAAATGGAGAAGAGGAACGTCGAGTGTAAACCACAGTTTGTTCCACAGCAAATGAACCCACTGAGATCCTTATCTAAAAACCATTTCAAAGGTTAATAAAACCTTTTAGTTGCAGTCATCTCAGGTAAATCTTGTCTCATGTTCTATTCAAGAGAGTGTTGAATGTTTAATCGTGTAAATATGTTTCGGTGGACATTCTATTTGATAACAGACTTTCTGCATTGACAGTGGCAATAACCCTTGATAGATTACAGTGGCCTATTCTCATCATCATCTCTGGAATATTTCCGAGGAGAACCACGCTCACATTTCTGCCTGATGACAAACAATGCAGGCTGATTTGTGTGGTTTGGCATCTGATAAATTATTTATCTGGTCTGAGCAAACACCCTTAGGCCCAGCCCCCCACCCCCTCTCTGTACCGAGGGTGTTTCCAAGTTATTTATTAACAAGAGCCAGAGAGTACGCAGCCCGAGGTTGCACCGAGTGCCACATCCAGGATTCACAGTGTAGGTGCAAGAAACTGAGCTGAGGCCATTAAAATGACCCCAAAGCCCAACACTAATTACTATCGCGGCAGTCAGGCCCTGCGTTCAATGAAGATGTACTCTGTCTCTGACAGACTGTATACATCTCTGCAGGCTGAAATGCACATTAAAGGCAGTCGTTGGTATATGGTGTGATATCCTGATGGAAAAGAGGAGAATACATTAGTTGCAGAGGGTCAACACTCTATGCATCCTGGAAATACTAAACAAAACAATGTTCATGTAAATGTTCATGCTCCATGTTCACCAGCTAGTCACTAACATGTTTCATCCACTACCACCTGCTGAGGAGTGTTAGGTTGGCATTGTAGGGCATTGATTGCAAAGGTTAGAAGAAAATGAAATCAAAAATTCCACAACAGAAGGGCTGACGGAGACCGAGCCCTCCAAGGTGGGTTTTCTTAACCTAAAGTAGCAGACAATCCCTCCAGTAATCTGAAAACCGTTGGAGGTCTCCTAACACTTGGAGATATGTTTTGTAATTGGACTGCACAGTGTGTTAGAGACACAACAGAGGAGATATGTCTCCAGCCTCTGACTGATGTCACAGTGAGTGAGGGCTCTGCCTGTGTAACTGGCAGAAAGACACCATCAGCATTATCTCCCCATAAGGACACCAGAGATAAAACTGTCCAACCTGCGGTCCATTTTTTGAACACCCTCAACGTTCTTATCGTTCCTTTGAGAAATGGCCGATGTGACTAAGAGTTAGGCAGATCGCCATCTCCACCAGAGACCAGCTTACCGTCAAAGAATCTCATAAAAAACAGCATCTTCAACTGGATCCATGCTGACCAATGGGAAATCTTCCATCTGGAGCATATTCCAGCTTAGTGCAAGTGTTTATCTATTTAACTCTGTATGATAGGCAAAACAGAGTGGATCAATGTATTAATCAGCAGGCTCATCTCTTGGTTTCAGCCCCAAAACGATGGCTCCCTCAGGAGTCACAGAGGCAGCACAGAAAACTGTAACAACCAACATCACAGGCAAAACAAACAAATAGAATAAATGTTTTGGTTCCAGATGTCTGATTTTACCATTTTGAATTTGAGTTGGATGTTCTTTGGTTAATTTGGTCAGTTTTAATTCTCACAACAGTCACAACGCACAAGTTTAGCAATGACCCGCAAGCTCACACGTCTTACAGTGTTGCACATTGTCACGGTCATCGCGCTGCGAGTCTTGATGAGTCCAGACACACGCTAAGAAACATCAAAGTGAGGTAGAGGAGAGACGGCAATGCAATTATCATTTCACAGCCGTTTACAACAAAGCAGTACACAAATTAAATAATAATTACGACTTCAATACAAAGACGAAAGCGAAGCTCCTGGTCTTGCTGCACCAGACTCGACTACATCTGCCTTTGAAGATTAGTGGCACAAGGCTTATGTCACTGACTGAAGTCCCATCTTCAAATGGGCACTGGTTTTCATTCAGGCGTCTTCAAAAGCACACATTACATGCCGAGTCTAAAAATACCACGTTCCAACAATGCAAATGGCCTCTAACTGGTCTGGCCAGGCCTGGGACTGGTAATTGGTAACAGCCAGATACCAAATACAGAGATGTCACTTCAAACGGTAGGTAATATAAAAAAAGGGAATGTCTTTCAGGAAATAAAACATTTAGCATTACGACGGTGATGGCCGTTCACGCCTTCATGTTGAAGGCTGAATACATCATTTTCTGCAGTCATTTGGTGAAATTTGAGTTGTCAGATGAATCCTTTTGCTTCTGTGCTAAACATAGCAAGCAGACTAAAAAGAAAAAAGGCAACTTTGCAAACAACAAGGCTAACAAAGGCAGAAGCTGCACATAAAACACTGAGCTAACTCTGTTCTCATGTACTGTGACTTGTTATACAGCTATCACATAAACTGTATAGACAGATGTATACATAGTTTGATTAGCTCTATAT
The DNA here is from genome assembly GCA_016785235.1 of Pseudorhombus dupliciocellatus. Classification (NCBI taxonomy): domain Eukaryota; kingdom Metazoa; phylum Chordata; class Actinopteri; order Pleuronectiformes; family Paralichthyidae; genus Pseudorhombus; species Pseudorhombus dupliciocellatus. The sequence goes on along the minus strand of JAFBJW010000149.1, from coordinate 895,027 downwards.
GCAGATGTGTTGAGAACAACAAATCTAAGCCAGTACATCTCTTTTCCTTGTTGAATATCAAGGGGAAAAAAAAACAAGTAATGACTCTTTAAACCATTTTGTGATACAATGAAAATAAAAGCAGGTAATAGTGAAGTCCACAGCTGTTATCACTACAACAAAGACCACATCTAACCCCTAAGCACTAAAAGCTTGAAAAGAGCTTTATACTAAGGCAGGAGAGCATTAACAAACCAAGCCCTGCCACCACCACTCCTCCCATCTTCTTTTTCCATTAATTTGATTGTGGAGTCTTTCAAGGATTACGCCATATCTGGAGTCTAATCTGACCTATTACAAGGCTTTTAATAACAACCTGTATGTTGAGTTGGGGCCACCATGGAATGTCTCAAGGTCTAATTCCCAGTTCATTTCAGCTCCCTGCCTCCCTCCAGCCCTCCGCTGATAAGAGCCTGCTTGGCCTTTATTTCTCAGGATGAAAACGGAGGCATGGGGGGGGTGGGAGATTGGACAGATAGATGGATGGATGCAACAATTTCACCCCAAATTTCTATCTGTTCAAAGGGGTATGGTGTGAATCAGCTTGCATCCAAATAAATCCACCCAAGGCATGCATGGGTGAGGGTAAGATCTGCAGAATAAGGGATGTAATCTGTGGCCATGCATACTGATAGAGAGCGCTATCTGCTTGTCAGCGTGTGACAGTTTGCAGGGGGTACTTTGTTGGATGCGAAAAAAAAACCACTTCATTTTTCTTTTCTATCCAAAATCTTTTTGGAATGTGGATGATTTATAACAAGTTTGACTCTTAATGAGTGTGGATGCAAGGACAAGGTGTCTGAAAGAGGTTGCAGCTTCATGACAAAAGAAGGCAAAGCATCCTGACTGCTACCTGTAGGTTTAGCTACAGATATCCTTTGTCTAATTCAACAAGCCAGTAATCTCCCCTTAAACTTGTGTTGGGGCACACAGGGGCAGACAGTGCAGGGAATTAAAATTGTCAATTTATTCCATAAGACAAAGCTGCTCACCACTGAACCAAACAAAGAAGATGGTTAAACATTGGCAGCAGTTTTAGCACTTATCTTATTTGAACAATTAAATGGTAACAAACAAAGGAACAGACTGTATCTAGGCTAAGGTTATGGAGCTGGCATGTCTCTGGATGGTGACTGAGCAGAGGGGTATCACTACGTTTCACTGTGGCAGCGAAGCCTTCTTCTAATGGCAGTCACAACACTGGCTTAGGAGGAGCCAGGCTCAGTGATGTGACCCCTTCCTAATTAAATGCTGTGCGGCATCAGAGCAGAAGTACATGATAATAACATTAAAGCACATGGAGGTCGCTTTTCATCCGACCACTGCCAGGCTGTGAATCATTTCAACTGCGAGGTCTATCAGCTCTGCCGTGGAGGCAAAATAACAGCCTGTTCAAACACCCCAGAGCTGAGAAGAAATGTGACCCTATAAAAAAATAGAACTATTTATACAAAATCCAAAAATAAATCAGACAATAATGAGGCTTTATTCAAATTCCCTGTAACTGTTGCACAAATACACGGCTGCTGAGTGTCTGAGATCTGCACTGTGATCTGTGCTGGTTGTCTCTGGTGTGCGACTGTGAGCACGCTGCAAGCAATGTGTGCAGTTTGAATTATACCCTACACAGCCTGGCACACAACAACAAATTATTTGCAATCAATATTTTATCACAGCCTTTTCACATCTTTTTTTTTTTTTTTAAACAGCCAGCGTTTGTGCGATGTCACCAGGGAGAAGCTGAGAGCAGAGAACATCGGAGGGGGGTGTGGGTGCTTTTCGCAAGAAAGTTTATTTTTAGCTCACGTGCAAGAGCTTAAGGGCGGAGATCCATGGAGGCTCGTGCAGAGGCAAGCGTGAGCAACAGTCTATATTTAGACTGCGGCTGACTCTGTAACCCTTTGTTTGCAGCGGCTGCAGAGGCAGCAGCCCTGAAACCACCCCGGTCCCACTCAATATGATGCGCTGCAGTAAAAACCAACCCTTACTGCCAATTAGTGCACGTGGATAGGTACAGCACAATACTTCTGTACAGAGGCACGGGCTGTCATTGCAACTGAGGCTTTGTAGATCGTGACCAGGAATGACAGAGGGGGCTATTTTTATCTCAGCTGCTGAAACCTAGAAGCTGTTTTAGGGGCATTTTGCCATTAATAGACAGCACAAGAGAGAGAGGGAGGGCATGGGGGGAAGGAGGGAATGGCATGCAACTAAAGTCCCCAGCTGCGACTGAATCAGGGACAGTGCAGTTTGCAAATAATAACACAGGACATTATGGTTAATGGAAGTGAGTTAGATAGTCAGGTGAGGGCAACAGGAGGGTGTCACTATTACATGAATGTCAAGGGTTGCAGGTGACAGAAGAAGGTAAATGTCAAATAAATCTGTGATATTCTTTAATAGGAGCATGTAGATTTAGTGGAGATTAAGGCGATTTGCAGCAAAAAATGATGTGTCAAGTGTTGACTAACAGGTCTGAGGAGGCTGGATGGATGGATTCTTGAATTACAGTGCATAAAGCACCGTCAGCTAACCCACCTCCTGACAGCCAACAGGGAAAGCTTTACGTCAATAAGATGGGGCAGGGGGAAAAGAGAAAAAAAGGAAAAAAAATACAGAATGAACGGTGGTGGTGTGAAGCTGAATCTCTGGAGCAGCAGCACATCTCAGCAATCACTTCTCATCTCTGTCAGAGGATCCTCTGCCATATGCGTGGTGGATGCAAACATGATTTGATTAGAAACAATATTGTTCCAATAATAGAAGCTAGTAAACTATTTCCACGGAGGGAGGCGGCTTCGACTGGTTGTGTGTGAAATAACTGTGCTGGGCTGGGATTGGTGAAGCTGGGATAACTGAGTGCAGAAGCATTATGTGCTCCGCTGCCATGAAATGTAGCAGGAGAAGTGGAAAGGTGGTCACCATGGAAACAAGCTTTGTTTGAAAATCTTATGCAATGAGGCGTGCCTGCTCTCGCAAGCGCCAATCCGGCAGAGCCAAAAAGCCGGGCCAACGGAGAGGAGACGTGGCTGGAACTGCTGCAACGAGAGCCAGCTCCCCACCACTACTACAGGGGGTGTTAATGAGCTGCCTCTGCAATGATAATGAAGGCCGGCACCGGGCATAAGTAAACGCCCAGAGGGGTTGATGCTGTGACGAGCTGTAAGCCCCTGTAAGGCTTGTTTAAATCCCCTGGGAGACACAGCTGTGGTGGTGATGCAGCGTTGGGGGCTGGGATGAAGAAGGTCTGAGAGCATCCTGCTGCTGGCGAGGGAAACAACACTAGATGACTTTCAAGAGTGCGTCCATGACATTTGATGGTATCTCCAGGAGGATAATTTTCCCTTTGCTTGTATTTTCACTGGTCTTAGATTTTTAGGTCCCATTGTGTGTGGATTGTGGATTGGGGGGGGGGGATCTAAATTTACCCTATACAAAGGAATCACTCACTAAACAACTTCACTGTCTTTGCTGCTAAACCCACGTAACTGCATTGCTTAAGAGCTTGTCCCATGGTAATTACTTCTTACTTTGGATTTACATAAATACCAGTGATTTTAATTTGCTCCATCTCATCATAAGTTCCTCATTAGATTAAAGATTCCATTGCAGAAAGGTCAGGGCTGTCAGGAGGTACACAGGATCACTCCCTTTTCCTCAAATGAAAGAATAGAAAGAGAGCGGGGAGAGAGGTGCTAATTTACATGCTGTTTATGCAGCGCGGTGACCATTAGACCCTGATCATTTTTCTCGAACAAAGCCACCGAGGAAAAGTTGTCGGGTAAATTAGTCATGCCGGCAAAACCATTCAGAATGTGCATGGTGAAAAATCCTGATGAATACGTGGAGGGAGAGTATCTATCCTCAAACTTCAACATCATATTCTTGTAGTTGTACCACAAGCTAGCCATGTTATTTCTTATGTCATTTGTGTTTTCCTCATTATTTCCAGAGCTCCCTGTCATGTGGCCTTTGTGCCCGAACAACATGTGTTATGTCCAAGACATTCCAGTCCCCATCTGTGCACTGGAGAGATGCTTCTGTTGCCGATCGAGAGCTCGTTTCTGCTCGAGTCATTTTTTTTGTAACACATCCAATAACTGATGAAAGACAATGTATGAAATGATTCGGTATATTTAAAAAAAAGAACTCTCGCAGTATGAGTCTTTCAAGTGCCCTCACGCACATACTGTTAAACCAAGATTAACATTACACCAGGAAAATCTCCGCAATCTAATCACCTCCCAAAAATGAAAGGTACACAACCCCTTCATGTCGCGCGCTCTCTCTCATCTGCCCTGTTCAAAGCAAACATGGGGAAAATAAAAGTTTGGATATCACTGCGTGGTGTCACACCGGTCGTTAGGAACCTTGTCCGGCTCACCGACATCAAAGTGACCGCTCACATTCTGAGGCGCTCCCATCGCCCCCCCCTCTCCATTACAGAACGCCATCAAGGGTATAAAGACCTTGTACAAAACATGTCGGTGAATGATATGAGAAGATGAAAGCGGGACTCTCTCACTTGACTTGTCACCCTTTCTTCACATGTGGCCTTCACAGAGAGAGAATACACACTCCACAAACTAAATCTAATGTTCAAACATAACTGAGGAGCTCTATGTTTTCCAGGAGAGGTATTTAATAAAGCCAAGTCATCTCCTGTCAGGTCAAAAATGACTTAAATGTAGTTTTACTAGCAGATGGAAAAGCCGCCTGTTGCTGTCTTCATGAGCCCCTCATATATTTATACACAAATGTAGAAACTATGAACCTCTCACTCGTCAGGCTGCTGTACATCCCACCATGCCTGAAGTCTTTTGCCCCGCTCTTTTTTATATAGCCATGAAAAGGCTCGACTGAACAATTAAAAATCATTTGTAGCAGGAGGAAAGTGCGCATGATTGACAGAGTCATTTTCGCGAGTGTCGGATTGAAGCCTTAGCTTCACCGGGCCTGGAAGACGACTCCAGGAAACATATTGCGCCTGACACCTCATTCATCATAGAGCAGGAACGAAATATGAAATGACAGGGCCATCTGATGTTGAGAGAGGATGAGTTGGAGAGATGAGCACAATATGTTTAGGCAGACGAAGGTCCTACGATCCGAGGCCCTGTTTTCTCTGTGCATGCGAAATGCAAACCCCATCTGAATGACGGGTGCATGTGCTGGGCGCATGTCAAAGGAAATGATCAGCATGTTGCCAAAACTGAGCCGGGGATGAGGGAGGGGTGCGTCTACTTCTCCTCTGCCTCTACTGGGGCATCCGCAGAAAAACTGTGTGTTGTGGAGAGAATCAATACGCTTGATCTGAGCTAATCATCTGATAATGATTGCATGCATCTGTCAGGCTTCAAGAGGAATCAGATTGTTGGAGTCAAAGGCAACAGCTGTGTCTTGAGGGAATGTCAGTCAAAGGGGGAAAAAAGACCTGCTGATCTATATATACTACATCTGCAGTTGACATGTATAGCCTCACGGGCACATCGTGTCACACTGGATCAGTTTCTGGAGAGGCAGGTTTTTTTATAATAATTTATAGAGGCTATACAATATGCATTCTGACCTCTACTTAAGTTTATATGCATCACATTAACTTTTCATCATTGAAAACAGGGTGAAATTTTTTTTTTTTTCAAACGGGTAAATAAAGGAAATAGCTAGAATCAAAGCTACGAGATGCAGGCGAACAAGCTACAGGTTCAACTTTGGACATTTACATGTCAAGAATATGTAGTGCAGGGGATATACAGTGCAGAGTATTGTTACACACATGCAGGTTTTGTAAGCGCTTACAGTCGGGCAAAGTCGTACATCTGGCTCGTGTTGCACAGACAGAGCAGTGGGTGGTAAATGGATAACCAGCATGGGATATTCAGATCAGCATCTCTCTTAAGAACCTCCTGAAAATGGCAAAGCAGCAGCAGCAGCAGCGCTCCTTTCATTGGCAGACATGTATTCATCCCCAACTAGCCACAAGTTCAAGGAGCACAGGACAAGGGCAAAGACAGGAGTGTGTGGGGGGGGGGGGGGGGGGGGGGGGGGGGGGGGGGGGGGGGGGGGGGGGGGGCAGTCAATCCTGAAGCAGTGATTCCACAGCAGGGATTACAACACATCAAGGTAAGAGCTGAAACTGTAGCCTGTCGAGCTATGAGCTGGTCTACGCTGGAAATGAGCAACACCACACCAGAACCTACGTAACCAGTTACTCAGAAACTTGAATTTTGTTGAGTTTAGTTTGGATGTTGGTTGAGTTTTCGAGGGAAGACTCCAGATCCTACAACCCTTTGTGGGTTGTTCCGTCTGGCCATCCTTCTTTTGTTCATTTTGACCAGCCCACGAACCTTCTGTTGTTTGTTGTGAATGTGGATCATGGTCACTTCTTCTTTTGTTTCTCAATAAACAGGGTTTCTGCTACTACTCTGTTGGTCATGCTGGGCTTGTTTTGCCAAGAGCCTTTTCAGGGGCCATATCAGGGCTGTTGAGCTGTATGGCAGGAGAAGGGTTTTAGAAAACAAAAGCGGGTATTTCTGTTTCATGTTTAGCTTGAAGCAACGATTCATTCTCCTCATGCCTTCACACAGATGTGTTGCCATCGGACACTGCTCTTCATCCTTGCCCTGAGTGATTCAGTTTTACAATGTGCATACTATTTTTACTTTTGTCAAAAACAACTTTTCACCTTTTGCCAATCCATAAATCCAGCTCCTAGTAAATTTCAAAAACTACAGAGGTAAAACAAAAAAATAAGATTATTTCCAAACACTTCACTTAACTTCTTTTAGGTGGACAATAAAATAAAATTCAAATCCTGCGACAATAAGCTTGTTGATGTTAACACCTCACTCTTTTCACTGAATGATTAGTTGTTTTGGACCTGGTCCCCCCACTCCCCTCTGGTTTCTTTCAAACAATAACGTTCCACAGAGAAAGACCTATGAGTCATCAACGGTGCACCTCTGCTCGTGGCTAAGAATGCACCAGAGAGACAGTGCTGAGAGGGATCATTATTTTTCACTACCCAGTGAGCTGAGGAAATGTAGGAGAGAGAGAGAGAAAAAAGTTACTTATTTTTGTTGAAAAAAAACAACAAAAAAACTATAAACCCAGACAAAAACAATTGAATTTGAAATATGATATATTTAACTATTTCTGTTTTGTAAAAAACAAACTGATATTTGCATCAAATTTGTTCTCAAAGAGAAGACAAGAGCTCAGCTCATGAATGTAAAAGATTAGCTTTCTAATTATTCGGAAAAAGCTTTGATGCACCAAAATAAGAGAGCATCTTAGACTGTGTGCCAGACACGGCTGTCTGGAGCACAGAGCTTCGCAGGGAATAGTTCTGGCACATTCTTGTTCACCCTCTGCACTGCACACTGTCGCTATGACTCCCGTCACCTGCAAAAGTTGTCTGATGACTCAGTGACCATTGGCCTTATCGCAGATGAAGACAACAGGGAATGCAGACGGGCGACCAACGCAGGACTTTGTGGAGCGTTTCACAGCAGAAACCAGAGAACTGGTGAACAATAAACAGAACTGGGCTGATCATGCCACTGCACTTTATAAGAAGGGCCAGAGCAGACTGGATCTGCTCAGGAGACTGAGGCCTCCTGATGTTGCTCCTAGTTATGTTGGCTGTTCGCTCTCTTTGTTATCACGCACTGAATAAAGACGTGCAGACCACAGTCATCCCTCACCTGCCACGATATACTGTTTTATTCTATTTTTTTTTTTTTTTCTCTTTAACATTTCCTTACAGTACAGAAGTGGGAACTTTCCACTAACCTCTGGCACTCGCTGGCATGGAGAACCAGGCCCTGGTTGTTCTTGGCGCTGACGGTGAGCTCATGTTCTGTTGGGTTGAAGATGTCCAGCAGCAGGTGACACTGGCGGGTGCTGTGGACGCAGACAGAAGCAAATGCTGTCAAACCAAAACTCACCCCAGAGAACAGTTTCTGTTTCCACATAATGATGCTAAGCCCTGATGTCTGCTCTATACACAGGATACCACCAAGCTCACCAATGATAGTCATATAGGGTCTGCTCATGTAGCCTGTGCATGATGACTTGTTAATGAACGTGGGTGTTTATAATTTATGCACAAGGTCACAGTTAGTTTCCAAAAATACACAGCCACACGCACGCACACGGCTAACGCATGACATCAAGAGAGGAGACTGTGTGAAGTACCCATCAGTCCTTGTCATTACATCAAAGGTGGCGGGCGGCTTTCATCAGGCCCGCAGGCCTGGCTGGAGCAGGCCATCTCCACATCATCCCAGGCCTGCTTTTCTCATGCAGATCAGAAGATGGCCAATTTGTGATTTAGATCAAGACAGGAGCGATGATGCAAGGTTTTCAAAGAGTTAATTTTAACCCCCGAGTAGTGTGGGTTTTTTTTTTTTTTTTTTCTTTCCACGTTATGAAACGATGAAAGGAATGGATCTCTCAGACCACCACTGCGGAGTGTGCTGTTTCTGAATGTATACACAACGGATGACAATATGTGAGTAAAGGCTGGATTAGATAAAAGATAAGGCACCATGAGAATTATGATGTTCACAGTTATTGACACTTCAAACTACAACTCGTCTCATATAGCATGAACAGAACATGGATGAGCATGTTTATCCCTTGTGCAAATAAAATGCTGCCCATGCATCAGCCCATCAACACTGAGCCCCCCTCCCAGCCACAATCTTGCCTCTTAAATCTCAGGGTTAATGGACGGTTAAGTTGAGCTTCCCCAAGTCTCTAATAAACTGCTATGGCAATTAAAGGAGGGATTTTTTTTTTTTCCCAAGGCCAACCAGGGTTTCGTTAATTGTCTCATTGTCTTTGTTGGCGGACGTGATTAAGGGGCTGAGTGGGGCGAGGTACTGATTTATAGACCAGGGCGTTTGGCTGAGGTGATCAATCAGCGATTTAAGTAACACAGGCTCATTGTTAGTGCACTAAGTACAAGAGGTAAAGTGAGGGGACAGATACAGATTTGCACATTTTGATTGGATTTCAACCACAGCCCAGACAAACTAAAAATGTTCCCAAACACAAAAGGTGCTCTCGGTCCAGATCAAAGCAGAACCATTCAGCAAAACCCAACCGGATTGATGTAAACAATATGACAAAGACATGGAGCGTTGTTCTGACCATAGTCATGAAAGGAGTGAAAACAGCCTCAGCCTTAGCACTTCAAGTACCAACACACCTAGCACTGAGGTTTTTAACCTTGAGTCTAATTGGGAAATGACACTCCAATCAGTCTAATCAGGGGGCATGTGGGTCTATTAGCCACAGAGTCCAAAGGAAGATTCATTTTTATGATGGACGATTGCGTGGCCTCCTCCAAGACCCAGGTGGGATTCCCCACAGCACACGAAATGTTGACCATTATATTCTACACCATCATCAATGAGAACTATCCCCAGTGTCTCACAAATCATTTCCTACAAGGAGTCACTGCGTGGGGGCTCTAGACCTAAGCTCAATAAATTATTCAGAAGCAACGATAAGGTTTCAAACTATTTGTCTCCATTTCAGTCTACAAAGGTTTTAAATGCCATTCTGAGAGCAGAGCGCTGAAGAGAGGCAACAAAGCTATCGACAGTGTTTCAAAAACTATTGAACCTGCTTCTTTGCACATAGTGCACAAAGCAAATCATCCATCGATGAAATATAAGCAATACTCCCTTGTGAAGATTTGATAAAGGCCTGAATAACTCAGTCTGCCTGTGCTGCACTTATAAATGAATCTTTCACTTTAAGAACGTCTGCTGTATGAAGAGAGAGAATTCATTTTAAGGAGAGTCATGAACTCAGACATTTTTCAGGTCATCTCACGAACAAATAGCCAAATTGATGCGGTTCTATTTATTTGCACTGATTCAGTATTTGTCTAAACCTGGTGTCGCACATTTCTGTTCCAAGAGGACAAAATGGCATCAGCATATTACTAACACAGCTGATGGCCGTCCACCCAAAAAAGACAAATCGGTCCATTGCTATCAGTGCGTGGGGTTACACTTATTACTGACCAAGGCAAAAATGGACAGATCAATAGAGTCGGGCCCACGACTCAGTCAATTCTACAGATCTGCAATCAATATGTGCTGATTTTGAAGCGCCTCTGTGGCACAGAAACGTGACATATTCCATGCGCAGAAAAACGTAATGGCCTTAATTATCCCGGGTTGGATTTAGAGAACTGCCAATGATGTGCTATTTTTAGCTGCAGGAACTTATAAGAGACAGCGGACATTTATGTCCACATTTTAAAGATTTAAAGTGGAAATTGGCTGTGAGACTAATGACTGGCTCGTCAGCGTGTGCACAAAATGAAATCAGGAATTGAAAAATAAAATTTTCGTATGGAGCGGCAAGCATCAGAATTAGTGCAATGACACACAGGATGCACTTTGGAGGATTAGTTCATTCCCCCCAGGAGAGCGATGTATTTTCCAGGGCAACACAATGTTAAACAAATGGTCTCTATAAAGTACGTATCACTGGGTATTTCACACATCCAGGCTCTGTGCTACTTGCTCGAAGAGATCCGTCACCTTACATATGGCCTAACCCCTGAAGAGGGTACCAAAAGAAAATGGCCATTGTACCTTGCCATAAACATCAAATGAAGAGGTAAACGGGAGAGGGGAGTGGAAACAAATAACCTCCATGGAAAAGGAATTTAATTTCATTTAACTTGAGGAAACAGCAAGATTGTGAGTAGAGAAAAAAGCAAAGTCTGTACTGAATATCGCAAAGAAAAAAAAAAATGCCCGTAAGCAAAGAAAAAAAAAAAAAAACAAAGGTACATATATCCTGAGGCAAAGAGAGAAGAAGAGCTGATAAGAGAGAAGCAAAGAGAGATCTGGAGAGTGGTAATAAAAGAAGAAATGAAAAGAAAAGAGGCAGAAGGGAAGACAGACTGAGGAGAAAAGAAAAAAGTCAAATGGAGATAGAGATAGAATCCCAGATTGTACTGCTGCATTATAAGATGCGTTTCTGTGCTGCACATACAAAGTGGTGACAGACTGAGAGGTAGAAGGGAAAAGGTTGAGAGGAGCCAGGTTAAGAATTAATGTGAGGGAAAGGACATTTAGATGAGAGGTCGAACTGTAGCGAGAGAAAGAAGAGAGGTGGAGATGAAGTAATGCACCTTTCAGACATGATCTGAACCTCAGACATCTGGACTCGAGGGGATGTATGTGAGGTCACATAAGAATAAAGCAGGAAAATGCCAGGAAAATTCACAATGAGCATACTGGTTGAGGCAATTCTAACATGCAAATGAAGCTAACCTGAAAAAAAAAGAAAACAGATCTCAACAGAGAGAGAACAGAGAGTGATGGTGGGGTGAGGAGAGCAAAAAGTTGGACGTCCAAGCCAGAGACAGAAGCAAGCATCACGGTGCTGCGGAGCGAACAAATTTCAGTTTCCAGAGGCGCAGTGACATTATCTTTTCCTGCCCCTGTTGGATACTTCACCGGCCTGCAGTGGATCACAGTCACAGGAGAAGCACAAGGAGGCAAGTGTCGATTCGGATATCAAAGCCAAACAACATGTCGCCAACTTCCAGCTGTGAGCAGGTCAACCGTGCCCCCCCCCACACACACACACACACACACATACACACGCTACTCTGTCCTTTAAGTGTAGAAGACACAAGCTTTCAAAAATAATCATTGGCTTCTCCCTGAACCTGTCGCCCGCAGCAGCCATCATGAAGGTGATCAGCAGCCCATGGGGCCATCTGGAGGTGGCAGGTACGTGTTCTATGATGGACGCTGTCAAAGCTGGATTATACACATTAGAACCACGGGATACCTTGATTATAAACGCCATAGCCCTCCCCCCGCCAGTGGATAGAGAATATCACTATTGCTGCTTATATTTCCTGCACAGTCATTAATGGTACAGTAGGACACCCGCTGCTCGCCTAAGTGTGATGGGAACGTTTAACTGTGCTCTTATGATAAAACCAACAGCGTGGAGCGCGAGCAGGATCATGATGAGAGTGATGAGCTTGTATAGAAGGTAGATTTAAAAAGAGACTGTAAGCTGTGCATCTTTGTGACTGCGCACCTCCTTACGAGAATCTAAGCTCCCTCTGGGGAGACACTCCTCTGTACGTCTCCACCCCATTACCAGAGCATGAGTGTGTTATGTGTGGGGGAGCAATGCTTTTAATGGGGAAGAGAGGAGCCAGTGGAAAAGGAAAAAAAAAAAACGTGGCAAGGGGAAAGCTTAATTTTTTTTTTTTTTTTTTGAAAATTTGACTTCAACGGTTTATGATGCCTAAATGTTATTTTCATTAACAATTACTCTATAGATCCATGATAGTCATTACAAAGCTGTGGTGAGGAACCATACAAATAAATATACTGAAGAGTGATTCTGATCCATTACCAATTCTTTCGATGATTTACTTGAAATACTGCGGTGCTGTCTATAAAGGCTGAATCGGGGCAGGATGAGGCAGCACAAGGCGACACGGAGGGACGAAATATAATAATAACAATACAATAATATTGCATAAACCTAATAGCAGGACCTTATTCATGTTGAAAGGACTTTAAACTCTCCCTGGAAGAAAATACCACCCTTTTGAATCCTATTGCATCACTGATGGTCCACACAATGGACACCGTAATGAGGTGTCTTCCATTTCACTCCTGCCTTAGTTGAGTGGTTAGTTTTTACAAGCGTTCTGTGAAAGGTCAAGAAGAGTCGAGACCCACTGGGCCGAGCCGGTGAAACCCATCGAGCCACCTCAGTGTGATTGTGCATTATACAAATAAACCTTTTGAAAGCTTCCACTTTCATCACATTTCCAAATGTTTGGAGCTTCGCTTGAGTACCATCCCGACCCCGTGTCAGTGAGCTGAGGCAGGAAGTGCACTGGGCGTGGTAGAGGCGAGGCAGAAGGGGGCTGCAATGACAGGCTGATGGTATAGCATCCACCGCAGCATATCTATCAGCGCTGAGACAAGATGGATGGCTTCAACAGCAGATATTATTACAGCTAATGATTCACCTCAAGTGGCCATTACTCAGCTGCGATCCGTCTTCCACTCGCTTGGATATTTTTCACGCGGGGTTGGGGTAAATGAAACACGGTGGTGGTGAAGTGACCTACGCATATGCGTGTGTGCGAGGAAGCGTGAGCACGTCTAAAGTAACGCGCCGTACAAGACGAGTGGATATGGATTTAATTTCCCTTCACATCTTCTTGCTCACTTTCTGACCTGTCAGTGATGACACTGTTTCTAAGTCTGGTTCTGATATCAATAACGCCAGAGCGAGAGCGTTGCTGCAGAGGGGAGGTCGATAACAATTCACCGCATCAAGGGAGAAAGTAAACGGCAGTCCTATCACATGTCAGATAATATGAAGCTTTAGCATTGAGATTTGTCATCAATTACTGTGACAAGAGCTGCCGCTGCGAGGTAGGTTTTACTTTGCTGCTGTGGTACTTGAGTGAAGGTTGAGTAGTATTTCCATTTGACGGAATACTTTGTGTGGCATGTAGAGTTAAGGGCTCAACGATGAAGACGATGACGATGATGGTGATACTGTTCTTTGTGATCCAGCACGGGGGCTTTTGAATTGCACTGTCAAAGGGACCTGGTGCAAACGCAGCAAGAATACTGGATTCATGTCAGCACACAAACGTGGCAACAGCCAGGAGGACGCAAACTCCGGGCAGGGTGCTGACATTCTCTGAAGGGACTGTATGTGAGAATGGAAATGTCTAAGAGGTTCTTGACTTTCTGTGGATTTTCCCGCAAAACCTCCCACCATTAAAATCAAGCAAGAGCTCCTCAGCAGAAATCACCACAAGCAAGCGGGCACGTTGAAGATGTCACGAAAGCTTTTAGTGATTAAGGCCGATGGTGTGTAAGTGCTGTTAACGGCAATGTGTGATCTGCGCAGAGGAAGAAATCACCAGTACTTACAGCTGTCATGGTAAATGCATGTGTGTGTGTGTGTGTGTGTGTGTGTGTGTGTGTGTGTGTTACCTGGTAGCAGGGAGGGTGCTGACTCTGGTGAAGAACACAGAAGGCTCCACGTCAACATGGACTCCCAGAGACAGTTCCCTGTAGTAGCCCTCAACTTTGCCTGCTCCGCCAGAATACTTAAAATTCAGCACTGCTTCCAAAGTCTGAAAAAGAAAATGGCAGAGAGATACAGTATATTTAAATGCAGCTGTGTGCTACATAGAGGGGGCAAGAAAAAAAAATCAAAGCAAATGGTATGGGAGCCTCCAGTGTGATTTGTGTCAGAGGTCATAATCAGCATGTTGTGTCCAAACATCACACCAGTTCTTTTTCTCCAAAAAAAAAAAAAATATATCAATGGAGTTCCAGTAACAGAGTATAGGAGGACAGTGGGGGAGGTGGGATTTATCTGATCATGGTCCATAGTAACAGAAAAGGGAGGCTGAGTCTACTCAGAGTGACACAGACGTATTTTCTGGAGGCTCAGCACAGGCAGCCAAGTGGGCAGAGGACGGGGGATATAAAAGCCAAGGGAGCATCCAAGGTCCCGCTTTCCTTCCTATACGGCATACATCATCTCCCCATGTACTGCTGATGGAGCCACTGGCAGTGCCTTTGCAGAACAAATTTTGCTGATTCCCTGATTGTTTTCACTCTTAAGCCCATCTTGCGGGGAACAGATCCAAAGTGGACCGATGCTTGCTAGCTTGCTGGCCAGACATCTGGCTTATTACGAGCAAATGGCAGAAACACAGCACACTGTGAAAAACAGAGATGGAAACGTTAGTGGGGATTATGATTATTACTGGAGACTAAGCACCTGAATGTGAAGCTTCCACTTATATCAGTTTGCATTTGCTTTATTTCACATTTCCACATCTTATATTATATGAATTATCGCTCGATTGATATTTATAGTGCTGTTTTTCCTTTTTGATATGTTTTATCAAGAGCACGGTCTAATAGTGGATGAACCCGGTTAAAGAGCAACGGCCCACACGGGACTCTGCAGGAAAGTGAATGTACGCGCAACAAGGCAGGGTGCATGCTGGTTTTCAAAAAAGGCCGTCCTCATGACGGAACGCGAAATAAGACAAGCTTGAGGGAAAATATCCCCTCTCAATCTGATAAGCTCCACTGTTTGTCTGCACTGGAAGGGAGAGAGCGGGATCTGCTTTGGACAGAGGGAGGGATGGATGGAGGCACAGCCTGAGAGACTGACTCATGCTGCGCTGGCAGCCGACTGAAGGCAACAGCGCGCTGGTATGAATCTCATTTAAATTGATTCACTCAAATCACCCGGATTCCTTGAGCAGACACTGGTTGGAGGCCATTTCAATTAAAGTCTGCCCAATGTTTTCTCCACATACTGTTTTCTTCCTGATCATTTTCTTTCTGTTTGTTATTGTCTAAAGCCTGATAATGCCAATGGCATCAATTTTTTGAAAATCTACGTGAAGGAGACAATTCAGCGAACAAATAAGCGTTCACGTGAATTTATATTTTCTGACATTCGTGCGGCGCTCTTATAACAAGAGCCTTTGTTGTCTGAGCAGCCAGTGTCTGTGTCACATGCAGCTGTGCGATGCTGCGGCTGGCTGCGTGCCGGCCTCGCCGTGACCCTCTCGAGGAACAGTGATTGTCTCAGCGACACTGTCAAACAGAGGCTGTGCGCCCCGAGTCCCTTCTCAGACTGGGGCTGACCCGACCCCCTCCTCCGCTCAAGACTTTCTCTGTGATTGCCGGCCCCTAAGGGTTCAATCACACGGGGCCAAAAATAGGCTTCTGCTGTAATGAGCTGACTGTGGCAGGAGCAGGACAACACATCGCTACACATACATAACCTTTACATGCATACAATCAGCACTATCAACTCCACTGAGTTTGCAGTTTAGTTGTGGTGGAGTTTTTGAGACCCTACACAATGAACTAATTATATTCAACAATGCATCATGAAAAACAATATGATATGAGAAAGATATTTGTTTGTACTAAAATAAAAAGAAAACAAAAAGCCTCAAATGTGACGTAACAGTTAAATCTGAATGAAAACGTTTCTTTTTAGCCGCACCTTTCAGTCTCCAGGTTTACTGATCTTAGCTATTGTTTATTTTATGTCTTCTCCTTTTATTTGCTTCAATTAACATGTGTGATTGTGCTTTATGGCCAACTATTGGGCTTCTTTATTTTTCATTTTTAAAAGTTTTCTTCCTTTAAGTGGTTTTAATTTGCATGTCTTGTTAAATTTAACAGGTCGGTTTCTGGTCTTAATTATGTTTTGTTTTCTAAAGGGTTTGTTTTGTTTGTGGTGACGTATGTCGAACGATTTACGTTTCACCACACGGCCTTTTGTGACTGGAACCTCAGTTGCTGTGATGACTTCACTTGGAATGAAATGGGCTGTGTGCATACACTTTCCCATTCTAACTTCTGCAAAAACTCCTTGTTGTTTGAATGTTTCAATGCGTGCACCATCAAATTTGCATTCATTTTTTTACCCTTATTCTGATCCTCCATCCATGCAGATACTTTGTTAAAAGCAGCTTCAAATAGCTCCCGTTGGCTGGTGTCTTACTGGGTTTTGGGTGGCAGACTCAGGATAAGCCTTCACCTTGAATGCCGTCACTCTCTTATTTATTTATATATTCATTTTTGCTGTGTCACAACAAAGCCCCAGACGACTATCCATCACATCCATCCACATAAAAGCAGCATTTGTTTGACAATAGAGGTGAATACCCAAACGTCACTGGCGGTATCGTCACTCCTCCGCATGACGGGTGAACAAAAAAAAAAGGGAGAGGGGAGAAAAAAGCAGAAGCCTTTTGACTGGTGGCACCGAGATAAAGATCCTGACAATTCTTGCTGAGGAGATTATGGCATGGCCACATGTCTCCTAACAGGAACACTGAGATAAAGCCTCACAGTGACAGGTAGGCTGGGACTCTCAAAAACAAGCACAAGCTTGTGTGGTCTCGCAACCACAATTTGTTCGCACACAACAACAACAAAAAAAAAATCATTGCTAGAGAGTTTCCTAAAGGGACACTTTTTAGATGTCACACTGTCACACTGAGAGATACCGGAGACAAATCAATGTTGACTCAATCACTATGAACTCAGGACGGTAGCAGCTACGACAGTTTAGCTTAGCTTAGCATGAAGACAAGTGGACCAGGGTCAAGGAAAATCTGCTACTACACAAACTTTTAGTCCCTTTGCTATTCATCATTAGTTCAGTGCATGTTTAATAATTCAATTCAATAATGTCAAAAAATTCAGTTCAGGGCAGTTTGTATTCCTGATTAAGACCACCTTTGGTCAAAACACACTTTAAAAGCTGTATTCTGTGGAATTTCATAAAAATATACTTTTACAGAATACTATAGCTTCAAAGTCAAAAGCAAGTTATGCCATCTTTCCTTTTTGACAGCCGCAGGATGTGAAAATAACAGAATTTGCACAGTCTCAACAAAAAATACAGTTAAGTCACAGGTGTTAAATACCATAATCTTCCCGCAGACAAATTGAAAATGACACAAAGCCTCAATTTATGGGAGTAGACTTAACAATTTATCTGTCCCTCAAAAACACCATCTCCAACTTCAATTTGAAACAGAAGTGGTGGTGACACGTTCCACTTTGTCATATTTAAACCCATCCATGGGTCCACAATGGTGTTGTTGTTTTCAGGAGGTTTTTGTCTGATAACTTGGGCAGGTGTTTGACTGGCAGGTGGACAGGGGGGTCACGGCATACTCTGACAGAGTGATGAGATGGAAAGCTGTGCGCCTAATTGTCCTTAAAATGAGGCTTGACCCCCGCTAAGGCTGCATCTGCCTGGTGGCGGGGAAGCGAGCAGTCAGCCGGAGGAGCTATTTCATTGCGAGGTGGCCCCGATTCTATTGAAAACTGGGAAATGCCAGGAGGCCACTTAGATGCAGCATGTTCATTTGGAGTAATGCTGCGACTCCATCTCGTATGTACACCTGGCTGTCAAACTGGGAGCCAATCAGTCGGGCGACTCGGAGTGGCCACAACAGAGGAAGCTGTGGGAAGTTAAACAGCATCCTGAAGACATCTCTATACGTGGCTGCGATGGGGAAATAAATAACAAGTATTGACCATGGTTAACTTGTCAGCTGTCTTCATGGATAAGTGGGAGAAACAGCAGTCCAGCATTCCTCCCCACACTCCTGTCCATTACTGGCTGTCCTGCTGCGATGGCCTCTAAAAAGGTTCAACCCTGATGCAATACGCTTGCAACAATATGAGCAAATGAGATCGCTCCAGTGCTTTTTTTTTCCCACAGAGCTTATCGACGTAGATCATCAAACCGCTCTTAGATCTGTCTCTCAGTCTGCGCCGTTACGTCTAAAGAGGCACTTTAATGGCATTTGTGTCCTTGAGACAACTTGACATTATCGCGTTTCTGCTTTGTGTCATTGATGACTCATGAGAGAAGAGAGGGGCTGATAAAAGAGAATATGGTCTTTATCGCTCCCAGGGTGTAATGACTTTGCAATAATCGCCGATGATGAGGAGTGAGGGCACTGTGAACGAGTCTGTGTTGATTCGACAGCTGATGGGGGGTTAGAGCGTCGCAAACTGCTCAATAGCCGACAGGGAAAAGATTCGTCAAGGGCCGAGCGCAGCACGTGAAGTTTGCAATGCAAGGTATAATCACTACAGCTCTGACAACTACTCCAAATCCAACATTCAGCGACAGCCCGGAGCCTGTCCATTAAATGACGGGCATGACATTTCTGCCCACAGCGTTTATATTGTCATGCTCCACACACCTCCTGGGTTAGGGTTTGCCTCTGATGTGGCAATTAGGATGGGAGACGTTCTAAGGAGTGGGTGGGAAACCTGCCCAACTGTGAGGACTCTGTGACAAAGGCGGTTATGCGATGTCAAGCTGAAGTTGAGAGCAGTAAAAATATTTTGTCCCAGACTACATGAGAGCGACATGACATAAACTGCCTCCAGAGGCTGCATCAGACCTGAGACACAAGTCATTATATACTCAGCTGCTCAGTTATCTTCATGGGATAAAAAAAAAAAAACATTTGCAATCACTGAGCCCTTACTTCCCCCTCATCCTTCCATTTGTTTGCATCCATCACACAGGGACCGATTACTTCAGAAAGAAGACCATTATTTATTCATGTTCCAGACCAAAGCTGCATCTACAAGGGATTAAACAATGACTTCTAAAAGGCAGTGTACTTCCCCTTTATTCATTCTTACCAATCAGATACTCCCATACTGTACAAAGGTGTTTTTTTTTATTTATTAAGCTCTAGCTTATTAACTTCCTATAGCCTTACAGAAGGTTTTCTATTCACACATTCTGGATATGAGTCATTATTCTGCAGTTACTTTGTTTCAGCAGTTCGAATCAACAGAGACAGTGACACCCCTAAGACCTCTCGCACATTTCACACAGCTCTATGAAAACCCAATTAAACCCAATTAAAACTCTTCTTCACTCTACCTCACTGGGGTAGTCCCCAAGGACTGCCCATTACCACAAATTCTCTCTCCCTGTATCCTCATTCCATTCTCCTCTGCTAGGCACGGCCGGACGCAAGAATAAATAAGATATTCCTGCCAATGTGTCCTGCATGTGTGTCCTGCACAAATTATGAGCAGATTGAATATGTATACAAAGTCACGGCTCGTGGGCAGTGAAAGGTAAGAGGGAAACCAGAGTCAGGCGGTATCTCAGTGTCAACTAATTCACTTACAAGTGGTTCAATCTGATGATAGCATGTGAGTCATGAAGGGGAAAGACAAGAGGATGAACCACAGCACTACATTTGGTCAAGGGACAGTTGCACCCCACAGACTCACACACACCCACAGGGTTTTCAGAGGTCAGCGGAGGACCTACGGGCGCCTCGGACACGATGCGGCTGCTCTTTTTATGTAACCCCATGATCCTTTGCAGGTGTTACACCATTTACAAGTTGAAGTGACTTCAGGGAGAAGCCTTACATCACCCCTGACCCCTGCGCTGCTGTTCTTATAGTATATCAACAAGCAGTCGACCATGGAAATGTGAAGTCAGCAGCAAAGATGGGACAAGCAGAGCTGAAAGCCAGAAGCTTTCAAAGCCTGCGAAAATGATGAATTGCACAGTGATGCATGAGCAGACATTTACACAAACACACACACATTCAATACCACACTTAGACACACACACACCTATACACACAAATCATCAACAATGACCTGTCAAATGAAAAAGCAGGTCTGGTGGCGGGCTGGGGTGCACCACCAGTGCAGTCATCGGGTGCCACAGCATATGCAGCCACGCTTGGCCTGGCTGGATTTCACACATGGATTCAAGTCCATGAGCATGATGAAATGCTTGATTCTCTTCTAATTTCACCCACTAGGCTTGCATACACCAGCAGTTCCAGACACACACACACACAGACACCCAAAAAAACCACACAACAAATAGAATCTTATGGGGGTGGAACAGAATTTGACATTAAGGCCTGTTCGCTGTAGTTTTCCTGTAGTTTATTTTTGGACTTGGAGTTTTTAGGCAGAACGTAAACTTTCTATATTCACTGTAAGAGTTTAATTTGCTGTAGTTGTTAATACTGTTGATGGATGGCTGAATTATTATTAAATATTACTGAAATTTATTCACAGTAGTAATCAAGGCACATCATGACCTGCAGGTTTATTGCATTAATAGTGTTAATATGCATGTAAACAATTTAATTTAATTAATCATATTTGACTAACTAGAAGCAAAGGATATTTGGCATTGAACTAAGGGGGAATTGCACATAATTCAGCAAGGAGTTAAATGAAATAGCTCTAGTTCCCATCGTATTATCGAAGAACAAGTTCTACACCCTAATAATATCCTGATATAGAGCCCATACACCAGCAGGATAAACTTTTTCACAACCTCTAATGAAACTATAATAACTAACCTTTGCATGTTAGTGGAAGGAAAGCTATTTAAAGGAACTCTGAAGCTTTAAAACAATCTGACAATCCTGACTTGATCTAATAGTGTTCCCATCTGGACTTGGTTGCTATTGAGTTTCTCGTGACTTCCTCCTTCTCTGCCATCATAATCACTATTGTGCCTGGTAATTGTATCGCTCATAAACAAGTCGTTGTGGGGCATTTGCTAAAAGGACTGATGTTCACCGATGTGACTGCTGGATGCGGCTTAACAATAAAATGTAACTACGGGTCATAATGAGCCACTTGCGAAAACGACCGAGGGGCTGATTTTTATGGGAGTCTCATTTGAAAGTGAGCACTCAAGCATTTTCTCAATGTACACTTGAAGCAGAAAGAGCCTGAGTTCAGTGCAGCAATCAAAGCCCAATGCAGGTCATTGCGAAGATTTTCAGAGAAAAAACGCATCACTGTCATTTTCACTTGAAATAAAGTTTCAGCCTCGAGACTGTCTGGCGACTATCAAAACACACGCGCTGCTGCTACAGTGTCTGAGTCTCTAAAAGACAATCAGACACTCAACGGTTCAGTGTGTAAATGAAAGGGATATATTGGCAGAAATTAAACAGAAAATTACCCAATTGTTACCCAATTACCCAAATAGTCCAAATTGATGAGCCTTTTCTGATAAAATAGTTTATATTTAATTTAGGAGTGGGTCCTCTCGATGGTGGCCGCCATGTTTTATAGCCCAGACTGGACAAACTTTGTATGATTAGGGATCAGAGTTAGATATGATAACTCAAGGCTCCACAGGTTCTCCATCATGTTCGGAAAGGGAGAGACACAAGCGTTCGCTAAACCCTACACACTGAACCTTTAACACACACCCACCAAAATGCAGCTGGAAGAAAAAAAAAAAAATCTCAATACACTCCCCTGTTCTTCACACTGTACACTGGCTGGCAGTAAGCCACATTTCAGAGTTTCACTGCTCATTTTCTTAATGGAGTTGCTCCCAAATACATGACCCTGTGAGAGCTCTGCGATCACTGGGGAGTGGTCTGCTGGTGGTACCCTGAGTACAAGCTGAAAACGGTGAGGCAGCTTTTATGCAGCACGACTGGGGTTGAAAACTTTTTGTTCACAAGCGTTTTATGAGGTCATCCATCACTGCATTGCATTGTCCACACAGCTGAATCTATTCTATTTGTGTTCATGTTCCCTCTCAACTTATTTCTAACTTGTGATAAAGATTTGAACTCAGCAAATATAAATACATTTCCACCTTCCTCCAGCTAGAGTAACTTCTTTCCTTGAAAAGTTCACACAAGGTAATTTAAAAGAGGGAGTTTATATCTGACTATTTTCTTTGAAAAGGGGCCTCTAAAGAAATCTCACTGAAGTCCAAAGACGGACTGTTGCTCTCCCAATCGGCCTGTCTTGCCGCAGCGTATAAAACGCTGCCTGGGAGCTAAGAGCGGCTTGTTTCATTTTACATGAACGCTAATGAGGGAAACGAATACAAAACTCAGTTATCCCTGGGGTTAGTGTTTTAATGGACCAGATCATTTGGCTATCAGTTAGACACGGGAGGCCTGCAGTGCCACATCTTCAGACAGAGCAGGGGACAGGTCGTCAGGGACAAGAAGTACGGCACAGACGTGTCTTCTCCTGTGTCTGGTACACCAGCACATCCAGGATGCAAATGCCAAATAAGATTTGGTGTCGCTTGCAGAAGGAGTCGTTCCCTCCTTGTCGCGGGTACGGTGAGAAATTGTTCGGTGCAGCACACGGGAGTCAAACATGCCCTTGAACAATTTAGTCAAATATCAGAATTCCTCCTAGGATCAAATCTCGCAGGTTTAATTTGATGAGTTTCAGATACCCAGAAGCCATCTCCCACAAGAAATGCAAAACACGAGGCAAATAATCAAAAGCAAAATAAAAGCCGAGCTCGCAAATCCTATCACTCAACGTTTGCAGGGGTTCAGCAGAAAAGAAATGGAGTGAATTATACACTCTATTATCATGAGTGCAATGACAACCCTGCTTGAGAGAGAATGAAGCGCATAATCACATTCAGGCTTATCGAACTACTACCTGGAGCATGAAAGAGCCAGCAACAGGCCTTGCTGCGTCTCTGTCGATAAGAAGAAAATAATGATGGGGATGGAAACAGATGCAGTCTGAAAAATAAATAAAAGATATAAATAAAGAAGTCCATCAACTCCCATGGGTTTACATACCAGGATCAGCCACATCGTGACACATCCCCCCACCTCCAACACCATCCATCTTCCTATATCTCCTAATGCCTCATGTCATCTATCACAGAGGCACACATGGGAGACGTGCTTCATGTTGTTGTAGCCTGAAGACAACAGACGGCCATATACAGATGAACTGAAACAGAGAGGGCGGGGCAGGGAGGGGGGTTGGTTTGTAGCATCAAACCCAAATCAGTTAGGGTTGTGTGCTGTGTACAGGTAAAGTAAGAGTTCAGAGATTAAAAGATGGTGACGGTAAACAGACAGTGACTAAGGAGGAGGTGCCTTCAGCACGGTGATGATGATGATGCCTTCTGATTCATTTTAATTATCATCATCATCAACTCCCTTGACACATTTGTGCACAAATAAAAAAGACTTCCCAGGACCTTATGGCAAAAATGTAAAAATAGACAGACAGCCAGATAGCTGCGTGCAGCGAGGAGCTCGCCACCAGAGGATGGCTGGGTTATTTAGTTCATCTGTCGTCCCCTGCTTCACTGAAACTGGAGACATTTTTGTTAAATAAGGTTAAAGCTTCCAACGAGGGGGCTGGCTGTCAAAATCCCCCAAAGGAGAAGGTTTCAAATGGCACAAAAGAGGAGCGCTTCTTTGATAGAGAACTGGACTGAGATGACCCTGGTGAGGCTTTGAAATATTTGGCTCTTTTTTGTCCCCCCACCTCATGTCTGGAAACATGCCGGACAGCGCAGAGGAAGTCACAGGAAGATCCTTCAGTACCTCATGGTGAGGGATCACGGAGCTTAAGTCTGTACACAAAGGACCACTGACATGTTTGCTGTTTAATGGATTATTTTTTTCTGGAATGTGGTTGTTGCAGTGAGGACTACTTCACTGTCTGTGGACTGATACTATCGGTTACGCCTGTACTTGAATTATAATCATAGGTTGACTGAATTATGGCCTGAATCCACAACAGCCTCACTCTCCCCCCTCTGTCTCTTACCATCGGTTTATCTCCAGAGTCAAAGCTGAATAAACACCAATAAACCACTATTGATTTGTTTACAGCCAGAGTGACCTGTGGCATTAATAGCAGAGCTAATAATCAACACCCGCAACACAAGGTCCAACAGAGTGGAGGTTGATCCATATCTTCACACTATGTCCGATCTCTGGTGGAGAACAAAAAGTAATGAGGTGGCAGGTCACTATACACTGAGAGCTCTTTCCTGGGGGTGGACACACTGGTTTCTTCATTGAAAACATGTGCAAAGATGTATATACTGTGTATACTGTGTATATTCAGTACTATTTCCTAGTGTCTCCCTCTCCCACCCTCAACTTAAGAATACTAGAAGTAGATTCAAATCTTTATATGTAAGTGTTAATTTTCATCTGTTCTCATGTCGACTCGTTCTTTTTTTTTTTTTTTTAAGAGAGCAGACAAAATTGTACTGCTGAATATTTCCAAATTGATATTTTTAGTCGAGACACTTCTGCAGACGACTTCTTCTCCTCAGTGCAGCAAGCTGTTCCACTACCGAATCTCCTCATCTGGCAGAGATCAACAACTGTCATCATCAACATAGGAAGGATGTCAATATTGCGTAACAACTAATAATTTCAAAGCAACCAACACCAATACTGGGGGACATATGATGAAGAAGCCACAATACAAAAGTGCATTTAGTCTCAGCTGCTCAGCTGCACCTGCAACTGCTGGAACCACTTTAAAGCCATGAAAGCAAAAAAAAAAAATGGGATAAGTCAATTAAGATCGCTACATTAATATTAATATGCAATCAAGTTGCTCAGTAATGAACAGAGATTTCTAAGCATTCAATTTGGTAACAATGTAAGACATCTTTGTAAAATATGTGCGATAGATCAGAAGGAAGCATTTTAATCCTCAGCCAAGAAATGAGAAAATCATTCGGTTGTTCAGCGGGAGTTTCACACTTGAGCAGACAGCTGTGGCAGATATAAATATCTGTATCGCGAGCTGGGATCTGAATCTGTGAAGAGAGCTGAACTGCCACCAGCAGGGCCGGGCTTCTATAAATAGCAGGCTGGCTGGCAAGCAGCTCACTCTGCCTCTGTCTCCACTGGATTTGATTAGCCCCGAAGAAGCTCTGCCCTCCCCGACTTCAATACACCCCCGACACAGTGCGTGTGTGTCTGTGTCTCTGGAGGCCTGCTGCTGTCTCACATCACACAACCACAGACACACACTTCATTGCTGAAATTGCTTACATCGGCTTTTCTCAAGGGAGATCCCATATTCCTCAGAGCCAACATGTTGAAGGTTACGTCTTGTGTAAATTATGACGCAGCGATTTCAAGTTGTGCTGCTCAACACAAAAAATAATAATAATAATATAATGCCTCAAATTGAAAAAAAACATAGTTTCTCTTTGCTCTGATCCTTCTATAGCTTCATTACGTCTGGTGTTGGTCAGGTTTTTTTATCCAGGCCAAAAACTCAGCTCATCAGCTTTGCTTAATGTTTTGTTTTTTCATGTACAAACACTCTGTGCTACATCGCCAGCACTAAACAGACAGAGTTACCAACTCACTGTTTGAACCATGTAGAGCATTTAGCAGAGTAAAAGTTGATCAGACAGTGAAACCCAAATAAATCGCATGTCTTGATTTGTGTCGGCTCGATATATCAATTAACAAGGAAGGATAACTACAAGACTACTGCAATCTATTATTACAACTAGCAATGAATATATCTATCATAAAAATGTTCATAAACGGTCCATAAAAATTCCGCAGAACCCAAAGGGACATAAAAACCATAGATTTTGACATAAAGTTGTTTGTGTAATGCAAGCAAATTCAATTACACATTAATGATTTATCCTAAAAATAAAAACCCATGATTCATGGATAAACTATAACCAAAGGAAAAATCACAGAGTGAGGCTGACTGTTCGAAACATTTTTTGCCGTGTCCACTGGGTAATATTGAACAAATGACTGCCTGAAATGGAACTATTTCATTTCATATTTGGCTGAGTGGAGAGGCGCACCTCATACAGGAGATTGTGCTTCTTAAGCCCCCTGATGTTGGCGAGAGGAAGCTCAGCAGCAGCCCTCGCTCTCTAGCAGCAATCTCTGGATTGCGGTACGACAGCCGTAGGAGCAGGAAGGTGAAACTGCACTGCATGCAGATTTGCAGCGCCCTGAACATTTGGTGCTCTGAAGATAATTCGCTGGGCGTGTCTGAGGGGGCCGGACTATTTCTGTATCATAGCCTCACTTGAAATGTCCGCGATGACATCTGTCCAGTGAAGACAGGTTCTCAGGAGGACCAGGTAACTGAGCAGCGCAGCACAGGGGCTGGGTTTATAATACGTCCCTTCTCTTCTCTTCTCTTTCCCTCAGTGTGTCACTCAAATCAGCCACCAACCACATAAATCCCCAACTGATGGAGCTGGGGTTCCTTATAAACGTCTATTCACATGCATGTAATTAAATATGGATCTGCAGAAGAGGCGTGGACGTAACCCATCGATCTTTGCAGACACTGTCAAATCTGAAAAGAATGTGAAGAGATGATGTGCTGGCGCTGAGGACAGAGGCAGAGTGAGAGACGTATAGATGCAGAGAGGGGGGTGAGCAGAGTCAAAGATGCCAAGTTGTGGATGTGCCCTGAAGCTCGGATCGGGATGAGTCACTGAAAATGTGTAAATAATTGACAAAGCCAACACGTCTGAGGCAGGACCTCCCACACCTGCGGTGGATCCAACCCACCCCGACACAACAAACATTTTTCAAGGCCACGGGTATTACGCAATTTGGTGGGAGGATTGAAAAATGGGTGTTAAGCCTGAGCAATAACACGCTAACTTCTCCTGTGGTGATTACAGATCAGTCAGGCCAAGGTCTAATTTGGTGGAGGTGGACAAAAACTGTCCATATTAAGCTTAATTGTTCCTCATAAGATTTAGATATGCAGGAAATGCCCTGTTTTACTGCAGGCAAGTTTGGCGTGAAGGCTTTCAATTTCCTGTGCATCTGTCCATCCTTCCTCTCAGTCAAGCTATTAGTGGCTAATAAAAAATCCCTCTCATTTTATCACACACACTGACAACTCCAGTTTACAGTAGCAGATCGCCTTTTCCAGAAGTATTCTAACATATGCGGAGACATAGCTCAAAAACTTGGCGATGAGTGGAATTGAAGAGTTCACAGATGTCTTCAAGCAACACACCAGCACTTTCCTTTTGAAAATTGAAGGGTCAAGCCTCTATTTAAGGACGTGGAGAGTTCTGATGAAGATCCCTTCAGCAAGCAACTTTTCTTCTTTGGTTTTGTCTTTCAAAATTTGTCACGTCAGTTTTCAGAATTCTTGCTTTGCATATATATATGTATATGTGTATATATATATATATCAGTGCATGGCCGCGGTTGAGGTAATGATTATTCTATGCAGATGAATGCATTTCAAGGGGGAATTACTTTGATTTGTGCTGAACAACAGTGCACCTGTCCTGTTACTGTGGGTTAAAAATCCTGAAAACAGCACAGCTCATAATGGGGATGAGTCATGCAGCTTGGATGAACACATTTCTATCATATGCAGGCAAATCAGTGCAGAGATGCAGCAAAATGAATCACCCCGAGGTGTATGTCCAACAGTATGTCTGCGAAATGAAAGCAGAGAGAGCTCGTGTCAACCTGCTTGAAGCCGGAAATCTTACAAGACAGAATTCCTTATGTAATTGGCTTTACTTAAACAAAGGTTCCAACACCGTGTTCTGTGATGAAACACGGAGCCGTCACTCAGACTCTGCCTCTAATAAGCCCATCCACTGATTAAAATGCCAAGCTTGTCTTTAACATCAGCTGCTTCTTCCCCCACTTTCCTAGGTACTGGATACCGAGCAGGCCGTGCATTAAATCCAAAGGGAAATAAATTTTGCATGTTACCTGCAGAGCTGCTGTGCTGAATGAGGAGGACATGGAGTCCATACAGGAGAAATGTGAGTGAGTACGCCACATGAGACACACTGGTATGATGACAGAATATACTCAATGTTCACAATATCTGATGTTCATCCAAACTGAAAGCTGTGGGATCTGTATCATTGCTGGTTGATTCTTTTCATGAAGAAGGAAGGTACTGTGGTAGTTAATGATGAAAAACTTAAGTATAAATCTTTGGGTATCAAGTATAAGTATTGGGTGTATCAGGTGTTGTTATACACCGGAATCCTAGATGCAATATAACATTCAGCTTCAACAACTTGAAGATTTATTAAAACCTTCAGTTATTTACAAATACATCTCTCACTGTGAATTATAATAAAATGAAGCATATACTCAATTTTGAATTTGTGAAAGCAGAGGTTTAAACCCAATTATTTTTTTATTTAATTATTTGATTATTATACACGGGCTACTTAGCTATATATGTGGAGTTTGAGGAACATATGATGCTTAAGTTCTGATTGATCCATCTGAATGGTCCCAAATTCATTTTGTAGCATGTCAATGTCCCCCAGAGACAGAGACAAAGCTATCATGTTCATATTTCTGTTACACATTCATTTAAGCAAAAAAAAAAAAAAAAATTGTAAACAAATCTGTCAGTGACAAGCAGCTTTAAACATGAACAGGAAGCGTCCTCCTGTGCTTTGTCTGCCACTATCCGACATCCTGTAAAGCCTGGGTAGACTTTGTTTGGCACCACATCTGAACATAAGACATCAATGCTGTCTTCTCTCCTGCTGATTCACAAAGACGAGAGAGACGTTCCTCTGGTTGTCAAAGCTGAAGCGATGCAGCCACCACACTCGCAGCTGGTGAGGCTGCTGTGCTGTGAATGACCCTCAGCAGGTAGACTTGGTCAGAACGCCCAGTTCTACCCATCGCTCATGCAGGGGACCTCCAAAAAACACCCTCCCCTGCTGTTCGCCTCAATCTACTGCTTTCTCATCTTCCATCTGGTTCGGTTTTTCCCTCTGAGCGACACCATCTCTCTTTCCCCTTTGCACCATTTGCAGTTTCACACAAAAACCCTGTGAACTCTTTCCCTCTTCCTCCTATGCCTGTGTTGCTCCAAGTCCTGATTCAAGCAGCTGAGCAACTTCTCTTTCTAGAAGCACAGTACCAAAGGATGTAGTGAGGTAGTAAATAATGCTAGAGATAGAGGAGATTTGGAGCCAGTGGAGTAAGGTTAAATATGCCAACCTGGAAGGAAAAATACATTTTCCCTTTTCTTGTACAACAAGCCAAGAGACACAAACAAAAGGCAAACAACTCCTTGCATCTCGATCCAGGAATGAGCCAAACAATGGGGATTTATTTGACACATGGTAAAGAGGCATTTGTGTGCTCACCTTAATATGGCTGTACTCTGCTTTGCCAGACTCACTGCTGACAGGCTTGGTCTCAGGCCTGGGTTTGAGGACTTGGCGCAGTGGACTGGAGATTGGCAGGCCCGTCACACTGATCCCATCTGAAAAGATATTGTGGCACCACACAGTCAGCAAAACAAGAAAAATAATAAAGAACGGACACATGGCCGCCGTTAAACAGGAGCCGGCAGAGCATCCCAGTCATCACACTGAACAATGTCAACAGCCTGGAATGCATTGCAATGTTTAACAGAAGCTGCTCTGTGGAACTTTTTAAAAATTCTTCTCATTTTCTTCATCTCTTGTTAAGTTAGATTCCCAACATGTCTCAGGAACATCTATCATTGACAAAGTCACTGCACATCAATCCAGACAATCAATGGGGAAGGCGTTATGTTGACATCATGGTTGGCAAAGGAAATGACCAGTCCGTCGTGAATAAACCCAGCTTCAACCACAACCGCAGCTTTACACACCGCAGGGGTAACCTTGACTTAATCCTTGGGGTATGTCATTGGTAAATTATAAGGCTGCACGATGTGACTTCAAATCAATATGATGATTATTGTAAACTTTGACCTCGAAACTTACTGATGTTAATGAGCGATTATTTTACTATTTTTGTATTGTCCTCACAGTTCTCTGATTAGGTCTGTTTTGAAATTCCATTGCTGTGCCTCCTGTATCATTCCCATTCATTTAGTTATTCATCAATTACTTTTTTTTATTAAATGTGTTTGAACATAAAACTCTAGGGTGAATTAATGAACAAACAGTCTGAGGTGACCACAGGAAAGAATTTACTGGATCAAATGAGATGAGCAGGTTGCATCAGTGAACTTCACCTCACTCTGGTGTGGTAATTAATATTAATAGAAATAACATCTTTGTCCCTCACTTGTGATGAAGTAGTAGCTTTACTCTCAGCATGTGATAAACAAAATAATACATTCGTGACCTTGAGATAAGGAGTAAAGCCCTGTGTTTGTGGACACAGGAGCAGCTGCACTATCAGCAGCTGTGTTCGGCTCCACCACAGGGGCTGATGCTTTCAACCCACTGAGACAATACTCAAAAATGACGCCCAGAGCCCACGCTCTGACGTCAAAGAAATCAAATCGCTCTCTGACGTCAATGGAATGCAAAGCCCTGCAATTTCCCCGAAGTGATGGGAAATTACCAGCCTTCACAGCAGCTCAGGCAGCAAGTTCAGGATAGATAGACTATCAAACTATAACAGCCACGCGCACGATCGACAAAGTGCAACCAAATGAGAAAGAATTTATCGTAAAAAGAGTCAGAGACAAGTCTGAGCGAGAGGCGGACACGTCCGGAAATGACAAAGCTGTTACACTGATTGTTGGAAATAATGTTGAAAATGAAGATTATTTACCGCAACACATAAATGCAGAAGAGTGCCGAGTTTGTATTAGCAACAAACAGCCAGAGAAGCAAATGAATACTGCAGAGTGAAGCAGATCAGAAAACAGACCTCTGACGAAAAGACTAAATTATTAAACAAGGGGAAGTTAAGCTGTGTCTCCAACAACAGGAAAAGTAAAGAAAAGCATAGATTCCCTTGTACTCAGTTTTCACCTATTGCACAACAATGCCAGGAACAAAGAATCAGAAATTCATGGGTCGAGAAAATGAATGATTCTCTTTTACCGTATACTATAAAAGACATCCGTTTACTCACACACACTGTGCTCAGCATATGTCAATACTATTGCCTGTTGTATTGTATTTCAAGTAAAGGTCTGGTTCTTTCTCTGGAAAGAGAGGTCTAAAACAGGGCTGCTGTTCTGTGACAAAAAAACAATCATGTGGCTCGTTCTTGCCATCGTTGTTTATGTCACATCCTCCCGTATATATGCGGCTTCCTCCCTGATGTGAGAGATGCAGGATGGGTAAGTTTGGGTCTGAATGAGAACGTGAATGATTGTTCTCCAATCGGTGACCGGTCCACTGTGTCACCTGCCTTTCCCATTAATGCATACGTGGTAGGGACAGACTCACAGGAGGCAAAGTTAAGGCTGTGTGAAAAACACGGCGAGGTCAGAGTAGCTGTTTGACACAGCACAACTGTTCTGCACTTTTTTGCAATTTTCACTTATTTGCACTCATGAGCTTTTGATTGTTGTTAGCTTGCTATTGCCTCATCCTACACATCCAGCTGTTTAACAGATTCGACATGCATCCAGACACAGAGTCAGAGAGGCAGAGAGGGGAAGGTCCCAAAATAAAGCCATCACTTTTAGACTTTATGGCCTGCATCCACTATTATGGTTCGCAGCCTGTTTCAGGAGCTATGTATGACTTGCTGTGTCCTGCGGCACAGAGACTGTGTGAGTAATGAGTGGCGTGATTAACAATGGCATTGCTCACAATCATCCCCCTCCTTCTCGCCCTCCTTCCAATCAGTATCTGTCTAGCACGCCGTCAAACGGCCTCTGGGAGAATCGGGTGTATTCAGCGTTTCTACTACCTCGATGAAACAGCAAACATTGGTGTCACTTTGGGAAGAAAAAAAAATTATACTCATACAGCTGAGGGTTCATTAGATTTGATTATCTGCATCGATCATTGCTCTGACATACATTTCTTTCACCTGGAAGATATCTTGCAAATGGAAATGCTAAGAAAGCCATGAAAAAAAAAAAAACTCTTCTATGGCTATTGCTTCAGAATGTCTCCTTGAGTAACAAAAACCAAGATCATGCTCACACCAACAATTGCCAAGCCCGACAACGCCACCCTCCTCCCAAGCCTGGGACAGGCTGGCCACGTATTCTTGTTCTCCCAAAACAAATACCCCTCTGTCAAGGGCTTTGAGGGTTTGCCAACTATTTGGCTTGCCATTGACACAATTCAATGTAATATTTCACTGACTTAGCTTTGAAAGCAGGAGCAAAATTAAACCACTCAAGAAGAAAAAAAAAATTGTGCACCTCTGTGCACTGACGCTGATGACATTCCACTTTCTGAGAAAGATGAAGTTGCTGTGAGCGTGTGTGTGTGTGTGTTATTAAACATTTTTGTGTGCACATAATTAATTCTGTCCTCTTGGCCACAGTGATTTATGGCTGGCTTTGCGACGCATGTTTGAAGGGTTGGCCAAATTAGCAGCTTCCACAAAGGGGCATGTTTTCTGTTGGCCAACGAAGTCCATGTCATCATCTACTTAACTTAACTTACTCTTAAGTGCTGATCATGATTGATTCGTAAAAAGAGAGACTAACATAAGGGAAGATATTAAATCAAAGCTTGAACAAAATGCTCCATCTATCTTCTATCTTTTACAGCACATAGACTGTGTTATTAACCGTATCAGATATAACCTAGCCCATGTGAGTTGATGGACCAAATTAAAAAAGTCCAAGCAGTGTATGCCAAAATAATTTTCTCAGACCTTTTCTATTTCATGGAAATTAGTTCTACTCACTCTGACGTCTGTTCATTCGCAGTATATTTGATTTGACATGACGGAGCAGGGATGAAACGGTGTGACTGACAGCTGACACAGAGTGACAATTGATCGAGTGTATGTATTCTGGAAATGTGGGAAACATCTTTACAGACAGTCTCTGGCTGTGACCAAGTCTTTTAAACAAACAGATATTTCTGTCGCTTCACAAGTCACCTATAACATCCTTCTGCAAAAATTTCCTTTTTGGTGGGTTAGACATGTGGTCTGTCTGTTGAGGTCAAAGGGGTAACTTTTTGTTTGTTTGTTTTTTTTTTGTTTTTTTTTTTTAAAACAAGATATAAATCCGACCGGTTATTCCTGAAAAATGGGTTTGATACCCTACTGCGCTGACCTAACGAGACAGCAGCAACTGTAAAAGCTTTCAAGGAAGTGTATACAGCGGAGGAGCAGCTGTGTTGTATCACTTAACAGCAGCAGGAAGCAGCATAGAAATGGAAATCTAACATGAACGTGTCATAGGTTATTACTTTAAAAAGTATTCTTTGGGACTAGGCCTGCTGGTGTAAGTTCAAAAGGTACATATTCAAAATAAAAACTGCAGAAGCAGGACACTGGTTTCTTTTCTCTGAATTCCAATGAGAACAAACAATGAGAAAACAAAAGAAGAAAAATCCTTCCTCGTGTCAACAGAGCTTCTGAGAGCATCTCCCTTAATTTATACTGCAGTTGGAATAATGTGTTTCTTGTGTCCCTAAACTCTCTCAGGTGTGGGTATTTACTGTCGTACAAGATGCAGCCTTCAAAGACAACCATAATGTAGGTGGGTAGCAATTAGGTACAAGACTCGTTTCAAGCAATAGAGCCTGCTGTAAGTCAACGGCCATTATACCTGAGAGATGACATCGTTCTCATCTGAATCAGAGTTATGGTGACATGGTCGGACCAAAAGAGAGAGGTAAAGTGGCATGAGGATAAATCATGAGCCTCGGCTTGTATTCAATATTCTCACAGCACCGTCAGGGAACATCACGGTTAAGGCTGATGGCTTGATTTTCATCACAATGTGCAAATAAACATTGCTGGATCAATAAATAGCATATTACTGTTGATGAAACGAGGCTGATGATGCATTCCATCACTCTCAAAATTCTGACGGGCTAAAACTAAACCTTGATCACGCAAGGCTGACGTTTTCTTCTAAGGATGGAGAGGTGCTGATGGTAAAACAATGTGCCAGCGTCATAGACACCAGCCAGACTCTGACGCACACTCGACGCGATGTGAGCTATCATTTTGTCCTTAGGCTGCAGAGTGGGAAAACTAGAAAACTGTGAAGGGTTGGGAGAGCTCAGAAACAGAAAGAAAAAGCAGAAAGAAGCGATAAGGTATCACCAACATCTTTTCGTAAGCCTGGCTTTCAAAGGATAAGAGAGAACCCCTGGTAATTGATCAGGATTACTCATCAACTTTGTTCTGGATAAAGTGAATAAAACTTCAATAAATGAGCTCATCTGAGAAAATGGTTTGAGTCGTTTCTTGAAAATCTTTGTTGGCATTAGTGGTACAGACTTTCACATTATCAAACTGAGTTTTGCGATTGCTTTAAGTGGATGAAGTAACAAATTGTGCATTTAATGTGTCATGTGGATATTTAATTTGTTTAATCTGTACATTTGTGGGTTTTTTAGCACATCAACATCTGGCCTCATTTCCATGATGGAAGCAAGAGAGGCATAGAAGCATAGATCTCTAATCTTCATCAAGAACGCTAAGAAACATTTGTTCCCCAAAATTGATTTAGACATAAAAAACAATTTGTCTCTTTCTCTAGCAATTCTTCAAAGTGTAGTTATTCTTCATTGCCGTCCCTTAACGGCTTTACTTGTCTCAGAGTTGTTGTTCTACAAGTACAGCCAACTTCCTCAGGGTGGCTGCAGCTCATGATGTACAGCGAGTCTCCCACTAATTGCAGGTTTGCCAGCTGCCCCCTGTTCATACGTCAAACTGTCCTGAAGCAGGACACTGGAGCCAAACTGCTGCAAATGCCTTGTGTGTGCGTGTGGAGGGGCAAATTGTAAAGCACTTAGGATAAAAGCACAATATAACTGCCATCCATCTAATATACACTTAGCACTGACTTTGCGCTGAGACGAGTTCCAAGCGATTTCTCAACAAATAGAACCCATTGGCTCAAATGAAAAGTTAAGCAGAGAATGGCTATTTGCTCTCTAAGTTTATTAACCACATCCAGGAGGTGGGGACGCATTAAAAGATGTGTGATGGGGGAAAAAGGCATTTTAGAAAACGGTCAAACTGGAGAATTTCATGCATCTCTATTTTGTCCATGGGCGAAATGCTTTTGTGTCAATGTGCACGGAGACAACTAATAAGTGCCATTCTGAAAATGGAGCAGCAGGGAAAAATAATTCCGCGACGTTGCCGAAGATTATCGCTAGCTTTCAAAATATAAACAGACCTGCGAAAAATCAATAAGCCCCCTCTGATTTCACCACAGCAGAAACTCCCGCCGTCATTCACCATGATAACAGAACCGCTTTACGACAACTAAATAACAAAATTGCAACAATTCCATTTCACCTACACTTCTTTTCAAGGCTTAATTCTCTTTCATCTGTAATGTTTCTACTTCATTTTAATCTTCTCACCTGATTCTCAGCAAGAAAGCAAATGAACTTGTTTTTGTAAACCCTTCCCTCGGTAACAGTTTCCTAGACATCAAATGCCTCGGGGAAAGTGTGTTATGCTGTTATGCCTCCAACAAGGAAATAATTTACCACAATATGGCAGTATTCAAATTTATAAAGGACCATATGTGGCGGTGATGCAAGACAGAACAGTTGTTGAATGCACCAGCTGTGCCGAAAAGGATCAAGAATTCACACTTGCCTTCACAAAAATGGCAGAAAGTAGATAATCTTCCCGCGCAGGAGTACTGAAGAAAAACAAAGCAAAGCCACTGGCTCTATGCAAATAGGTTCATCAGTATAATAACACAACATTATTATAGTGATTACATTATTGTATTAGAGCGCCAGATAGCATCAAATGTGTTTAGGAAAAAGCTGCATCCCATAATGTCACCTTAATAACTACATTTGGAGCTGCTGTGGGAACCACATCTTATCTCTTTAATTCAGGGCCCCAATTATTGCCCAGCTAATTAAAACTGTGAAACAGTATCACTTAAATGACCTCATGAGAGGAGAGGAGAAGAGCGGCCGCGAGGCTAGGATAAACACGCGGCGTTGTGTGTGTTTACTCTGCCGGTCTTCTGGCAACGTAGCGTCTCTGTGGTGCAAAGGCAGGTCCATATTGATCGCTCACTATTCATCAGCGACAGAGAGTCGGTGGTGAAAAGGTTCAACCGTCTGATGAACGAGGTAGAGAGGTCAGGAGCGAGACAGGGAAGAAAGGAAGTAGAGAAAAGACGGGAGAAGGAATGCAATGAATGAGCTTCCAGGTAGGGGGAGAAGGTCAGACTTTATTTTTTAAACCAGGGATGAAAATACAAGAGAGGAAATCCGACAGTTGAAATGAGAAAGCCAGGAGAGAAATGGAGGTGTAGAGACCTTGAGACCTGTCTCCTATTAGTGTTGAATCTTAAATAAGGCAGCTGGAATTGCTGTAACGAAAAGTGCTCCATCTGTAGTGGCACATTAAAACTGTGCTCTGCATCCAACACCTCAGCTGGCCGATGCTACATCTCTGCAATAATCCACCATGGTGTTGGCACTAATGATATTATTCACTATTCCTAATTCTGTTATTGTTTGGTCTATAAAATGTGACAATGCAGATTTTCCATAGTTCCTTAAATCTCTAAGATATGCATTTACCCATATACAACAAAGAAAGTGCGCACTTGATTCAATCAACCAGATAGCATGCTTCTACATTCACACTGACAAATGTTAAAGTGTTTATTAACTGTCACTGTGTGATAAAAACATTTTTTAAAAGACAAAACCTAAACCTAACACAGTCATCTGTTCATATTTCTATATTTACTGTTGAATCGTATTCATGAATAATGTAAATAATAACCTGGGAACCTGTATCACCGCACTATATAAATGTAGAGTTAGTAGTTTTAAAAGTTGATATTTGACAACTACAGTCTGTTGAACTCCAACATGTTTAACAAGCTCAGCAGATTTGCACTGACAGTTGCTGCAGGCACTGAGTTTTCATTTTGTTTCAAATGTGAATTCCTGCGTCCACTCACCATCGTTGAGGTCCTGCAGCAGGTTCTCCTGACCAGAGAAGTCCACCTTGACTTTGATTTGGACAGTCAGCGTCACAGCCTGGCCCGGTTTCAGAGGCAGGTGAGACAAAGGCTCGTCCAGCTCCCAGCTCAGAAACTCCCCAAACACTTTCTCTGCACGGACACAAAAGAATAAAAAAGGAAAATTTAATTTACAAAAAATATTTCAGTATGATGACCTGGCATCCAATCGCACTTTCTGGGATAAAACTACCTGTTGAAGAGAGGACTTTAGAGAGGACTTCAAGCTTTAGTTAAAAAATAAATAACATCAAACCACTATCATTTGCACATTTGACTGCTATAGTTTGTTTTTACTCTAAACATTTTAATGATATTCTCAAAATGCAAATCCAACATCTTCCCTCCCTCGTGTGTGGTCCTAACACCTTCCTTCATTGTGTACTTTGTTTTCCGGTGCAACAGAGCTGGTAATTGGCCTCCTGCCTAAAAAAAAAAGCTCTCTATGCACACCACCACACCTGACTTTATATGCCCAGGGCCATCTTCCTGAGATGAATGACTCAGCTGCATCTACTTCAACCAGGGGGCCTCAAATGAATGGTGCATCACCTGAATGAAGCATGTGCTCTGTGTCTGTGCAGGTGAGACGCTCCTGCTCTCGGGGCTTGCAGGAGCAATCAGACTGATTAAATGAGACGCACAGCAGAAGGGGAGATACAAGCTCACAGTGCGAAGAACGGTTTACACGGCGGCGCTTGTTTCATAACCGCAGTCTTTTAAAACTTCGAGGAGGATGTGAATGTAGGCAGCATGAAATAAAGATTTTCTGAATAACTCTAAATATTCGCACATTCAGAGCTCGGTGTGGTGAATTAAGAAAGAGAGAGAGAGAGAGAGAGAGAGAGAGAGAGAGGCAGAGGGGTAGAGAGAAGGGCAACAGGGAAAGGACTTCAAAGAAATGGGATTGGATTCATGTGAATGTGCAGTGTAAGGGCTGTAGATGTTACTATCATTTCACGACTGAACTATGAGTCAGCGACTGTGGAGGAACTTTTCCTGGCCCACGTTAACTGTCAGTCAGTGACTGACACCGTTTTTCCAAATGATCCATTGTTTTTCAGTTTTGTCGGATTCTGATCCTGATAAACTGAAGAGAATATTTTAAGATCCAACAATGAGGACTGATCAATCAGAGAAATACAATAACACTGTTCAAAGTATTTCACTTTTTGTATCATGATGAAAACATGATTATTTAAAAAATGCTGCTCAGTGCATTCAGTTCAATACTGTTTCACATCACATAGCATAAATTAAGAAAGACATAACAAGTACTCTATGCAGTCAAAGCCTAAACTGAAAAACGGGAATTCATGAAACAGGCACATCCACTTATACCATTCATTCTGAAGGGAAACGAATACATCAATCTTTTGCCAATCCATCAACAGGATGTCATGTTATTTCATGAGATAAATGAACCCAAACAATCTAAAGGTACCTTCTTTCCCACTTGATTAAATCAGGCTTCCCAAAGTCGGTGGTATTCATTATCTGGGGTCCATTAAAATTGATAAACAATCTCAGGGAAATATATCCAATATTTCAGCCTGGCCCTGAAACAAAGAGCTCAACTGAGGCTGGAGTCAATCTGCTGCCAGTCATAATGAGCTAAAAGCAGCTGGGCAAAGTTCAGACAAACCACTGGAGACATGAGGAAAAACCTGCTGCACAAGCAAAGTAGCACAATCCACACCACTGCTGAAACACACGTGTTTGACACCACAGAGCACTTCTTTTCACCCATCTACTTTCCTGGGGTAACCCTGCCATGCTGTGTTTATTTTAAAACTTTACATAATTATGCATAAATACACACAGCAAGTAGCAGATTCTATATTCATGCCTTACACTGTACTGTAATCTCACACGACCTCAACCAAAGTTTGCCCTGCTCAAGTCCTGCATTGGAACAAAACTGGTTTGCACCAAGCAGCGGTATCGTAAACACTCATTTCGGAGAAATGAAAACTTGAGACAAAATAGAAAGCTATTGTTAAAAG
Organism: Pseudorhombus dupliciocellatus; assembly: GCA_016785235.1. Lineage (NCBI taxonomy): Eukaryota > Metazoa > Chordata > Actinopteri > Pleuronectiformes > Paralichthyidae > Pseudorhombus > Pseudorhombus dupliciocellatus. Next base: position 855,693 of record JAFBJW010000149.1, on the reverse strand, counting down.
TCAAGATAATACACTTAGGTTCACAGAGCATAAGAATTTTGGAGCCTTTGTAATTTATGAAAATAACAGTCATGATGGAACAAAAGGAGAAATGCTCAACATTATCTACAAGTAAACAGCAGAAAACTTCTTGTGAAGTCCAGCAAGACCAAAGGACTGCACAGGCTGCACTGTTCATGATAACAAAACCACTGAAGGAATACATATCCAACTTTTTCTAAAGCTAAAGGTGTTTTTGGAAACATGAGACACTTGATACAAATGTGCCTAAGTGTTTTAGAGGGCAACTGAGAGAATAATAAGGTAGCAATGATCAACAATGTTTTAATGTGATATAATAGATTGTGTTAAGAGGTTTTTTGTTATCTGCAAAGTTCTTTTCATGAATAAATATTGACTTTTTGAGAAACCGGACTCATATCTCCCCTGTCAAGGTGGTTGTGCTGTGGCAGAAAGAGTAATGTTTTGTTTGTTTTGCCACAGGTGTCCACATATTGCGAAGTCTTCATCTTTTATTCATCCAGCTCCCACAGTGAATGCAGAGGGCTTGGGAGAGGCCCTCTCAACTGTGGTCTGTCGAAAGCCAACCGCTTACGACCAAGGAGGCATAACATGACGACCAGGGGGACGGTAAGTGCTGTCAGTGTGGTGCTGCAGTGTGTCGCCAGAGATCCTACCACTGCTGCATCAGTGATCTCCTCATAGGGACCAGAGGCCCCCGGAATTTAAATTTTAAGACACAAATGTATGGTCAGAATAAATGGCTCTGAAATATACAAATAAACACATAAAAATGCCACTCAGAGACTCACTCTGGGTCAAAAGTACACACATTGCACATGCTCAAATTATGCATAGGCTACTTCCCTACACATAAATTGGTATTTATAAAAAACTGAATGTGGAATGAGTCTTTCACACACCTGATGCATACTCAATAGACCTCAGAAAGCATTAAATATTCTATTCATAACAACACAGGCCCTGGGTATCTCAGAGTCCACCTTCACCATGTCAAGGGCACTCATGCGTGCCATAGTGTAGATTGAGAATTGGCAGCTTCTGCTTGAGGTTGGCTGACAAAGTGTTTCTACATATTCAGCACGGCAGCTCCCCTGTGGCGCTGATTATGACTGAAGTAATGAATCAATTTAAACAGGAAACTTAGAACTGTAAGATAACCATACAAGTTAAACATTTGGATTATATCAGAGCCACTGATATCTGTTTGTTATTTACCATGATGATGCAAAAACTGCCGAGTCGATGACCACAAAGCTTGGTGGAAGTTTGCAACTCAAAACATTTTAAAAACATTTATGACATGGCAGACATTATGGCGGGATTAATATTCATTATTTCAGAGAAAATTACTGCCTTCTTGAAAACGTGAACATTTAAATAAATGCTTCGTAAAAATATTTCAAGTCAAATAAATGTGACATCCTACCTCTGCTGTACAGGTCAGGAGTTCTGCTGTCAGATTTAGTCCTAGACCTTTGTCCTAGACCTTTGTCAGAGTTAAACCTAGTCCACCATTCCAAATCAGCAGCTCCACAGAGAAGGATTAGGCTGGCAGTGGAACCAGATAACTCCTCCATATCTTAAAACCCCATGCAAATGAATGAGAAGTCCAAGTTCAACAGATTTATAATTTGAAAAAAAAAAAAAAAAACATGTTTAATTAAAAAAACCTGAAGTGGATGATCTGTCATTTGATGGAATGAGGTGGTAAACCACAAGAACAATCAGGCCGACTTGATTAAAATCACTTATTTAATGTGGTGCTTCCTCCAAAGACTGGTCTTACTGAAATCACTTGAGTTGAAACTGCAGTGGTTTCATAAATTGGAGCAACAACAACAAAATGAAGTTACACAGTGCAAAAAAAAAAGGATGATCAATTGCACTGCAGTGCAATTAGCAAGTCGCGTTGTATCATGCAGGCCACCAGAGCGCTGCTCCTCTGAGGAGACGTGCAACTCTGGCTGGATAGTCATTTTCCGTCTCTTGTAAGTGTTTACAAAAGACTCACACAGCGAGACACTTCAGAACCCTGATTCTTGATTCGAGGACGACTTCGAGCAGAGCGACATTTTTGCACCAACAGACACAAGAAAGGGCTGCAGTGTGGCTGCAGTGCAGGAGGAGGTACATGCCGATGTGTGCTAATTATCAGCCTACACACAACAAACTGGGAACGATTCCCAGCAACCCGTAGCTCCTACATGAGCAGTGATCCAGGGGGCACCACAGATAGCATAAAACAAGCAGAGACGCTTCTATAAGCAGCATTTCCAAATAAAGCACTGAAAAAATATTGTCTTGATCTGGGACGACTAGCATTTAAGCAGCCGCAAAGCATAGAGGGCTGTGTAACAACCATAAACTGAATGTATACAATGCGTATGTGCCCGTAACTTCCGCTCTCTTGAATGACCAGCAGAGGGCGGCTCCACTGACTTTGAAAAGCAGTCAGTTTCTGTTGACATCTGGCCCATGAGAAAATAACTACTCACTGGGGTCAACATTCAGAGATAATGACTTTAGTCTTAACTCCTCTGTAATTCAGGGCTATGTCCATTTTGAATGATTACTTAGTGTCAACCTATGGGAGCTGGACGAAGGTCAGTGAGTTCACCAAAACGCCAACCTGAGGTTTCACCATGGATTGGTGTCACATCGGGATGCCATGTGGTCACAGCTGAATTCCAGAACAGTCTAAATATTCAATGCCTGTGACAGACAGACCTGACAGCTGAGATGATAATTATTAAGGCTTATAAATACTTGAAATGCTGCAAGATCACAAGAGCTTTTCCCTTCCCCGCCTCCCTCCTGAAAACCTCCCCAGTGTTACCCCAAGGTGCTGCATGGTGGATAGAGTAACTGCAAACTCCATTTCCAAAATAATGTTGAATTAAATCGTGACGTCCGTTCCTGTGGTCAGAATGATGTTAGCGTGTTTGTATCGGTGTTTTCAGGTCTCAGGGGAAATATCAGAACACACACACACACACACTGTTTCCTCTTAGCTGCTGGAAGGGCATGTCGTGCCTGCGTGTGATTGACAGCAGCCGATAGGCTCAGCTCCAGCAGGGGAACGAGAGACAAACAAACTTGTGCTGCAGCTCGCAGGCCAAGGGTAGATAATGTGGGACTGCAGCATATTGAACAGAGGCTCTGTATGTTTATGTAAAACATATTTTCTTCTGCACCGTCTTAACAAGCCCAGACAAACTGTGAGCAGGCGAATGTGTGTAAATATGCAGCAATCTCACTGCTGCCTGGCTGAGACTGTAATGAACTGGAATAATATTTGTGCCAGATTTTCCTCAATTGTATCAACAGTATATTGCTCTACATGGGCAGATGAAACTTCCGCCACCATTTCTTTTTTTCCATTTTTTTTTTAATCTTCCTGGCCCTTTGAACTTACTTTTGTTTTCTGCTGTTGGATAATTTTGCTGCTGGTAGTGAAAAGCAAATAAGTTAGAAAGATTTCAGAGTCTATCTCTGCTGTCACTAAACTGAGGATGCTATAAGAAAAAAAAATCAATACGACTGAAACGTGGCATCAATAAAATAATCGGTTAACAGTGTAACTACCATTCTATGGTGACTTTCTAAGGTTGACTTCACTAAAATGAAAGAGCAAGAGCAGAAATCGGTTGCCAGGGTTTGATGCGCATCCCACAGCAGAATGAGCACAAGGAGACGGACTGAGACTGGAGCACAGCATTGTTTTGCATAAACACAACACCTGAGGCAAAAAGTTTGGATGGAGTAAAATGTGGGTGAAAAAAAAAAAAAGACAAATGTGTTTCCTCTTCATCCTTTCCTCTATCTGTGGGGACTAGACATTATGATATTGAGACAAAAGTGTTGAATGTGCTACTGTGTTGCTCTTCACAATAATGACTGATTTAAGGAGGAAGGAGATAAGATTTGAAAGAGAGAACAGGGCAGTTTGAGAGCAGCACTAATTCATTTCATGTTCAAATGTTGTAATGCTCCCATGTGAAACCCTGTGCATGTTCCAGAATCTCCTCTGCTTGGGCTTAGATGTCCTTACATGTGCCATCTTTAGCTCCTTTCCTCATGAACTTTTCCTTCATCTGCTCTACGAAGTCCAGTTTCACTGAAATAACATGAGACCATGAAACCAGTTGAAGTAGCAGGACAAAAAGCTAACACGCCTACAAAGAGTGTGGGACATTTTCGCCCATCAATGCTATTGGTTGGGGAGTTTTGACAAGCACAAAAATATTTCGGAAAAAAATTGAGAGCAGCATAGCATAGGGAGAGCAAATGTTTCATGAGCACACCAAGGCAACAGGAGCTCAGGAGGAGCAGAAGTTGGAGCACAGGAAACCTAGGCACAGGCAGGGGTACATGCAAGTGCAGGGGTTTGAGTAAAAGCATTTCAAAATCTAAATTTGAAATCAATAAATTCTGCCTCAGACAGAAAGATCAGGATCTTGAATAAAATTAGAAAAAGAAAACATACAGTGCAGGCTGGAGATCAGTTGAGAGGTTCCTATAGCAACAACAGAAATGATGAGTAGTGCACTTGTTGTGTTGTTATTGAGCCTTAAAGTCTCCCAAAAAAATTCAGACTCCTAGATATATGTTTTACATTTCTGACACAGCTTTCACCCTCATAACTTTGGATCCATCCAAAAATAGAGCAGCTTTTTATCTGTAGCTAAAAATACACCACATTTTATTTCTCTGGCATCAGAACGTGAAAACCAGGCACAGTCAGTCAGGGTGAAGAGGACTGCAGACATGTGAGCACCTGAGCAGGTGCGGTACAAAGAGATGGAGCAGAGAGGGAAAAGCCATGGGCACTTGCAACATCGAACCAAAGACAAGGGGCTATGACCCCTGCGACGAGCATCAAAGGCCCATCCACGACTGATGAATCAAACTATACAGCAATGACCTCAATATATCCTTATTCATTACATGTAGGCTATTAATTCAAACACTGTCAGGTCCCTGTTCTGTTTGAATGACACCATTTCATGCCTTTAGTTACTCAAAAATCTGAACTGACAGCATCAAAAAGAACACATGTTGCTTTAGTGATCTTGAAAGGGGGCGCTCACCTTTGGTGGTGACAATCTTAGAGGTAAGATCCAGAGTCTCGATGTCCTCAGATCCGATGTTTTCCAAGGTGATGACCATCTCCTGGGTCTCTCCATTGAACAGCTGGACAGACACAGTGCTGGACAGTTCTTCTTTGGACATGGGCTGAGGCGTGTGCGCTGACCTGTTCAGGTTTTTTAGAGAGCAAAGAAGTTTTCAGTGGTGAACTATGACTGAACACTGTAAAATCCTAGAAAGTTGAAGGAAGAATTACCACTTTAACAAACATGAATCAAATAAAAACAGAATATATTATAAATGAACTTCAATTACCAGCCACTAGGTCACCACTGTGGCTCCGCTCCTGTGAGCTGTCATGTTGCCTGCACCTATTTACAGCCCATGACTGGGCCGTCGTCCAGCAAGTATCAGAAAGACCCTTGACAATGAGTCGATACATAAACACTGCATAAACTGATGAGTAACCTCTGAATATGTTGATACTCCATTTCTCAACATGTCACTAGAGTACAGTGCTCTCTGAGTGGCAGGACAATGACACATTTCATTATTTTGGTTCTGCACTCCAGCCCGGTGCGTGTGAAGTGAAACAATGGCTTTGAGGTCGAAGTGCTGATGCGCAGCTTGGAGGGAGCTCCGGGGTGTTCACGTCACTTGTGGGTGAACAGAGTATGACACGTTGACCTTTCGTATTTTCATGGCCAAACAGCAATGTTATTATCCGTACAGTCGAGTCACCTGACCTCAGCTCACTCAGCATGTGTTGCCAACTTGCTGGAATGAATCAAAAGAGTAAAGACTGAACACGAGCACCAGACTGAATGACCATTGTACATAGGCAGTCCCGTTACAGCCATAGGCTAAATTAATTCTGTGGGAAACAGTGTTTAAAGATTGGTTCAGGTCCCACCCACTAACACTGAGAATAAGGGGTTTATGATCTATACTGCAGCCAGCCACCAGGAGGGGATCAAGATGCGTTGGCTTTGCTTTTGATTATGTCATCCATCTTTATACGCAGTCAAAAACTGCTGCCCTATAATTGCATATTTGTCATTTTTCTATCGAATGTGGATGTAAAGTGACCTCAAATGGCTGTCAGTGAATTTCAATTTGCTTAAGTAAGGATAAAACACCATGCAAAAATCTGTTTATGGACTGTGATGCCCGCTTGCCAAATGATCGGCCAGTTCATCAAATTGTGGCCGTCCCACATGTTGCATAACATCTGTTAAATGTTAGCTGGTATGAGCTGCAGCCAGTGAGCCCAGATGTTTTTGTTGAAGCCCAGTTGTTCAGCGAGTAATGTCAGCCACTGAGCACAGCGTTTTGTTACACACACGTCACCATATAAGAGCAGAGAGCTGCTGACCGTGGTAGGGATGTCGTGAGCTGGAGGCGAGGAAGGGATGGAATGACCTCCACCAAACAGCCACTCGTCTTCACGCTAGGCAGGAGCTCCAGCATGCAGTCACTGGTCACACCAAACACCGACGTGTGGTAACCTGGGTTCAGATGTAAAGGACAATGATACAGATTTAACTTGCATGCAGCAGAGATCACAGCGAGTTGGACCATCTTATTATCATGTGCAGTATCCGAATGATGGAATAGGTTTCCAGCTGAATTTTACCGTTGATGGTGATGTTGCCGGCTGTACGTGGGACGCCAACTAGAGTGACTGGGTACAGGCCAGACTCTGCAGGCAGGGACAGTGCAGCAGGCAGGGATTCAAACTCAACGCCAGAGGTCATCAAACCCTGCATAAAATATAAAAAAGGGAAAAAAGTGTGATCATTCGTGCCATCCCAGTCTGCACGAAACAGGAGCAGATAGATGACTCTTTTTCACCATCGTGAACAGGTTCTGTCTCCATACGTATCCCGTCCATCCTCCATATCATTCTCAACACTTCATTCGCACAATCATACAACTGAAAAATCTCTGGAAATGTTTCTTTCCATGTCAAACTAATGAAATACTTCAGCAGTGCATGTGCATGTTGGCAGTGGGGTTTCTGCCCACTGTTACAGTCTGGGACACCATCTGCAGGATGCCAGTATCTCCAACACTAAATAATCATCAGTGAATTTGGGTGATATGTGTCCTAAAATTGGATGAAGTGACAAAAAACTCGGCAGAGCCTCACTTAGAAAAAAAGCTGTGTGTGTGTCTTTTTCTTTTTTCCCCACAGAGTACGTAATCTGCCTCCTCAGAATAACTGTATTTACATTCCAAGTACACAGGGCCTGGTTTGCACGAGGCAGACTGAGGTGACGTAATGACTGCTTCAATCCCCAGCAGCAGACACTACCTCACTGGAGGGAAGGCTGCCTGAGAGCTGAGCCTCCGAGGTGCCACGGCTGTGATTTAACCTCCTCTTTCTTCCACTTCGGGACATTAGACGCCTTTATTGGATCGCACAGGTATCAGTGTTAACCTATTGGAAATAGTTCATTTGCATTCAACTTTGAAAAGGTTAATGAGCCGGTTTCATTAATAATAACGATTAGAATTCAAAGTGAATTGTGTTGTTTTAGTTTGGATACATCCACGTCATTGCACCCACAGTGCCCACTTAACCATTTCCTTTCCCTACGCTATGATCATGGTACCCTTTATGACCATAAGTAACACAGATTATTAGGACAGACACTTTATAATTTTTCCGATTTTTATCAAACAGTTGATCTCTCCTCACAGCAAATAACCCTGCTGTTCTCGGATCAGCGAAGACAAAGCTAAAGGTATCATTTGTCATTTTACTTTACTGTGGGGAGAATGACAAAGACACGTGACGGTGACCTCTCTAAAAAATGAAAGGTGGAGGGTTGTGGTAAAAAGCGCCGCTTTAATAGAAAATCAATAAAGCACAAGAGGAAAGCTGGGTAATAGCCATGAAGTTGTGTGGCGATGGAGAAGCGGCGCTCGTCTTGCCAAGCTGCACGGTCACCTTGGTGACAAAAGACGGAAAAGTGACCTTGCGTGTGCTTTTGCTTCCCAGTGTGTTATCGAGAGGTGGGTTTATGTAAAGTTGATAGACAGTTGCTCGGGTCTAACAGCAGTCACTTTGTCTGGGGTACAGACGAGCTCTAAGCAGCCTGCGTCACCCCCCTCTGTCTGGACCTGCGTGACTCTACAGCAGCACCTGATATTCTCTGCTGCTGTGGAGCTGTAACGGGCTTCAGCCTCCATCTGTGACCTGATGACTTCACCTGTAGGTGGGGAGAATTAATGGCCTCCTTGTCACTGTTTGACCTTGTCTGTTTGAGCGTTTTCATTTCAGTGCCCAGAACATCTGGGCTGCCCCACTCATTCCAATCAGTTTCTCAGACTTCAAAATATATCTGCATCATCGTTAGACTTGGCCAGCTTTCTGAACACACAAATTAGCCAGAAATGATTAATTGATGTGGTTCTTTAATGCTTCTTCATTTGTAACTAACTAATGGCTCAAATGACTCACTCTAATTAAAGCATTTTTTGATATGGATTTATGGCAGTTTCTTTAAATAGCTGAGCGGGGGAGAAGTGTTTTGTAGGAATGAGCACATAACGTGACGTGCAACTGATCATCCATCTATCTATACCGCTTCACCTTTGGGGAACTAAAGCACATCCCATCTAAGATTGAGTGACAGGCAGAACTGAATCTGAATCCTTACTCCCAAACATCGTTGAAATGGTATTTGTCTGATTACAATGGAGCTCACAGGACCTTGACTCAGAGACAACTGCCCGGTAATTACTCCTGAAGTTTAAACACATTCCAGATGTTCTGAACCGGAGGTCGCCTGCACACCCTGCGTCTGTAACAGCATGTGCCACCATTAGACGATGCATAACGGCTAAATCAACCAGCAAGCCCTGTCCAAGTCTATTTGACATCAGCGCCGAGACAGCCTCCACAGCCTCCACAGTGAAAGAGGCCGCTGTCTTCATTCCCACTGTGTAAATGTAAATGAAACTTTCACGGCAATTTGTTCTTCACTCTCCAAATAATTAAAGGCAACATCTCTCTTGACAGGTAGAACACTGCGTGCGAGGCAGCGCATGCCGTCGCCGTCTAACAGCTGAAAGTAGGGCTCTCTGTCTGCTGGCCTTTTATTGACCTCGATGACTGCTTTGCATTTCAAGGCGGTCCCACATCACTGCATCCATAAACAGACACAGCAGTGAGCAGGAAGAAAAGCAATTTATTTGGTAATTTGGTCATCTTTTTCCCCCAGACCTGATAAAGTGGCACAACCCGTGTGTGTGTGTGTGTGTGTGTTTTAAAGATCTCGTAAGTGAGTGTATGAGTGTCGGTCCAGTAAAACTGGACTTTCTTTAAAAAGCAAATGTTCAGAGGTTACAAAGCTACCACCAGACGCTACAACTTATATTTTGCAGAGAATAAGAAACTGTGTGTGTGCTTATCTATACATGTATAGAACCTATCTGGTTTGACAGGAGGGTGCGTGAAACCATAAAACTAATAGCAACACTGGGGGCCTCACCCTCATGATGCTCTCCTACTGTCAGGAGCAAGAAGAGTTTGTTCTCAGCATCTTGTATGATCATTACAGTATTAAATTGTCAAAAAAAACCTTTTAAGGGATCAAGGAAGAGTTTGAGGCAGAATCACTTGCCCGGCTGAAATTTATTTGTGGCTGCAGTGGGATGCTTTGTAGGACTGGTGTGAAAAAACCATATTGGCAAACTTCCTGTTTCCACAGAGCTGTGGTAATGAATTTGATTTTATATCAAAACTTCAACAGCAAAATCTACTTTTCTACAATAAAACATGAAGTTGAAATGCATTGAATTTCACCTACCATGTTTTCCACTCGAAGTTCATAAGGCATGGGGTTGTACACCATGAACTGCACTTCACAAACGTCTCCTTGAACCCACTGGAAGTCTGGGTAAAGAGAAATAGGGGCGCATTAGAATAAGACACCAATAGGTTCGAAAACCCCATTTGTATGTAATGAGTTGACAGAAATACACCCTGAAGCAAAACTGCAATAAAAGTGCAAAGTCAGTCAGCGAGGAACTACATAAAATACTGATTCATTGTCCTAATATTATTTTTGGACCAAACTGAACATTCACTAAATAAGATCATCTAGTTTATGTCAAGCTTCAGTTTCCCTGAACCCATCGTAATTAGAAGCAATAATTCAACATCTGGAGGACATGCACTTTCAGAAGTACACATAATATCGACTCAACTACAACTACTATCACTCATATACGTGGGTGTGTAGAACCAAAAAATGACTCATTGTCATGAAATGTACTGAGCTGTGTTGAGCTACCAACAGTTATACTCAAACTATGTTGGGACCTACACTTTCATGAACACCAGAGAAGTGAACTGTACAAGTCAGCTTAGCCAGTGTGTTATTCGGAAAATATTCGGGGGAAAAACTGCAGTTATTGATTCCTATAGGTGAAAAAAGCTGGATTTCAGCATTCAGCATATTAACTCACTGAAATGAAGACATCTCAGTTCTGCAGTGTGCATCATTCTTGAGATGCTGAGCGGTTCTATGAGACTCAGATGTTCCTTTATTCCCTCTGTGGATGCCATAGCCATCTCCACTTTCAGTTGTAACACATTCTAGTCCATTTAGAGGGGCCCATTGCTGTAAACAGACTTGCAAAATAGGGTCTAAAAATCCTAGCTTAGGCTCAGGCAGGAAAAAGGATTTACGGAATGGGAAACGGTAGCCATGCACCTTGGGAAATTAAGTCAGTCAAAAGGAAGATATCTATAATATGAAATATGTCTGGAAATCCCACACGAACTCTGGCTCACATACAGTCTCTTAGCCAGCCAATTAAGTGACACACACCTCAGGAGCAAGACAAACCGATTGGATTGCTGCCATCTTATCTGTGTTGCCTCAGTCCAAACTCATCAAGTGTCTACTGAGATTCCGTGCTAATCTCTAAAGGATCCAGCATTCTGAAACCTCATCGTGAAAAGCAATAATTAAAGATCAGAGTCAATGCGTGGCTGGTTGTACACCAGTTTGTTGCGTCAAGGACAAATGATTTGGTCAAACTTTCGCCTGTGTCTTGCAAAAGTCATTTTTATTGACCAGTGACAGAACTAGAGACATTTCTCTAGTAGAGAGATGTTCTGTAAAACTATCAGCAGTCTTTCACACTGAATAATACATGACCACAATGCCTGGACATTAGAGCGAATGCCCTGCATGTTCAATGAAGCAGAGCAGAGGAACGCAACTATGCTGAGCTCTTGCATGTGTGTCAGATTCAGAGTCATTAGCACCTCAGATGGAGACACAGGGTTTAGTTAATACTGTCACTGGGAAATGAAACATAAATACTCCAAAGACTAAGAGTGCTTCATCTGTGTAACAGATGTTGGGTCATGAGACTGATGATGAAAGCACAGTATGTCCTTGGCCTGGGCCCACACTTAGATGTGAACAATCTATGGGTGAAAGGCCTTTGCTGTTAGAGACCCCCCTGTAGCAGAGCGAGTTAGAATGCAACATCCGTAGTGTCATTAGATCTATCACAAAGCCTGAACACATTTTCGGTTCTATTTTTGTGGGTTACTTCATTTTATGAATTGATTGTCCTTCTCCTGTTTTAATGGCTGTTCATTTATTTTCCATTTTTTGTCATTGTGGAGCTTTGTTAAGAAAAGTGCTACGTAATTAACTTTATTATTATCTGCTGAGGAAGACGCCTCATGAGATGCCATTCTTATTTAACACAAAAGCACAACGTAAACCCTCATGGCAGGAGAGGTGATCGAAACTAGGCTGGACTGGGGTTTAAAATGCTGACCATGTATTCACAATGTGCATTGATCAAGTGTGACTGGGAAGATTACGAGGATTATTTCAACCCTTTCTCTCCTCTCACTCACAGTTGAAAAACTATGCAGACTCCTCGCTCAAAATACAAAAGAATATTTTAAAAGGGAGGTCTATGATCTGACCTCCATGTATTTCAAATTGTGAATTTCAAATTTGAAGCCAAGTATCGCTTCCAAACCAGCAAAGTTATAAGGATAAGCCCATCATTTAGACTCCCCCAGGTCCTGCCTACTTGGCCTGGCTTGACACATAAATGTACATTGGGCTGACATCATGCATATAAAAATAGCTCTAATAGGCTGTGGGAAGGCTGTGCAAATTAAAAAGCATCATGATTCAAACATTTATAAAGCAGCGAGAGAAATAATTTATTTTGCGGAAGGATTCTGTCAACAATTTAAGAGATTTTAAATATAAGAAGGAGAAATGAGGCCTTGCTAATATTATAGAATAGAATAGAACGTTTTAATTCCTCCTCCATGGGGGAAACACACATTTAGAGCAGCTCAGTGAAAGAAGAATCAGTTCAAGTAAGATAAAAAAAAAATACTCTTGAAATCCTACCTATTTACAGTTAAATTACAAGTTAAATACAAAAGAAATACAAAATACAAAAAGAGCTGTACGTGTTGCAAGGCTGTTGTGTTCGAAAGCAGAAACAACACTGAGATATGTATGGGGGGCGGGGGGTGCCTCCATGTGGTCTCTGTGAGACAAATACATGTTCACAGTTAACACATCCATCAAAATAATTGATTTCTGCAGGAGCAGCGTGCTGGGAGACACGTTGAATGAGTTAAGAAAAAATGGTAACTTCATTAGCTGACAGCTCGCTCTCCAGGGGCTCAGAGACTAAGGGGCAAAGGCGTGTATAAAAATATTCTCAGAAATCTCACAGCGTTGTAGCGCACCGCAGGAATGCCTGACTTTCAACATCAAAATGAATTACTTATATTATTTAATTATATTATTGAATGACATTGAATGACATTTTGATTTAAGTTATTCAAACAGAGCCGCAATAGAAATACCTGGACAGCTTCCCATAAATTCTGCAGTTTTGAGTCCAATTTGAATATCAGGCTTATAGACACTTGGATGATATCAAAATACGTATCCTTTGGTATCATCCAAACCAGTACAGAGGCATTTTATGCTGATACTAACATTACAGGGAGTTTTAATAGCAGGCGAATGGATCTCAAGAGTACACTACTACACTTACATTACATTTTCATATATTCATCTTATGTACAATATAGAAATTGCACGCATATCATGAGATAAATGGCAGCAGTTGGCCAACATCCTTCAGCTGGGATCATTGAAAAATGAAGAAATATAAAGTGAGATAAGGAGGCGAGAGACTGCACTCAGGAGAGTATTCTCTATGATGAATCATATTTCCAATGACTGGATGTTAAGATCAATTATTATGCAACTAGAATATTCCTGAGGATAAAGGGGCACCTGGTTCGAGCAAAATAATGAAATCGTCTTGTCCTGAACACAATCTAATCTGCGATGGCTGGAGCACAGCCGTCATATGGGCTTGCGACTTCTGTCAGGCGCAAGACTGCAAGGAAAGTTTACACACGAAATCTGATGATCAACAGAGATCTTAACAAGTGTGAAGTTTTGATTAACAGCAGAAGAATTTTCACAGGGAAGGATCTGCAGCGTAAACAACCTTGCTCCCTTTCCCAGTGTTTCTGAAATAGACGTCTCTTCAAGTTTCTTCAAGCTTCCACTCAAGTAAACTTTTTTCTTGGTAATAGGAAAGTTTCCGTGTACACACTTTTTCCCAGATCAGTGATGTCATTGAGACCTTTGACCACCAAAATCGAATCAGTTAATATGTGAATTGCGCCAGATGCAATAAAGGAACCCACGGGCAATGCTAATACATCATATCACAGAGGTGTAAGGTCACCAAAGCCTAGACCTTTGACCTCTGTGTACTAATTCAAATCAGTTAATCCTTGAGTTTCAAGTGAACACCTGCACCAAAGCTTAAGGAAAAAGCATGAACTTTTCACAATATTCTTTGTGAGGTCACTGTGACCTTGACCTTTGCCCATCAGAGTGTAATAAAGCCAAGTGAATGCTGGTACCAAATTTTAAAACATTCCCCAAAACTGATCTGGAAGTGTCTGGAACCCCTGACCCCCAAATTTGACTCGATATTGTATCATGTATAAATGTGGTTGTAAAGAAGAGTAGGATAGGGTTGAAAAAATGAAGTCTGATGGGACGTACCTATCTTCTTGCAGCGCTCCTCTCCTCTGTTGTGCATGATGATTGGGGAGTAGATGAAGGGGCTGGCGGTGGTCATGTTGTCTCCCAGCATGCCCTTCACTTTGTGGGGCCGCAGGCTGATAGGCAGGTTCAGGAGCTTCACTGATCTAGATTGATCATCAGAAGAGAAGGTGGAGCAATGAGGTGAGCTACTAATTGCATGTGCTGTCGCTGTACACAAGCATTCACAGAAAAGCTGAGGGGAAACATCCATGCAGTTCAGACAGCTGTGTTCAGCTTTTGAGTCAAAACAATAAAATCCAAGGTTTTGCCATAAATACTCAAGATTATCCCCATGTCTGAAATACCTCAATTTAGTAGATTGTGCCTCCTTCAAAGTAACTGGTGCTTATTCAGGTTATAATTAAAGGCTTTAGGCTCAGGGGCTAATGGTGTTTATATTAAGTAAATGTCAAAAGCACGATTACATTGAGAGAAGTTTTTTTTTTTTTGACATGCTTCATTGGCAATGCATAGTTTCCTGTTTCCAGTTAGACTCCAGCTCTATAGAACTGACATTAACTGCAGAGTGCAGTCGCCGCATTTGGCTTCAGGCAGACTAGTCTGGTTCTCAGGTACATTGTGCTGTCAGGGAAGTTATAGTCTGCTGCAAAAGCATGAAATTGGTGTCCATACTGCAATACATAGGAAATAAATAATGGCTCAGGAATGAGTTAGTTTTGTCTCCATTTTGAGTGGGCATGGTTCTGCTGTGACCTTGGTTGTTATTTGAAAATCTAACGTCTTCAAAGACAAAGACTCCAGTTGCTGCACGACAGAAAGGCCAAAACATTACTTTCATTGATTGAAAATTTACCGCAGATCAAACTTAAAGGAGCAAATCATTCAACAACGAGGGGAGGCTCATTGTGAAGCTGTCGATGTAAGCTACACATGCATGTACTGTGGTAAAGCCAGCGTGTGACAAGATCCAGGAAAGATAGCGCTATGTGTAACACCCCTCTCCTACCGGACAATGGGAAGCTTTGTGAAGGGCACCGGAGGCAGCTTCAGGCCATCAGGAAGGGTGATGACCTCCATTCCACCCGGACACTTGGAGGTGTAGTTCTCCAGGCTCTGGGTCACTTCTTTCTTCTCTATAAAACGACAAAGCATGTAACAGTCTGAAAACGGCTGAGCACACAGCTGCACGGAAATCTATAAATACAATTAAACAGACAGTAACAATTATGACATAACATAACACTCCCTGTAAAGGTACCCCCGACCCGGAGCATTTTCCCACCCTCTCAGCTGTATAAATTAACTAGACATTAATGACCTGTGAGGTGATCCTCTCGCAGCAATAAGAGCTTCAGCCTTCAAGTACAATTCAAAGTTTTATTGGACCATCAATACCTTTTGAGGGAACATTACGGCTCACCCAGCTGTACCATTTGCTTTGGCTGTGCAAGTTTCCAGAGTGTCCATAAAGGGGAGAGGGATATTTGCTTGCTAAGTTTTCACACATCTTTTATCGGAACATTAGAGGGTCTTGTGATGGGCTGATGTACTTTATTGTACATTTCAAAAAAGAACTGTTATACTTGAAAATATACTACATCCATCATCCAAAAGACTTAATCAGCTGTCTAAGATATAATGTACATAAAGGATGACACTTTAATATTAAAAACAAAAGGATAAGTGCAACATTTAGTTTTGCTCTTGACACTACTGCGAGGATCACAAATCCTTAACAATTACCACTTGTTCAACCATGTATTTATTTATTTACACAACTATAATTCTCACTAAAGCAAAACATTTGCTGACCTGTCCCTAATGACATTTTCTTGAGGTCATATTGGTGAGTCCCTCGATAACCAACCATGGGTTTAAGCAGAAAAATATTACATTGACTTGTTTCTCTCTTATTTTGTTTCACCCAGACAACACAGCCAATGCATTATAGGCCTGACAGGTGAAACACACTGTCTAGATAAGCAAAGACATATTTACACTGAACAATAAAAGGCAGGAGAAAAGGTGCAGCTCTCACATTTCAAAAACTTAACAGTCTCATCTCCAAGAGAAACAATCAAAGGCAGGATGAACGGCTGCATTTGTTAAAGTTTTCCCCAAGTCCTCTCCTGTGAAAACTGAACTTGCATCACTGCGTTGTACAACTTAAGAGCAGCAGCCAGACACTTTTGAAAATTGCACCTGCTCAATCTGCCTTCATCGAACAAATTGTTTGCAGTTCTCAGATTCTGGCAGCCACTTCATTACGGCTGCACTTTCAAGAGGTTGACGTGACCGAGCATTCGTTTCTGAATAAACAGTGAAATAATGCTCACACCGTGCAAATTAGTGTGACTGTAATGAGGGGGCTCAGGTATTCCGACAGCATCTTTTGTATTAATGCCTCCCAGTTTGTCAGGATGGATCGAACATAATTCGCAAAGCAGCAGGTGAGCCTCAATTTGCGAAGAGCAAACAACCTATTGATTCAGTTGTAGATGATGATGTTCCATAACCACAGTCTTTCAGGTGTGTCCCACTCTCCCGTTTGTTAAATATAAGCTTGATTCAAGGATAATAACTGGCTCCTTTAATTTTTTTATGACCCACTAAACTGATGTCAACAATTTGTTTATATATTTTCACAATTTCTCACAAGTTCATGGCCTTGAACTTTGAGACGCTCGTGACATGGTATAAGAAAAATCCTCAGACATTTTCTATATAAGCTGCTATTTAAGTCTCATCATTTGTAGACAGTGCCTTCAATGGCAATGCAGACAATAGGAACATTTTTGAAAGGTGATTTATCAAATTAGACTGTGAAATGAAAACAACTAACAGACTAGGAACAGAAATGTCAACAGCTTTATGAATAATGTAGATTTTTCTCTGGTTGCTATTTCCGGCAAGAAGCCAGAAGCAAAGAAAACATACATCAAGCAGAACATAAATCATCAAAACAATAAAAGCTACAGCTGAAAAAAGAGCCCTTGTGGAGTGGAAAGTGACTGAGCAACTGAAATGCTGACATTAATCTTTCAGGTATAATATTCAGCATTTAAAAGACACAAATATATAAATGCAGGATTTCAAGCACAAAGTTAGCATTTAGGTGAAAAAAGAAATTGCTCTTGTGCATTTTCTCTATTTACTGTAAAAATGTCATGCAGAGTTGGGCCGGAACACTCAAGGCTCAACATGGCAAAATCAATTTATAATTTCACATTTGAGAATGTAGTTTTCACGCATGCAAAGCTGGGGCACTGACAGATTGAAGCTGATAGTAAAATGTCCTATTTTTATCAATTTAGAGTTAAATATGCAGATTAAAGTGAATTAAATAGTCAGAATAGAATTCGGAAGCCACTGTGCATCAGGGTATATTGTTATAGTCAAAAAACATTGAGGTCAGGCTTCTGTATCTCCAGAGTATGTATCCTTTTTTTTCTTTATCTCTTCTTTTTTCTTTCACTATAACCCCCAGACAACAATTTTAACTTACCTGCTGGAAAAATTAAATGAGCATTTCCTTCTAAATGGTGCTTGATTTCACTGTCCATAGCAATGACACATTTAAAGCATCACATATTTGTTTTAGTTGGTTTCTAGCTCTAGAGGATCAGTAACTGGTGGTTAGGGATTGTTTACCCATCATCAATTCACTCGAGGTAATAAACAGACAAATACTCTGATGAGAAATCTTTGGCATCAGCTTGTGAGAATAATGAAGATTGGGAAATAATAGCAGCCATCAACTCTTTCATTAAATTTTGCTGTATCGGTCCCTTTGTGTTTTCCTAAAGAAACACTAAAACCAACAGCAACATAAACCACCTGAGACACCACAATGTTTCTAGTCTTGGAACCAGATGGGTAAATATTATATGATATAATTATAATTATAAATAATGGATTTTTTATAAAGCACATCAAGGTGAGATAATATCTAAAGTTAAAACACTGAGAGACAGTATGGAAACTCAGTGTTGACAAGGAGACAGCGTGATCTTCAATAGTCGCCATACAACACCGAGCTACACTGAGTTTGGCATGGACGTGTGGTGCAATGATTCACAGCCAGGGGGCGTGTGTGGTAAATTGCACTGAGGCTGAAAATCAGTGAGGTAAATTTTAAATTACATTATAACCTACAGAGACTAGAGCCCTGAAACAAACACAGTTTAATTCAAAATCCCATTTAAAGCTGTGCACATTAAAGAAGGACAATCATTCTGAACATAATGGGTTCGGAAATATAAACGTGGGAGATAATAATCAACAAATGCATAATAATGATGAAATGCCACTGAAATACCCCAACATAATTGTAGAGGAATAATTGTCCCAAAAGGTTTGAATCTAATTTTAATTAAAGAAAAGGATATTCTAATGCTTCGAATAAGAGCTAGGGGAGAGGTTTTGAATATGAATTACTTCTACTTAACCCTTAAAACAGTATTCATTCTGCCTTTTGATAAATTGTTATTATTTTGAATAAATATTTCCACTAAAATGCCTTTCGTGATTACCACACTGGTATTAAAGTCTGCTGCTGTTTAGAATTTGGCGCTTGATCTTAAAACTTGTATTCAGCCTCTAACCAACATACCACATTGTATTACTGCACATTATTCCAGTTCTGTTCTAAGAGGAGGTGACAAGAAAACTGTAGTTCCGAAGCTCTGCTCGTCTTCACATTTATTTTTCTGGTTGGGTTTTTTTCTCTATCCCTCATCAAATGTCCCTCGCTGAGACCGTTCTCTGAGGCAGTGCCAGAAGCTGGTATAATTAGCCCTACCTGGTCACCTTGTCATGACCCAGACGAAGAGCCGCTGGGAGTTATCTTGAATTCTAGCTCTGCTAAAAAGGTGAAGGCTTTTATAAAATATTCAAGCTCTGTTTCTAATGACACCAGCAATGACTTGAAGAGGTACAACCGGCCTCAATGAGGACTTGTGAAAAGACCCTGGACCAACTTTGATATAGAATAGCTCCTATGAGGGACATGATGACACTAAAGCAGAAGAGAATGAATCCCCTCTGACTTTTCTTTGTTACCTTTCAATTAAGCTGCACTATTGTAGTTCCAGACACATGCATGCTTTGACACACCCATTGGTATTCTATGCTTAACACACATACATAAATTAAATCTCATATCAAAGGGGTTTTACTTAAGTTACATTTACTTTGATGACATTTTTAATATCAGTCACACGTGAAGTGAAGGCTCTGTGAGGAGTGCACCCAAACTGCAGGGAGCAGCACTCTGAGTCCTGAAAGTCATATTCAGTAAATACAAAACCATATTGTTTTGTAGCAAGAACTCTGCTCAAGACGTGGGTGCTCACCAGTGGCAGTAATTTCATCATTTAAGATGTTTATTTTTCCTAAGGAATATCTGTTTTGAGCCAGATCTGTATTAGCAGCACTTTAAACACAGCTGCACACGTCTCTTTGAGGTCTAATATTTTACACGGTAAGCCTGCTTCATGTTCTTCCTGCCTCTTCTTCTCCTTCTCCCTCCCCCATCCCTCACTCCATTCTTATGCTCTGTAGCCAACCAAGGATTACACTGGCCTTTATTGTGTGGCCAGTGGACCGTCTGGCTCACGCTGCTTCAGTAAAAGCCCTATCTCCTGGCTGCACAGGATTTCTGGTCAGAGCACAATGGTGCACTCGCTCCAACAAAAAGCTTTGTTGTGCATACTATTAAGCACAAGGTGTAATGCAACAATCACAAAAGCACTGGGGGGGGGGGGGTCTGTGCATGAAGCTGGAAGCACCTCACAGGGTTTCAATTCCATGATCAAAATCTGAGGCTTAATACTGCCAATGTGTTTATTTTGGGCTGACCTTGATCAGACAGGAAGTCCAGCATGGTCTGGAGCAGGAAGGACAGGTGGCGTACGGACAGGCCGGGGTTGCCCATTCGGCGCGAGGCGTAAACGAGTTCGTGCAGGAGGCGCATCTGTACGGCAGCCCAGCCTCTGTGAGTCCCTGTGAGAGGCAGAGAGAGATAATAACAGTCAATTACACTCAGCGTTGACATAGTGCACTGCTGGCTTCAAATGTTACACAATTATCAAACCCATTCTGTGCTGAGGCCTCAAAATAATGTATAGAATCTGATTCTGTTCATTTTATACAGAAAAAAACCCAAACTCTACTCATTCTAAATCTTTCAATATCATAAATTATTCATTCGTATTGCTCTGTATTGTTCTCGAGGTTAACCGGATTTGAAAAGGAATTTGATTTCATCTCGGATTGTCAATCATAAATACATTTTTAGCGCTATATTCTCAACAAACATTGGTAATACACAGGCACCATAATTCAAAAAGTTTACAACACGTCTGTGTGTGTCCGACCTTCATAAGTTTGGCATTCTCATAATGCTTCTCTCATAATTAGATCAACCTCAAGTGTTTTCACTGGAGCCATCTCTTAAATCCTATGTATCCCCATTTCAGACAATCACAACGTGTGCTCCACAGTGGTGCTATCTTAGCCTGTGTTGTTTTCTCTGCAAACCTCTGCAAGACGTCTTAATAGCCTGAAACCCACTGTTACGTAAGACCCTCAGCCCCCTAAAGAGATCCCCTGCTGCACTCCCAGCTGTCAACTGTTGACTCACTGAGTGGGAAAAGGAAACTAAAGAAGGGATGTGCTCAGGAGGCCGTGAGGGATGGAGGAAGGGAGGAAAGAAGGATATTGTGTAAACATTCTGATGTTTCAACAGCTGAGATACCACTTCCAATAACATCAAATCATGCAGCCGATGCTTTCCAGTTATCACCCATGGTAATTATTCATCCTGACTTCTGCATTCTGGACAAACTGTAAATGCAATGCCTTTGTGCTGAAATTGCACCCAGTAAGCAGGCTAAAAATAGCTGACTTCCACCTGTCTGCCAAAACCAGCACTTATCTGGAGGACAGTAATCCAGAGGACACTTTGGATTTACCGAGGATGTTGCTTTGCTCTAACAGGTAAAACATTAATTTGTGATGTTTTCAGACCTGAGCTGGAGGGGTCTGGCAATCCAATTCACACACACACTAGATATCAGAATGATAAGAGTGCATAACACATTGCACCAAAATGCATGCTATGAGGTCGCACTGTCAAGCTAAACCTGGGGACTGCAACTTCAGATTGCCTGTAGGCAGTCTGATGAGATATAACATATTCTCCTCGAGAATACACACATTCTTGGCACGTTTCTCAAAGCGGTCTACATAAAAGGAAGATAAAGATGGAAAGGGGAGCAGTGAAAAGGGACCTTCGAGATTCTTACCAAGTGATTTGTTCCACTGTATGTCAGAGCAAAGCAGCCATTTTGGAATGCACCAGTGATCCCCATTTTCTCTCTCACTTGAACTAGCCGTTTCAGCTCATTTATGATAAACTCACACCTGATCCCCTCACCCAGGAGACAGACTGTGCAGCAATCACTCCCTGCATTCCAATCAGCCCCGTGGCTACTGTACTGGGAGGAGATGCCTGGGTCTCACTTGGGAGAGAGGAGAATTGAAGAGCAATATATTTTCTATCCAGCTGAAGTCTTTTGGAATGGTCTGCCTATTCAGCAGGTTTTGTTTTTTCTTTATTATTTATAACCTGTTTCTCTATTTGTCTTGTTTGCAGGATTGTTCAAGAATTACTGAAACAATTTCCATGAAGTTGACAGACCTTCCAGACTTTTTTGTTTTCAGTCTTTTTGTGTTGATTGTGTTTGTCTGTCAGCAAAAATAATAAAAAAAAAAATATGAAGCAGTTTTATTGAAAGTTGGTGGAAATGGGATAACCAATTCACTTTTGGAATGCGTTCAATTTAAAAAGCAAGGTAGGGAATTTTTCTACATTTTTGCAAAAATCTCATGAAATAATGAGGAGAAACTATAAAAAACAGCCATACCCAGAGGAATGATATCTGTGAGCGTGTGTAATTTTGGTGGAGCTTGACTAAATTAAAAGGGACTGTTGGTTACTCGCAGTAATATGCACTCTACTGAGTGCAATAGCAGTCATATGAGAAATGAGAAACGTGGTGTTCCCAACATCTGAAATGTTGACTTTACAAAGTGGCAAAAGTCTATGAAATGATCAACAATGGGTGAGAGAAAATAGGTCCAGTTTTCCATCCTCTGTACTGTGTACCTGTAACATATACAACTGATTTTAGGATCCTCTCCCTCACAGTGCACAAAACTGCACTGCAACATCATCTGGTCGCTGATGAAGCTGAAATGAACTCATTGCTGGTGCCCATGGTTAAAACTGATGTCTTTTTTGGGGGAACAAATATGCCATGATACAGAATCCTTATGACAACATTTAGCGAAAGTCCTGAATGTTTCACTACCCATAATGCAACTCAATCAGTCCTCCAGGCCCTTAGTTCATAATAGATTCAAACCTCAAGCAGGAACTACCAATAGGTTCAATATCTACATAATATTTTTACTTTTTGTATGATTGGAAATAGTATTAAAGGACATATATCTAATATAATAAGTAAGTGCTGTTGGTGTAATGTCTCCCAAACATAATTTTGATCAACCTTTAAGTGTAAGTGCAGCAATCCTCCAACTACCTGCAGCCTGTATTTCATGAGTTTACAAAGGAAACAAGGCCAGCGATTTACAGCAGTTCAAAGACAAATCATCTCAGTGTCTCTTGAATACCGAGAGAAAAAGAGGAAATATGGATATCCCTGAGCGCTTTCCTTTTTTTTTTTTGGCTCGCTGCGAGCGCTGTCTTTTGTGTTGCCAAGGCCGCATGGTTGCAATGAGCGAGGGTCAAGAGTCTGTCGAACTGAGAGGCTTCTGATAAGGACCTTACCAAAGAGTCTACCGAAGCTCAGGTCAGGCCTCAGCTGTGGCTCTGTTTGAGCAAAGTGGTGGCTTGAATGCAGAACAGCCTGAAGGAGCACTCTTGAAAAGATAGCAAAGCTTGAGGTGGAATAAAGCCACACTACTCATCTTATGTATCCATCAAGTATGTGTTTACACCACTGCCACCCACTGCTTTCACTTTGAAAAAGATCCCCTCGCTGAGGTTTACTCACTGACATAAAATCTGCACTGCTTGACTCCTGACGCTTTGAAATTAATGAATGAATTCAACCTGTTGAATGTGCACATGTTGGCTTTACACGTTAGACCCAAAAGTTTGGTCCTCAAATCTGATTTATTGCTCTAATTTAAATCACACAAAGGACAGCAATTGTTAGGCACTGCAAATGCGCCAGAATGTGATTAATTTGCTGTTTCACAGAGCGGCAGGGTTTACTCATACAGCCAATTATAGAAGCTTCAACAAAAAAAATGCACCTGCTCGGTCCAAAAGTCTGACATCACTTTCCCACAGACCCCCACTTTTTTTTTTTTCCTTACCTTTGCTGAAATCCTTGGGGTCAAGTGAAAGGCTGTATCCAGGCAGAGTCTCCAGCAGCAGCTTGTAGCAGGCCCTCCAGCCAGGCTCAGGGATGGTGGGAGCCACGCACTGCATCGCTGCAACGCGCTTGAAGAACGCTGACTTACGATGGAAACCAATCAGTTCGTAGAGCTCGGACAGGATGCTGTAACGCTGGATCTTCTCCTCTTCCGACAACTGAAGTGAGAGATATGGTGTTAAACAAAACCACACTGCACAGTGAAAAAAGTATATTTCTCTTTTTGTTATTGAGCTTGTGTTTGTGATTTGCTCTGCAGAGTGACCTATGAGCCGAGTTTGACACGAGAAGGTTGTTTTCACATTCAGCTGCTGAAGCAGGAAGATGTCTCTGTCCT
Source organism: Pseudorhombus dupliciocellatus (assembly GCA_016785235.1). NCBI lineage: Eukaryota > Metazoa > Chordata > Actinopteri > Pleuronectiformes > Paralichthyidae > Pseudorhombus > Pseudorhombus dupliciocellatus. The sequence continues at coordinate 831,667 of JAFBJW010000149.1, read as the reverse complement.
CTGGGTTCAAGACATACTTGTAAGAGAGCATTTTGTGTGTTTTGAGCAATACATGGAATATATAAGTAGGAGTAGTAAATCTTATTGCAGAAAATGTTTCGTACACAGAGACGTGTCTGCCCTGTAAATAAAGATGGACGACATGTCTCCACTTCTTCCCACTATCCATAAATGAAGCCAAAATATTCCAGATACGAACGCACATTTGGTGCCAGCTTGTTTCACCCTGTTTTCGAATAAAGTTCCCAGAAAAATCCCAGACCAGAATGGACAGATCATTTTTAAGGACATTTTATTTAATGTGCACTTGTTTGATCCATGTCCCATCCATTAACATGGACTTATGACTCACACTGCAGGCAGCTACCAGGTGATGATATAGATGCTTTGGCTTCCTTTATATACAGTTACGTCTCAGGACTGAGCCATCAGCAATATAAGTTTAAAGGTTCAGTATATTGAGATATAAAATCTGAGAAAAAGACGCAGCAACTTCAGTTAAAGGTCAAAGACGGAGGAGATTCCATCGTCTGTACTGATTCATTCATACTACAAAATTTAGAAAGAAATGAATGTTCAGCTTTAATGATAAAGAGCTAAAACAAAGTTAACGTTATATAAATGGAAGTGGTCAGTTCCATGTAGCACCCCTTGCTTGTAAATAGAAAGATAGTCATGCTGAATCAGCTGCGTTACACTCTACTGTGGACTCCCTGTGGACTCCCTGTGGACGTATGAATCACCCCGTGTAGCTGGAAAAGCTTGTGAATTTTTTTCAGTCAGATAGCATACCTGTCCCAGGTTGATGTAAACGGCATTCTGCAGGAACTCGGAGGCCTCTCTCGCCCTCTTCTGAATAGCAAGCACCCGCACTGCTTTCACGCAGGCCTCCAGCTCGATTACGCCTGCGTTCTTATACTGCAGGAGACAATAGGAGGGGCAGGGGGGAGGGTTGGAGGGGAGATAATTACTCAATGAGGGTCACCGTGACTTCTGCAACCCACCTTGTAATCAGAGGGAGTGTTTCTTCATTAACATATGACCGCCCTCATCAGTCGCTGCACACGCAGCGATGACAAACAAGCGCGATAACGCCGGCCCCCTGTCGCCCCGCTGGTTTCTCAGGGATTCCCAGGCACTGCCGCTAAGGACCTGAGCTGTCGATGCCGAGCCTTCGTGTCAAGCCGAAGCGCAGCCACTTTTTTTAATCACGCCGTCCCTCAACTTCCCTCCACTTCAAATCTCATTAAAATTCAATTAATATCTGAATGGCTATGTGTTGAGGCCTAATTTAATTCTGAATAAACTAGTTACAGGTAAAAGGGCTGAGGGAGGTCAGTGCAAAAAGGCAATTATAATAATGAAGATAAAGCACAGGACTGCGTCTGAATAGTGTGGGACCATAATGAGCCTATTCAGCCTTCCCAAAGCTACGAGGATACTTTAATGCTATTCTTTGAGACTTTGTACCTGAACAGCAGTCACTACGTACATATTATGTCATGAATAGATTCATCACACTTGCTCATTTGTCTGTTTTCTGACAGATTATCATCACTGACTGATTTCTAGATATGCTGAGGCTCTTTGCACTTTTGTAGGTCTTGTTCCCAAGTATCGTTCAGTAATAAATAGTTTCCATCAGAATACACTGGTCCAACGCTGCTACTATCACTGCTGTCACTGCCTTTAACTTCATCAAACCAGATCAAATACTGCCCCCTGGTGAGAGGGATAAATACTACTAGATGGACATTCAGCCATATCACAGCAGGAGCGGCGGCTGAGCACAAACTAACTGCCATATACGAGCATGTCTTAACAATCAAGATTGTTTTGTATGTTTCAGTACGCACAATCTTCGGGTTTGATGGCATGAACCAAGGCCACAAGACGTGTCGAGAATCCAGAGTAGGAGTCTGAGGTCTGCTGATCACAGCTGGTTGTCTGATACAATTGATTTAAATATATGGATATGGATACACAAGATGAGGCCTAAAAGTCTGGTGACATCTTTCCACAGGGTGTCTTCACAGAGTTTGGTGAACTATTCCTGAATATGGAGTATGTGCCTCCAAGTTTGTGGCTCCTGCAGAGCTGTGATTGGTCCTAAAGAATAAGGCTTTTTTATATAAATATATTTTTGCTATGGATCCATCAAAAGACCAAAAACAACGGAAGGTGGAAATCGTATCATGTATAAACCATATCATTGTCATCAGGTATTCTGTATTCTCAGAGAGACAGACACAGAATGCATAAATAACCATTTCACTTTCAAAAACCACGCTACTACTTAAAATTGTTAAAAACTGTAATCACTCACAATAGACTAAATACGAAACTGGACAACAATACACAGATATATTGAACTACAACTAACACTAGGGCGTATTCTATATTAGTATTGACAGAAATGTTTGCATAATAGTTTTACAGGTTATTGTCTGTACCTTTCCATAGTTGGAGATGGCCTCTTTGTATTTCTCGATAATGTCCTCCTGACTCAGGCAGTTCTTTGTTCGTCCAATCTCAGTGCTGGTGTCTGCGCTAATGCCATTGGCTGTGAGAGCACCTGCACCCAAAAGAGTTCGGAATAGATTAGAAAGATGCCGGGAGGTACATCCATCAATCTGTTTAATCAGAAAAGAGAATGAAAGGAAAGGGTTGACAACAGGGAGAAGGGGAACCTTGAAAACGCTTAAGGCATGACCACCGCCACATGTATAGATGCTTTACTGTAAATAAGAGCCAGATATTCAGCATTCAAATGAACCACACTCCCTTACATCAGTAACAAGTGATGTCATTGATATTCTGAGGCCTCTGGAGTCTCAGTGAGAATTACACTCACACCTCAACTGTTTAAAAAGTAATTTGAACTGAGTATAAGTCACCATCGGGCCTGTGCCCAGAAACCCCGTGGTGCTGTCGCTATGACAAACGAAGAACAAGATGCTGTGTTGCTCTGTCTCTTTGCCAAATTGCTCATTAAACTTGATGAGAAGGAAGCACCTCACACAATATTTGCACAGAACAAGATAGAGTACATGTTTGGAGACAGTGAAGTGAGAGAATATAAATATAAATTTGATTTATTTTTTTCAAGGCTATGATAGTAAGAGGTTGGATTTGGAGCATTTAAGAAATCAACGTGCACTCCACTGCTGGCAGACTCACAGCAGCTGGTACTTACTTAGGCTCTAAGAGGAAGATATTTGAGAAACATATTTAAATGTCATTTGATATGATTAAGGGATTTTGGTGTCATCATCAAAAGCAATATGTGAGCTGTTAGAATAATGGGGGCTCCATAAAATGAGCATGGAGGTGGAACTCAGCAAAAAGGTTTGGTCTTCAATCGTGTAGTCATGTGATACTGGACAACAAAACTGGCTGTGAGAAACAGTGGGGGCATGAGAATCAAAAAGGGGATTTTAAACCAACAAAGGAGAACAAAGCATCAGCTGATTTTCAAAATAAGGATTCTAATGATGTACAAATGGAAAAAAACACAGGGTTAATGCCAGCACAAGCACAACGGGCAGTGTTTTCTACGAGAGCGATGTTAGATATACCATACCTGGGTCAATGAGAACCTCCTGAGCGCCTACAGACAAAGAAAAAGAATGCAGATTCACTCCGTGGCGCAATGTTAGCAGTGTTAGTCTGCGCATGGCTGCTACTGCTCATCTATACAACACCTAATCAATGAGCAGCGATAAACTCTCAGCATGCAAATTAGTTCACCCAAACACCCAAAAATATATAAATAAATCTATTGGAAATTATCATTTGTTATTTCAAATTGAGAAATTTCTTGTTTAATTAACTGCTTTTAAAATAGAAGATTAAAAAAGAAATGCCAATCTGATTTATATTAACAATTAGTTTCTGACTAAATGTAAGTACTTTTTAAAAGATGTCTGCTTTTCCTAATTTCACATATTTGCAAATCAGAGCAAAATATTTAATAATTTGTTTTTATTATCTTCATTAGTAACAAACATTACACACAAACATGCACACATACATATATTCATGCTGAAGTGTTAATAAAACACCACGTTATTAACAGATTGGAGGGATTAAAAACAGATGATTTTTTTTTTTTTTCAATTTAATTTGAGTAAATATCATTAGGGTTAATTAGAGAAGCTTTTGCAGTATCTGACGTCTCTGAAGCAGCTTAGCAGAGCAAGGTTTAGCAGAGTTTACAGTAAGCAGTGACAGTCTGACTCCTTCACAGAAAATAGATGTTTGGTGGTCGTCCCATCCACTCATCTGTTTCCATCAGTCTGCCTACAGAGCCATGTGCTCACCTGGTCTGTGGCGTTTGCCGGCATCTGCTGGTTGAGAGACACTTGGCTTGCGTCCTGCTGTCCTCCCTGCTGTGCCTCCGGGGTAGTGGAATATCACAGACGCCGAGCACAAACCCTCCAATGCAGCTGCAGACAAAAACACAGCAACAATAAAAGGATTTTTAATCTCTGCTTTGTTCTTTCCATTTTTTTTGTTTCCTCGATATTACACTTCCAAGAGTGAGTGAAAGTCCAGATGTTTGCACTACCTATTGTTTGCTTCAACAACAAAAATAACCTTCAGTTGCAGTCACAACTGCCCATCGGATGTGACACATACACAAATAACAGTCTGACCAGTATCACCAGTTATTCTTCTCTTAACACAAGAACATCTGTATCAGAGGGTAAAGTAATCTCTGCCTTCTGCATGGGAATATGGAGAATCTGTAGGCAAGCGGCAGGATTTGGGGTCAGGAAGCTTTTCGTTTCTGTTTGTACTCCAGCCCAATCATGTTTGAGCAGGCTTTGGTTGCCCACTGGTAAACACTTGTGGAGAGTGAAAGAGCCATGGAGCGAAATGCATCTGCTATCAGCTTTTTAACTGCATTCATATGCAGATAGCTGTTATTAGGGCTTAGCTAAATTGTAGCCTGGACCTAAAATGCTGACACAAGTCCCCGTTGGCTGTGTTTTCTGTGGCCAAACATTTGACTTGTGATAAAAGAACAAGACGGACTGTTAACACTGAACAGCAAAGGCTAAACTGAGTCTGGGCCCAGACATCCATTGTCTACATGGAAATACTGGCTGTTACTACCAGAGGCTAGAATGGATGATTAGTGACCAGCATTTGCAGAATTTAAATGCAAATATGGGGTTTCTTTATTTACAGTAAGCAGTAAATGTCTTCATTCCATCTTACAAGATAGTTTGTGGAGTAAGTTCCCTCAAGGCGTTCTTCAGATATCACGTTCATGAGAATGGTAGGAACGGATGGATGCACGGACATGTGGAATAACAGACGGACAACCAGGAAAACATAGTGCCTCCAGCCGCTGATCGTTGCCGGCTTGGCGGCATAAAAGCTCTCGAATGACAATTTTAGTTCTGGTCTCAAAAGTCCTGTATTGGTCAGACTCTATCTGAAACAAATTACAGACACACATCAGCCAACAGTGCTGCTATGTGGCCCGAACAACATTTCATACCACAACACATCAACATCAGCAAATAAACAGGCTGTGGCCATGCCTTCTACCAGACTTACCACCCAGCCAGAGGAAGTCATTAACCCCTCTGAGCAGCTCCACGGCCATGTGGTAGTGGACCAGGGCGTCCTGCAGCATTCCCGCCTGGAGACACAGGTCCCCGACATGCTTCCTCATCCGTCCCTGGCAACGCTTCTTATAATGCCTGGGGGAAAGCAGCACGGAGGAGAAACACATTTTTTCAGACAACAGCTGGGTGTAAAAAGTGGTTCAACTTATTGAAGAACACGGGAATTCAGCTTCAACATGATTTATTTCACATATACTGGAGATCTCAAAAGAGTTCTGCATAATGTCCGTTCTTAGGTCAACATGTTGCCAGGACAGGAGAGTCAATCTGAATCTTATCAGAGAGCTACGTATGATTTCTTTGACATCTGAGCTTTCTAGAACAATGGGAAGGTCATGAGAAAAGAAATAACAGGAATCAGTTGGTGATCGGAGTCAGAGTGAAATGGAGCCATGGAAAACATTTCTGTTGGCTCCATTATCACAAAGCAGGGATATTAAAAGCCACATAGCCAACTGTTCTAGGTGAATCATTCTTATACATCTGGGGGGATTCAACATTCATTCTGGGAAGGCTATGTCTGAACAACTCAAACAATAAACTGAAAAGCTGACAATAAGTTGAACTTGGGTCTTTGAGCATGTCTCCATCATCAAAGTGATGATTTCATGTGTCACTGCAGTACTATCATGAAACTGATGCATACTCATTAATAATGCATGTGTAACTCCAGCTTCACAATCCCCCAAACTGCTGCCGTTCCAAACCAAACCTCATGACACACACACACCTCAGCCAAACTGAGGCCAGTGAGTCCAAACTATCAGGTCCTCCTTGACTAAACCAAATCAGTGTTAGTCTCTTGCACCATATAAACATAGGTCTTTTTTATCTGACTTTAAATCACAGATTGAGCACAGCTGGTTGTTTAAAATGTCACTAGCTTTGATAATAGTGTGAAGTTTATGTATTTATTCAAAATATTGAATTACAGTAAACTTTGCATTGACTGGATATTTTATTAGGATAAACTAAAATCCAATGCAATCCAGAGTTTATTACTGAATTTTTGAGGTTTAAGTCATTTTACCCAGCTCATCTGATGCAGTCTAATACAACAACACAATGTAAACAGCATGAATGAGACTGCTCATGTTCACCTTATTAAGTGGAATGGCAAAGCATATTGTTTCAATATATTGAATAGACTGACATAAATCCTTCAACATAAAATAGCTTATTTGCTTTCTGCCCCCAATTACAGATGAAGCACAGATCAGCTTTTGGATGTTCTAGGCAAAGCTGGTCAGAATTGCACACACAAATTTGTGTACCAACTGAAACCTGCAGAGGTGCGATGAGTTTGGGAGCAAAACGCACGACAGGAGCACGGCCGTTTCTCTCAGGGCAGCGCTGAGGCTGGTGGGATTGGAATGGTTTCATTTAACTAAACTTATGACTAACTTCTCACCTTTTCACACCCAACAATAAACTCACAGGACAGTATGAAAGAAAAAAAGAAGAAAGACATAAACCAAGGTCAACAAAGAAAAATGAATACAACAAAAATCAAAAATCTGATTTTTGAGAAGAATTTTTGAGCTGGTGAGGACAGCACATAGCAAGCCACTAGACACTGATTTAGACACAAGAAAAACAAATACGCAGCATATCATATTTCACTCATATGAACATTCAAGCCCTCCTCCACAAGCTTAGACATGTGAAAGTGCTTTCTGAACAGGGGTCAAGATGCAGAGAGGAGAACAACTCACCTGCTATCTGTGTCCAAACCCACAAAGTCCTTCTTTTCAAAGGGCACGCAGAGCAGTGGGATCTTATCACCAGACTTGTCTGTGGCCCGGTCAAGCCGCTTGGACTCCAGGACTATGAATATCGACTCCACAAAATCCTCCACTCTCTTCTCCACATCGGAGCAGTCTTCAAAGCCAGGGTAGAAGGCCACGTCGGTGCGCTGTTGCTCTGCAATCTCTCCCTGCAGCCCAAACACGAGCAACCTGGAGTCGTACAGCGTGGAGCCGTATACTTCCTTCTGGCCGTGGAAGCGATCGGCGGTCTGGGGCCACTCCTTTGCCGAGTCACAGGTGGTGATGGCGATGAGGCCCACCACCTTGCGGTGCGTCTGGAAATCCCCCCATTCGTTGTTTTCGGGCAGGTAGTGGTGGCGGTAGCGGATATAGAGGAGGCGCTGCGAGTCCCTGACGCTGACCTGGCTCACGCTGGCAATGCGCTTGTAGATCTTGAAGAACTGGTCTTCAGGTACGATGCCAACAGGCTGAACCACCACAAGCACGGTCTGGTGGTCCTCAGCACACTGCATGTAGTCTGGGACGCTCATCTTTACATGTGGCTGGGGTACAGGAAACACAACAAAGCTTATGTCAGGACTTCCAACCATCTGCAACTAACCACCCCATCAAGAAGGTTATGATTTCATCTGCAACTGACAAACAAATTCATATAACTAAAGGTATTGCAGGAATTTGCTTGTGCCTTCCCCAAAAACATTATAAGTACATACATAACACCATACACAATATGCACCACAAACATACACAGGTGCAAAGGACAGGTAGCAGTAAATTGTATGAATCAACAAATAATACCTATGAGCAAACTTTATTTAACATTTGTAAGTTTGCAGGATCGAAATAGATTACTGGATGGAGCATCACTTTGTTTCAATAAAGATCCCATTCAATTTCAACACACGCCATCATCGTCTGTGTTAGTGAGCAGTGAGAGCCTCTTACGTTTGAATGAAAACGTGCAGAGTGTCTGGTATCAACCTGGTGGAGAACCTGGGTCTCCGGAAGCAGCTGAGAAGCTGTACTGATTTTTTTTTTTTTTGCAGAATTTGCAATTGCAGAAAAGCAGAGCAGCACGTGCAAGGTGTCACCAACAGCTAGCATTAGCAGCTAAAAGTACCAGCTGGCGACATTATCACAGCGGGCACAAGTGACACACATGGTGCACGAAGCAGAATCCAGTTCCTCGATTGATTGGCACGTGGTGAGCTTATTTCGCATGCTGTCAGGTGACTCACGTTGAGTTTAAGTGGCTGACGACCCTGGTGTGCCAGATAGCTTAGCTTAGTTAGCTGAGCTAAGGACTGAAAAGCTGGTGTCATTCCAGCAGAAACAAGGCTGTCAGGACTAAATGTGTGTCTGTGGCTTGACCCAGCGGAGTGACATGAACCCACACAAGCTCATTTTAAAAGGTTAAGTCATTTACCTATTTGCAGTCTTCTGTCAAATCTCACAGCTTCCTGCTTTATCCCGGTGTTTAACATCGGTTCAACAACAACATCACAGCTTCCGGTGAGCCTTTCCAAAATAAAATCCTCACGAGACTCGATAGTGATTCTTTTCATCATTACTTTATTTGGGTCCATTCTGGTAGATGAGACCTGATGAAAATTGAGAACAATCCTCGCAAATAGTACTTTTATCCATACCTGCACAAGTTCTACTACAGGAGTGAATACAGATCATGATTTGGGAGTTTTATTTTTTAAACAGGATCTTTATCTCTTCTTTCCTCTGAAATTTCTTCTTCGTCTTCATATAATGCTGCAGACAAAACATATGCGCCACTCAAAGGAAACCAGAGGTACTGCAACTCAGGGAGACCGCAACAATTGTGCATAAGTCGAGCTCATACTATTAATTATAATGAATAATTATGAAGATTTTTCATATTCTTGATGTATTGACTGTCATATCAACCTAATGTATGCTTCCTAATTACTGATGTATTTAGTATTTACATTGTGCATATAATTAAATGTTTGAAATGAATGACTTCAACAAACGTACTGACACAGCAAATCAAATATGCAAGAAGTTTCCACATGACTACACTGCCAATCAACAGCTTCAACTAACGTGCAAATTAGAAATGAAAACCCTGTGGGTGGAGAGATGTCTCCACGCCATCTTGTAAAATTCCTCAGTGAAGTGGGAACGCTGAATAGCAAATGACACAGTTGTGATCCACAAAGAAAAATATCCAGACAGGTAGATTCAACTCCGATTTATTTTTTCTTTAACCCATAAATCACTTTTCACAATCTTCTTGGAAGACAACAGCATTTTATTCCCTAATTTGTTCTTTTTTTGGCCAAGGGGAATTGGTCCAAAGCAGGAGCTCAAGAGAGACATGGAATGTCTAAAACATGATTCATAGTGAATACACACCAGTAACAGGCAAACATCCACAACTATCGAGTTACAAAACAGTGCACAAAGGATACTGTGTGTGCCATTACTGGGGATCCAAAACCTTGACAACATGATCATGACAGCATGGAGGGGTTTGACATGTTTTTTTTAAAAAAGACAAGACAAATACATGAACAAAATATTTCAACTGAGATCAATCAAATTAATAAACACAAATGCATACAAAGCACAGATGAGTGAAGCCTTCATTTGTCCAATGTGATGAGTGTTCCCCAAGGCTGGTGAGACTGAGTCAGGTCAATCTCAACACAGCTATGACTTTTAAGTCTGTTCAGAATCAGGATGGGTTTGAGTGCATAGTCACATAGCTGCATCTTCACGCCCCGGAACCATCAGTGGAACAAAGGTACATAGCAGAAAGCAAGATGATTCACATCTTTTCAGTCATATTGATTAACTTCTTCATGAAATGGACCTTTTTAAACTTAGGGCGTTTTTTTCAGTCAGTCAGAAATTAACAGGGCCGTAGGCTGAAACCCCATCCCCCTGAGAAAAGGTCTGACATGACACCCAACAAAAAGGTTTACAACACTGTCAAATAATTTGGATTCTTCAATAATTCATACATTTTCCTTTTATGATAATCCCTTACAAAATCCCTAACAAGAAAATCTCAATGTTTTTCTCCCACACTGACAAAAACTTGAGAGAGAAGATACTGAATTAGCATTTTGTTTGCCTATTAAACACTGGAATCAACCTGCTGTGTATGGTCAAAGAAAATCTATGCAATAATAATCTGAGTCAGCACTTGTTGCAAAGGCCAAAATTCATTTTTAAATCAAAAGGTACCCTGTGGAGTTCTACAGGCACCACATAGGTCCTGTTGTGCAGTTCACCTGTCAGTTACTGTATATCAGGTTGTGGAATGAATTTACCATGAATTTTCATTTAGCATTAGTGGCTATCTAGCATAACAGACAGTGGTTGTTTACCGTTGTTATAAAATCTTGCCAGCACCAACAGTCCGTCGTGCCCAAGCAAGTGCTCAGTCAATGTCAACATGGATTTGTTGAACAAAGCTGAAACTCCACTGGGGACTTCCAATTTGCTAGTTACAGTAAAGTAAGTTGTATTTTTAATGTCAGCACAAGACCTCACTGGACTAAAGTGGATTACCCCCTCTCACTGCATTAGGCAACTAATGGACCAAAGTAACACAAAAATCAGCATTAATGTCAAAACAAATGTCTCATTTAGCTGCAATAATTCATTACTGTTGGGGTTTAAGGACATTATGGTCCTTGCTACTTCTGTTTGCATTTGCATCCACGTGAGGTAAATGTCGTGTCAGTCATGCAAAACATGGGAACTTGAAGGCTACAGAAAAAAAACACAAAATATTTAAGACTGAGTGATGATGTTTGTTTGGTCTGCAGAGAATCAGGATGATACTGGGTTGAATGTTGTCATCCAGTGGATTAGTTTAATCTACAGCGATCATGTGGCCAAAGCCGTGATTAGAAGACCTTATTACCGCACATCTAGACACCCCATTGACTGCTAGTGTACTAGGAGCACTTGGTAATACAGATCTGTCAGACAGGAAGGGAATCAAAACAAAGAACAGAAAGAAAAATCAACAACAGGTAGAAATCAAAGCGATTAAGACTGATTTAGAGTCTAATGGTGCAGTAAGGGGAATGTGTGTCTTCTGATTTTCTGAATACAATATATTTGGCATTTATTCATTATGGCATTGAAAGTGTGTGCTCACTGGTGGATAAGGGGTCACCATCAGGGCACAGGGTGAGTGGGTGGGGTGTCATCTGGGGTTAAGATGGAGAATTACACTTCGCCTTCCTCATGCCAGCTTAAGAAACTGTTCCACTGTGTCGGCTTCCACTGCCTCCAAAAGCATTTCATAGTTCTGTGGAGTGGAAGAGGGTCAATGAGCAGAAAGGACAACAAAGACACTCCCTTCTCGGCTGCATCGTCTGACAACAGCCAAATATAAATAACTAACAAATAGCATTTTAATTTCTACCAAGAAGCAACTGGTATCAAGATGCCTCTCTGATGCAGGGTTTAAATGCTGGTCTGATCGAATTTCAGATAAAACACTTTCAAACAAAAATGATTCAATTTGAGAGTACGTGTGTGCTTCCCTTACCCCACAGTATTGGTCCTCATTAAAAAGCTGGGGAGGGGCCAATTTTGGGTCTCCTGCTTTGCTTCTCATTTCATCACGTAGCTCCGTGCCGACAGAGATGTCGATGAGCTCATACTTGATGCTTTTACTGTCAAGAATCCGCATCACTGCTGCCTGCTCAGACTTCACCTGGGAGAAACAACATAAGCCACCATTACAAATTATTCATCCACAACATTAAAGACAATAAGATGTAAAACATTAACTTAATGTTTTTTAAATTTATTAGGCTTTCTATTTATAACTACTAAACTGTGGATTTATCTGGCCTGTGGGTGGTGATTAATAGACCATGTGATCGTTCCTGGCAGTTGAGGAAGTTGGCGGGGTGGAGATGTTTTTGAACCTACCCCACCTTAGCACAACACAAACCCGAAACTCACAAGCTTTAGCGTTAAGTTGGCCACACACTCCAATAGGGCCACTGTCACATTCATTAAACTGAGAAGGGGCAAGGCTTTTGCTTTTTTTCCTCAAATTGTGTAAGCAGACTCAGCAGCGGAATAAACAGTGCACTATGTGGAGTATGTTCTAAATACGTAGATGTATAGAAAAACACATCTATATGTTCACACACAAACACCTTAGCTAAAACTTTTCTACTGCATGAATTCCTGCTCACACCTAATAGAAAGCAGATGTGTGGTCCTGTGCATCATGGTCATGCACTGGTCTCATACTGCTATACTGCTATAGTTGTACTATAAGAGATGTTGTATTCCATACAAAATAAACGATATTTGAATTGCTTGTCAACAAATACATGCAAAAGGCTTCACTGTTTAATTTGGCTCATATATAATCTATTACTCTATATTTGCTTGAACAACATTTCAGAAACGATTACTAGATCCCATTGTTAAAGTGTCTCTTTATAACATGAGGTTTGGCGTGCAGTGGGTAGGTAGCAGAGGCATGAGCTGGATATTCTGAAGTCAGCATTGTGAACGCCACTTTAATGACTACCACAGTCCATATGTTCAGGGTTATATTCAATAGCTAGCCAGACACAAAGGCATAACCCGATTGCAAAGTCACAGGAAAAGGAATAATGCATCTCGGCTCGTTTTTGTTCTGCAAAATGAAAGAGAAGTGCTGGCATTTCTCGAGTGAAACGTACAGGCCGCTATTTCAGGAGCAAGCTGACAGGACTCAGGTGCGCCTGTGTTAGCCGCTGCTTTTAGCAGATGCTATTAGCTTATACGTCAGCTTATATGTTAGCCTATATGTTAGCATCCAGATGATGCCTCGTCACTCACCGCTCGTGAGGCAGTAACTGTGGTGTAGTACAGCCTGACGCCCATTGTTCTTCGTCTCTTGGTTCCTGTGGTTCTTCGCCGCCTTGTACTCGTACGTGTTTCGTGAACGACAAGAGCCGCGCCCTCCAACAGCAGCGGATCAGAGAGGGGAAGGAAGTGTGGCAAAGTCACTTTCAAAATAAAACACTTCTTCTTTTTTAGGAAAACCAGAGACTATGACGATTATTAACATCGTGTAAGTGATGCACTACTATAATGTGTAATTTTGTTGTTTTTATTAAGAACAGCATTTTATATTGCATGTATACTGGAGAGATTATAATTATCAGCTCCATAGGTTTAGCTAAGCAACACATTGTTGGTATCCAACCACTGTTGGACTGGTAAATTTGTGTGATATACAAGATTAGCTATAGGTAGTAATAACAGCATTAACTAATACTAATCTACTAATACTAATACTAATCACCAGAGGAAAGCATCCTGTCACTCAATACCACAAGCTTGTCTTTGTTTGGCATCTGCAGGCTCAGAAAAATGTTTATTTCACTCAATCCCAATCCATTTTCACATGTTGGTCAGTAGTATTAGACGCACATTATCATAGTACCTTTATCTACATTCATGTAACACACACAAACTTTTCCCTAAGGCCACAAAAAGGTTTACAACAGACCTCTGTCACAGCAGACATGTCAGCTTTGTCTCAATTCAGGTGCTTCATGCTTTGGAACCTGCATAAAAACAAATGGAATAGCTTCCTCCAGGCAAAACCTATCCCAGGAAAACCTTACAGCAAGCAACATGACGTCAGATGGTTGCGTATCACTCTTCAACTCAACCAACAGCTAATGCCAGACATGCTAAAAAAACAAAGGGCACAACAACTTTCCCAGGGTGTCAAACTTCAGCTTGATTGCTTGGGGAACAACAATGACAGGACAAGCTGGGGCTGTTGAACATGTCACACCTTTGAAGACCAGACCGTCTCATTTTGGTTTGGACCAAAATTCTATCAGCAAGTGTGCTTTACTTACTATTACATATCAATACGTCTGCAGTGACAATGGCCTGTTGGGAAAAAATACAGTGATGGCCAACATCCAAATACACCAGTCTATACTGCACAAAAAATAAGACTTTTATGATATAATAAGTTGTAGTTTTCTTAACTATGGACAGTGCATTAAGTTCTATCAAAATAAAAGTGCTTGTCAAACTTGGGCTTGAACAATACAACAAATGTTTAGGTCTCCAAGTAGCATAAATACATATCTCATCTTGTGATGGGAACTTAAAAACCAAATCTTACATTTATGAAAAATCTACAGTGTCACATAGAGACCAGTACAATGCAAATGCAATTTAAAAAAAAACAGCACCAATTTTACGGTAAATCCATAATTAAATGTGCAAAACCTGGGCCCTCAAGGCACAATGACAAAGGCACTGTACGCTGTAACGTTTTTTTAGACACTGTAAAATGTAATTAAGTGGATTTGTTTTTCTGTTATTACACAATTAAGTCTGCACTTCAATTGTGGAGTCCTCTTTTGCATAGACAGACTGTTGTCAAGCACCTTTAATTTATTTCTAGAGAGACCAGTCAGCACACCAGGGTGATCATTCCCCTGCCTCAGGCCAAGTTTCACTTTACATCATGGCTTAGCCCCTTCTATTTCAATTATTGTCCATATTAAAAAAAACATTTAATTGTCCTGGGTTAAATATGTGCATAAAAAATGACATATTAATTATATTTGCAAATTGCAGATTCTCATCCTTGTCATCAGTGTTAAAAAATCTACAGTATATTGAGTTTGTCTGTACATCGTGAGATGCAGATATTGATCAAAACAGCAGCCTTTGCTAAAACATGAAAAATGCTTATTGTTTAAAGTGTCCCACAAGGATTAGTAGCAAAACTTTATTACCCTATAACATTAGGTATTTCTGTGGTAATCTGCCACTACTTCCCTTTCTATCACGACAGATTGTCTGGAGGGAGAAGGCACATACTGTATATGCTTTCGCACATGATGCGTACAACACTCAGTCCATTATTTGGACTTGGCCTTCAAGTCAAGCACTTTTTTAACTTTGCTCAACATGAAGGCACTAACTAGCACACACGTGACAAAAGTGACCCCGTAGAGTCCCACAAAGAGAACAACCTCGCCACTGCCATGCAACCGTGAATACAGCTCCCTGCGGCCCATGTAATCTAAGTGGGACGCGTGAATCTGACACAGGGTGCAGCAGGACAGGAAAACATGGAAGACCTGGTGACCCTGTCCCACGAAATCGCAGCGTCCAGGGAAGCAACGCTCAAAGAGGGGGAAGGTAAAGAAGACAGAACAGCTGAGAAAGAACGCCACCTGGCCAAAGTGAAAGGAAAGGGCTGGGTCACTGCTGACTGAGGACCAGAAGAGGAGTCTTTTAGCCACGGGGCTGATGTCCCACATGTAGGCGATTGCAGAGGGCAGGACCTGGCACACCTTACGCACCCGGGTAAATTGGCTGTGGTTGCAGTATTTGCCATAGCAGCATCCCAGGCATGACAAACAGCTGAGGACAGTGGCAATAGGCATGAAGACCCCATGCATGTATTTGTGCATACCCTCATCCACAGCATAATAAAAGTGAGCAACAGCACTGCCGTACTGATACTGTGCGACCCCGACATAGTCCAGGTAGAAGAGGCAGTAGTGACACAGCTCAGACTTCCCACCGAGCAGGTGAGCTAGTACGCTGAAGCCAGTGTAGTTTAAGGACGACAGGACGAGAATTAACAGAGGCCACGAGTGAGGATCACCAGCAAAGTTCACAGTCTCTATGAGCTGCTGCAGTTTGACCAGAAGAATTAAAAAAGCCATCAGGTGAGTCCAGACGTTGATGGTCTCATTGTGGCGCTGGAACAAGGACAGGAGGTAGTAGCGCCAGTTCTGGTGGAGCGGCCGGTAGCCTGTGCTGACATGGCGCTCCCGAAAAAAGACGGGAACCTCGGAGTCTCTCATGGTGCCGGGCATGGAGGGCGCAGCCTCAGTCAGCATCCGGGGGACCTGCCTGATCTGCTGCAGGCTGATGAACACGCGCCCAATTCTCTCCATCACAATGGTCGCCATTACACCAAGGAGCTGGATGGGTCCTTTAGAAAAGAGAGTTAAAAGCGTGTAAGTAGAAATAGTTGAAGGGCAGGTGGATAAGGTAAACTGGGCATGTGGGGATACAGAGGAACAGTGGAAACCAGTGCATGTCTCAAATCAGCTCATAGCACAATATAAACTCTGAAGCATCACCAATTCCAATTCCCCTGGTGATGGTTGTCGTAAGTTGAAAGTGGCGTAAAAAAAAAAAAAGGAGAACTGGTTAGCGCCCCCACCAGCACCCTTCACATTTTTTTTTCTGTGGCCGCCCCTGGTGAGAAGCCGCTGCTGAACATCCCAACCCTAGAACCAAACCCTCTGACTGTGTGAAGTGTCAAGTAACGTAACGCTGGGAGTAACGTGTAACGTCGCTCTGCCGTCAGGGTGTCTGTGAGTTCAGAAAAGTTTGGTCTCGGGGTGAAAGACAGGCGTAACTTCTTCTTCTCCCCAGTGTCCATCCCCGCCACCCCTGAGTCCGAGAGAGGAGAGGAGCTCACCTCGACGCTGCTGCTCTCCACAGGCCGCGGCTGAGACGATCTCCTCCGGCCTCGCTCCTCCACCGCTCCTCCGCTGAAGTGTCTGTCGCTCCTCTGACAGAAGAACACAAGCAAGTCCGTGATTGCCACAACCGAACCGGAAGCTTCCAGACTGTTCTGTAAAAATAAAAGTCTCAAGATTTATCCGGCTTTCTCACATTCATCAAAAGGGAACTTTCTGTATCTCAATGCCGAAGATTACAAATATAATTACAAAACACAATTTGATACAGGAAATTGAACCGCCACAAATGTAGAAATTACTGACTCCTTGTACAACATCGCTGTTATTCAAAAGATGGCTTAAGTAGTTTAAAAAGCTATGCATTCACAGGTGCAACATTAAAATGAAGTTTACACAGTGTTGCATCAAAATGAGTGAATCAGGTTAATTTACCTGAGCTGGATCACTGCATGGTGAGTACTTACTATGTGTGCTTCATTTTACCATCATTGCTGTGTTTTATTCTGAAAACTGATCCCAGAGATCCCGTGGTGTTTGGTAGCTTGACGTACCTGGGTGGATCCGGAGGAAGACGTTTTGTTTCTGTCAGAGTGAAAAAAAAAACTGTCCAAACTTTAATATGTGACTTGAGTATAGAGTCTAGAGACACTGAAATGCCTAAAATGTGTGAGATCAGAATGGATGTTAAGGGATGCACGGTTAAGGTGCAACATTAAAATGAAGTTTACACAGTGTTGCATCAAAATGAGTGAATCAGGTTAATTTACCTGAGCTGGATCACTGCATGGTGAGTACTTACTATGTGTGCTTCATTTTACCGTCATTGCTGTGTTTTATTCTGAAAACTGATCCCAGAGATCCCGTGGTGTTTGGTAGCTTGACGTACCTGGGTGGATCCGGAGGAAGACGTTTTGTTTCTGTCAGAGTGAAAAAAAAAAACTGTCCAAACTTTAATATGTGACTTGAGTATAGAGTCTAGAGACACTGAAATGCTTAAAATGTGTGAGATCAGAATGGATGTTAAGGGATGCACGGTTAAGGAGTGAAGAGAGTGGTTTTCTGATGTGTTTGTGGTTAAATGAGCTTTTTTTTTTTCAAAATATTTTTATATGAAAAACATCCTGCAATCACATGTGGTTTGGGTTCAGTGAAAACACTTTAAGGACAGATAGTCAACCACTTTTTAAACATCTCACATGAGCACAAGGCTGTTTGGGGAGAGAAAAGGTATTCAGATTGTGTGGGTGTGGACTCCTGGAACATTCCTTGTCTGTGACTGTTTTTTTTCTTTTCTTCAAGTACAGAAAAATATATGCAGCAGCAGGATCATGTGACTGTAGTGTTGAGACAGGCTGTTTATCAGATGTTGGATATTTATTCAGGTGAAGTGTAAGAAGATGAAACCAGAGGGCGTGCTGGGATTAGTGAAAGAGCTGCACGAAAACATATAATCCATGACACCACATAAAACAATATGATTCAATATTGTAAG
The DNA here is from genome assembly GCA_016785235.1 of Pseudorhombus dupliciocellatus. Taxonomy (NCBI): domain Eukaryota; kingdom Metazoa; phylum Chordata; class Actinopteri; order Pleuronectiformes; family Paralichthyidae; genus Pseudorhombus; species Pseudorhombus dupliciocellatus. The sequence continues at coordinate 813,270 of JAFBJW010000149.1, read as the reverse complement.
CATGGGCACGATGAAACAAGTATGCAGCTTCTCTGTCATGTTATATTTTCACCTGAAGCAGAACTGTGATTTGAGCTATGCTGAATGTGTAGTGTCCAGGCTTACACCCACATGTTTTACCTGAGGGTCGACTGTGAGGAATGTGAACATGCAAGATGACCTTAGCAGGTTTAGAAAATTAGTGTTGCCTGCGTAATAAAAACCTCTTCTGCTCTTCTCCTATTCTGAAAATAAGAACAATTAATGAATAGGTTGACAAGCAGAAACAGGAACAATATCCACATAAGAGAAATGTAAAAATAGTTATATAAATCATGTAAACAGGTGGTCAGTGTAAATGAGGTTGACTTCAATAATGTGATAGTGTGTATGATGGATGAGGAGAGGGAAAAAAAGCATCACTGATACAAACTATGATAACATAAACAGAATGTTTGAGCAACTCAAGGCCTTTTCATGTGAAAAAAAATGCTTGTGATAATCTGGAGGAAGTTGGTTCAGTGTTGTGGAAACAAGAAGCTGTGGTCATGTGGATAGTGACAAAGGCAAAGTTTGGCTTGAGAGGCATAAGAAAACTGCACAAACAAGTATGCAGATCGCAGCATGTTACATCAGTGAGTCATTTGTATACAACGTAAAACAAATACCTTGAAAAGCCTCAGTCATTTAGATAAGTGAAATTCCATTGTAGCTTCAGTACTGCTGGGAGGATCTCAGGGTTTCACACAGCAACTTCCCACAAGCTCACACACCACTACCCCCGCCCATTTATCTCTCTTTACAAACACGTTTCCTGTGGCTAACCACCCTCACTCTGCTCAGTTACTTTTTTTTCTCCTTTTTTTAACACAATGTTCTTACAATCTGTCACTTGTAGAATTTAAAACAGTTGCAGGAAGGATTGCTCCTTTTGTGTGAGGAGAAAGAAAAGCACTGCCAGAGAGCTCAGTACCCAGCAGCCTCTATGGCATCCACTTGTGCCCTAATCTATTCACAGAGGGAAGGATTATGAAATTCTTTACTGGCGTACATTTAATGAGTCTGAGTTATTAGTAAGAATTGTGGATTAAACATATGGACAGAAGAACAAAATAAAATGAAGTAGGTGGCAGCAGTGGATCTATTAACAGTATGTCAGCTGCCAATCAAACATCATAAATTAAAGTAAAATTGAGTTTAAATTCAATTGAAAGCTAAATTTGAGGGTTTAAATGCACAACAAAAGACTTAGTTTTAGGTTAGGATTAGCCTCAATGTTATTTGATCTACCCATAAACACACTGAAATATCTCAATTGTAAAGGTTTGTCTGAGGGTGTGTCATGGAAGTATAGTGTGTAGCACTGGGAGATGAGGGGGGGGGGGTGGAGTGTTCAGTGACATGTCAAGTGTTTCTTTTCCCTGCAGCCAACAGATTCGTGGAATAAGACCATAGGCCTCTTTAACTTGCTCAACCTCTTCATTCCCCTATAAGGTGCAAGGAGAGCTTCACTTCAACACGGGCATTAGCAGCAGCTCGTTACCATAGAGTAACTCTCCACTCTGTCCACAGAGGGGCAGTGTTTCATACAGTTTCAACCATGATGACGCTGCTCCATGGCTTTGTGACCAGAGGAGCGGCAGTGTGGCACAGGAGGGAGAGTCCCATGTCACCTGCCCATGACTGAACCCCAAAGTGCTCCTGATCCCTGTGCATGCGATGTGTGGCAGAAAAGACGAGGCAAAATATAAATTAAGAATTTATTCAAATAACCCCACTAAATTCTGGACTTGGCATCCTGCTGCATCTAGAAGAAAAAGCGAGCATTAGAAAACAGGGTTAGGCATGTAGGACGTTGCAGAATGTACTCACCTGCTCACTGACGCGGCCTGCTGATCCTCATCCATTTGCTCCGTGGGTGAATGCTCTGAGCCTGAGGATCGTAGGACGCCGTGTATTTCGGCCGTGGAGTCTGGACGACTTGCTCCTGCTCAGACAGCCTCCTGATGGGCGACCCGCCGAAGCGATGAGGGATGACGTGGGTTTTGGTCGGGGCGAAGCGCTGAGAGTCGCTGGGGTCATAGTTCGTTCGCCCGCTCCCGCCGAGGCTGCGCGGTGCAAAGGCTGCAGCTTTTTGTTTGTAAGGTTCTGAAAAAGTAAACAGCTTGCTCTGGAACCGGTTCCCTTCCACAGTCCGGCTGGGGTTGTTTCTCGTCCTCTCATTTTGAGCTGCTGAAAAACTAGAGGGTTTAGAAGCTGCAGCTTTAGGCCCTGAAGACACCCGTCGCGCACGGGCAGTGGCGGAGGTGTGCTTCCGTACGGAGCTGTGTGACGGCGCAGGACCTTCTGGACTGAACAGGCTTGAAGACTTTGAAGATGGAGCAGAGTAGGTTGGATTCTGAGCAGATGCAGAATTTCTGGACCAACGCTGGTTAACACGTCGTGTACCCTGCTCAGTGGGCTGGGTTCTTCTGTCAGTGAGGCTGTTCTGCTTTTGACTGCGCTGACTCACAGAAGTCCCACTGGCGATGGCAGTAGAAAGGCCCACTACTGGGACACCCGGAGCATTTACCTGATTGGGATCTGTATTTTTCCAATTGGGATTTGACACAGAGCTGCTCTGCGCTAACCTGTGAGCTGGCTGTAAAACAGTTTGAGAGTAGCGACTGCTGGAGAATCCCTGACTATAACCATTGCTACCTGCAGGCTCTGGATTGAGGCCACTTCGCTGGGCCGAGGCCCGAGAAGCAGAGGCCTGTCTGAATTGATTCTGGGGATTGCTGCCAATAATTCTTAGGTCCTTTTGCAAGAAGCCAACATATGCATTGCCATTTTGTCTCTGGGAGCCTTGAGCTGTTAAGGAAGAGAAGAAGGTTAAAGCTCCGTCACGAGAATTCAGTTTTTTAAGGGGTGGTGCTGTGCTCACCTTGTGTGGCCCATAAACAGCGAACATGCTCTGCTTGAAACAAACAAATCAGCAAGAGGGTCCTGCACAGAAAATAAGTCATTAACGTCAGAAGACATCAGACAGCTCTACACAAACAAAAAAACTTACCCCAAATTAATCCCACAAGCCATTTCAGCATAAAACCAGATCAACACAACAGCCGCCCATCAACACTGGAGTCACTCACGGTGTGTGAAGAGAGGCGGCGCTTATATCAGCCTGTGTCCAATCACAGTCTAATGAGCTGATTGTGTGCAGGTGTGTGTGTTGGGGGGGGGCAGGGTGACCTCGTGACCGCCCACCTTGTCCGACATTGCATTGCATCACTGATTAGAAATCAATCACTGGTTTAATCATGGAGTTGGAAATCAGAATATGTTCAAAAAACATGGATGCTTTAAATAAAATGAAGGCCATTGTCTTTATGTGTGAAGGACCTTGAATAAAGCTGAGACCTCAAGGATGAGGGAGCAGGTATCCGTCCAGGCAGTGGCTCCCATCCTCCTCTCTTTCAACAGTTTGAGCCTTTGACCTCTGGGAGGCGCTGTAGAGTTCATCTTCACATTCAGTCCACAAATGTAGGCCACATGCCTGTTTTTCTAATTCCCTGTGTTTTTTAATCAGTGTTTTATGAAGTCACTTGTTTTTACAACTCAGTGTTATTATTACTTGTTTGACAAGCAGGCCAATTTTCAACTTTGGTGCACTACTCCATTCTAGGATTAGGTGTGGCAGGCATTTCAATTCAAGAAGGGAGAGATGGTCACTTCCTCACACACTCACAATATATTTGAGTTTTGTTGGTCCTCAGCTTTACAATATGATCAGCAAATGCACATATCTGTGATCTCATCAGCATCATGTGTGTGACCATGTGGGACGCGCTGCATGAAAATGACCCTGGACACTGTCCACACACACATCAAGGCAGGTACGGGACACCTCCCTGGCGGTCTGGCAGGTGTGAATCTTCATACCACACTGTGCCTGGTCAGTTGTGTGGATTTATTATAATCCCCAGCTGCCAGAAAGGAAGCGTGATGAAAGACGTGAACACACTTGAATCTGTCACCCTGGCCTAATTTCCTCACGCTCCATCCTCAGTCCACATCTTAAACCTCGAGTTATTCGACCTGATGTGATTTTTTTTTTTATCTTTCCCACATTTTTTATTGTGTCCCACTCCGCGCCCTGGGAAAGAGTGACACATGACATACGACGACCAGATGAGCGTGGTGGCTTAGATCAAAGACACAATTTCCTGTCAGAGGAAATGGCGCGGAGGATTTTTTTTTTTTTTTTCAGGAACAGTTTCCTCCTCTCGGAATTCTTTCCATGACACCTATCAACAGTTATATGGGTGAGGCAGTCAGTGAAAGTCCACGACTGTAATCAGCAATGAAATAATAGAACAGAGGCTTCACAACTTACACACATCATGGGCGTGTAAAATAAATAAAACTGTAAATTATTTTCTCAAGTCATGTGCACATCTTCTTCCTGACTGTTGCTTTCTTCATACCAGACCACGAAGCCCTGACTGAAAAGAGGCTGTCTGTCTTTGGTCCTTAGAGGATTTCCATAAACGAACACCACCAGCTCATGCGTCCCTTGTTGCTGTTGCTGAGCAACAGAGCTGAAGTTGGAGGGGACAAGAACATTTCCCTTTTTAAATAATATTTAGTTATTGCGCGGCGGCACCATTGCCTCAATGAATCCTGGGAAAGGATGGGCCAGGAGGGATCCACCTGCTGCAGCCTTGTTTCTCAGGCATGGAAGGACATATTTGTCTGCAGCGTCTAAAGAGGGCTTCCAAATGGGACAGTGTTGCCACGGTGACGCCGTCTGTCTTCTAACGCGGCCCCTGAATTGAAATAAAGCTTACGCGTATGCACATATGTCCCACAGCTGCAGTTGCAGTCACACAGAGAAAAGAATGTGGCCACATGTGTCCCAGACCACCTACATGTGTTTCAAGCAATCAGATGTCAGGAGCAATTGGATGCGTTCAGACCGACCTGCACCGACTACTTTATGATCGTATCCCTCAGAGTGAAGTGACAAAACGAGGTCTGACCAAAGTCATAATGATATGCTGTTGTTTGTCGAACACAAACTCAGCCTACCCATTTCCTCTGGCAGGTTCTAGGGTCTCTGAGCTCTCTCCTGTTACAGTTACAGCAGGTTACTACAGTTACTAAATTCATTTTTAACAATTAATTTGTTTATTTAAAGAAAGGTTTTTGGCTAGCTCTGCGGTTAATAAAGTACACCAGGCTTTGTTCTGCGAGTTGGATCAGTTGGTTGTTTTTGTCTTTCCTTGGGAACAGTGACAGTAAGAGCTTATTTCAGTTTTAGAATGCATCCCTTAAGGCTGCATTAACTTGATGGCAATGAAAACAACTGGAGGGATTTTTTTTTCTGTGTGAAATGTTTTTATGTTCTCCCTGTTCCATTTTCTGATCTCCAAATGGATGTGAGAGTTGTTTGGATGTGTGAGACCTGTGACAGACTGATGATGTCTAGGATGTGCTCTGTGCCTAACCCCATATAATTATACGCTGTTAGCATTACTGTGGACAGAGGTGGGTGCCCCTGTCATCTGATATATAGTTAATACAAACCTACTGACAGAAGGAGCTTGAAAAGATCATTGTAATGCATTTCAACCGAGCACATTCCCATTCAAGTGGTTTTTGTGGTTCCTTGGCTTGTGCCAACTAACTGCACTTGCCACCTCCGCATCAAGGCAACAAGGAAAGAGGCAACTTGCCCAGCTGACCTATATTCATCTGTGCACGCTGGTGTGTTTACACGCGAGAGGCCGACTTCCACCGCAGTAATACTGTGTCAAAGGAAACTCTAAGCTAAATGCAACGGCCCATTACCCCCTGGACTATTTAGGGCAAGTCATTTCACTTTGATGGTTGACCGTATTTATGCGAACTGGAGTAAACAGACACTAAATCAGAAGGAAGAGGAGATTTGTTGGAAGGAGGAAGAGGAGCATTGCGAACAAAATAGACTGTACCTCAGGACAGGGGTGGTGCTGGAGTGGGGCCTGTTGGGTCCCGGTGTATAAAATCAATATGTCAGCTGTTGAAGTGAATTTCAGCAGCTATGAGGAATTATGTTGTGGCAACTTCATTATCCTGAAGCCTTTTACTCCCCATCACCAAAATCGACTGATGTATAGTAAGAAAAGTGATAATAGGATGACAACAATATGAAAGATGACAATATGTGTTTCACTTTCACTAAGTAAGAAGGTTCCTGACCTTTCTGTGAGGAGTCCCCTCCCCTGGTGTGTGTGTGTGGGTTTTCCTCCCACAGGCCAAAGACAAGCAGATGAGGGTTAGATTGATTGGAGACGCAAAAATTGCCCAGAGATGCGACATTAGAAAGAATCCAGCGTGGAGGTTGCAGCTCCCTCTGAGAGATAAGCAGTTAATGGATGGATACATGGACAATATGTACATCACCGGCAATAAATCCCATTATCTATTGTTTCCTTGCCATGAAGTAAAATGTACCATGGTAGCTGATATTTCAAGAATAAAAAGATTCTTGCACATTGGCCTAGTGATGCAGGATGATCATCTCCACAAGCTGCATTTGTTATGATGCACATATTCATAGTATTTATTAAAGGAAACTGACTTGAGCTAGATGCCCTGTTATACACTGTGGGGAGGGGGGGAAAGGGGAAACTATTTATTTAGAAAATCCAATGAATAATATTCCTGTGGGACGGTTCGAGCTCTTATATAGTACCTTGCTTCTTCTTCTTGCTCTAACATGATGTCCAGACGTCCTTGATGTCGTTAGACGGTCAGCAGATGGAGTCTCCTCTCCGGAAGAACGTTTGGCCTCCGAACTGTTCTTCTCCTCCTGACCAATGAGGAGCCTCAGATCCCTGCAGGGTGCGCTGGACCTCCTCCCGCTCCTGCATCTGCTCCTAAATTTTAAATAATGAAGGTAATAATAATGAGTGCAAGTCTGCTCCCATCAGGAGGGGGAGAGGTCAAGCTACCTATGGAGAGTTCAGTCTCCCCACATTCCATGAGCAGCTCCAGGATTTGTCCCCATCAGAGACTGCTCTCAGCTGCCATTGCTCCGGAGGAGGAGTTAAAGGACCATTCCAGTTTATTTCAAATTTACAATCAAATAAAGTCTAACAGAGCAACAGTTTGAGTCTTTTCTCCTGTGACATTATTCATAAGCACAGCTTTGATGTTCTCATAAACTGAGTGCTACTGTTACTTGGCTACAAATATAGCCAACAATAAATGAAGCTGTGGGTTTTCCACAGGGCTGTTCAAATAACAGCCTGAATATAGTATCTGTCTCTGCTTGGTTCCAGCCAGTGTTCCCTCAAAGCTGTGCAACCAGTGTTCTTCTCCAAACTGGAACGGAACACTGGTTTTACGTGGTCATTTTAATAAGCCATGACACTTCTTAGGATCTCAGGTGTTGGGCTGGTGTGGTACTGGTGTGGCCACAGTGCCAGTGTCTGATGTTTCAAGGAATTCTCAGGGAGTTTGTGTGTGTGCTCAGAGACATGAAAAATTAGGGGGGACATTGTTTCCAGCCCAACTCACTGACGCATGAAGCAGATGATGAAGTACTGCGGGAGTTTTGAGTATCTTGTCCTTTCTTTAAAACGGGTCAAGGCCATTTATAATCATCTGACAGACCAGGCCTTATTCCTTTTCTCTGAGAGGACCGGGGGAGAATCTCTTTAATGAATCATAGGGGGTTTATTCCTGTGGTATGACTAATCAATGGAAGGGCTTGATTACGTTTGTTCACCGCTGGAACAATTCATCTTTTTACCTTGCTGTCCTCCCTTGACGATCCTTCCAAGAAAATAACGAGGACAGAGCGTGTGGTCTCTTCAAAACTCTGGACGTTAAATAAACTTGAGAGAAAAAGGCAGGATGGAGGGGGGCACCGAGTTTTCTCACTGTAATCTCCCTCGCCCAGTCCTCCTATAAACAACCACGGCAACAGCAAAACAAAACTTCTGACAAGCCACACGGAGTGGGAGACGGGTTCGCAGCGAGCTGGGGGGACAGCTGAGCCGACAACAACACTTCAGGACTCTCTCCGCTCAGAGCATAGAGGCCCAGAGGAGGGGAAGCTGCTGGAGCGGGGGAGGGAAATGGTTCCAGTAGTGATGTAAGGGAAACACGGGGGGGGGGGGGGGGGGGGGGGGGGGGGGGGGGGGGGGGGGCAATCTGGGCTGTTCCTATGTCCTCCAGTTGTTGTCAATTCAGAGATCGATGGAGACAGAGTCATGAAGACTTCAGAGGGGCAGCTGCATTGTTGCGGTGGAGCGTTCTACATGAGCCCGTCTTTCACAGGAGACAGGGCTTTGTTGTGAACATTTGTTTTTCATTTTCTGAGGGTCCCGGGGATCCATTGCGGTGAAGCACCAAGAGGTTTTTGTTTAAATTTCAAGAGCGTAAACTGTTCCATCATGACATTTGGACACATACATGTTGTACAAACACTGTGGTGCACATACCCAAGTGGGACTAATAGATTCAACAATTAAATAGAAATCAAAACCATCTCTGTGAGTTTTGTGGAACTTTTCCTGTAAAGAAATACGAACCATAACGACTAGTGTGATCGTTGTTCTTCTTCCAGTGACTAATATTCATATGAGTACTGACGCTGCTGCTGCTACACTGCTGTCAAATTCTGTGATGCACAATATGTGCAGATGGAAATACGGAGCAGCAGCCCGGTGAATTCTAAAACCACGCACTGCTGCTTCACCTTCCTGCGTGACAGTCCATTCATGAGCTCACAACTGATTCCGTCTTCACCTCGGGTGAAAGTTCAGTTTTTTAGGTCAAACTGTGACATCGCTGTGGCTTTAGCTGACTGAGCTGACAATAGTGTATAAGTCACCAGGGATAGGGGATCTCCACAGCTCATTCACGATAGTTGGTTTAGTTTGAAGCCTGTGAATGAAAGATTTGTTTGTACGGTATGTGCACTTATCACCTCTGGCACAGAACTCACTGTAGCGTGTCACACTGTTGCATGGCTTGAAAATATTTCAGCCCTTCTTCCGGCAAGCCTTCGGCGTGCTCTCTGTACTCTTCGTGACTTTCAACTATCATATAGAACTTTAAGGAACATTCATCTTGAGGTCACGTTGTTGCACGACCCACACAGCATTGAGTCGAGCATGCTAACGTTGTCATCTTAGACTGTATATTGAGATGGACGACATGACAACTCGCTAAAACCAAAGTTAAACAGCCTTGATCGCCCCCTGCCAGCTGACTGCAGCTAAAACCCTGACCTCCTCCATGTTTGTAGATGTGACACGGACCACACTAAATCCAACAACGCTCAAATTTTTTCTCAAACATGCTTTCAGTCATAGTGACAAATATTGTCTGTTTGATCACGTGCACGTACCAGCAGCACTGGAGCTCTGCAGACTCTGGATTCAAACGTGCAAGACGACGGCATTGCAGGTATATTTCGGCTTCACTTCTGGATCGTGAAAGGAAGTGGAAACGTGTTGTCCATCTGAAATCAGAGCCAGCCATTAGAAGTCAGTTAGCACAGATTCATGTTCAGTTTGAACGTCTTCTCTTTCGTGCGTCCAGTAGAAGTCGGCACATTTTGCTGCGCTGAAACAAAGAGCAAGAAGTTGTTAGGAGCTTTATGAAAAAGATAAATGTGCAGCATGGGTGAACTGCACCAGACTGTAATTACTTGCATTATCAGGCCAACATAGATCAAGTGAGCAGCAGAACAATGGGCAATAGCCCACTGGAACCACTTTAGTGGCTGAGCTGCCACCTTCGCAGACCGAACTGGTTGGACATGATGTAGAGGCAGCACACAGGAAGCTGGGTGAACAAGTTCCCTCTACCGATCCCTCTATTAAAATCAGAGTTAGAAGAGGGAGAGAGAAGCGAGGTGAAAAGTTTTACAAGTGAAAAACCAAATCCAAAGCGGAATGTATCAGATTATTGAGGTTATATGGTAAAATGTAAAAGAGAGACAGCTGCATTAGTCATGTGTAGGGGAGGGGGGGGGCAGTGGGGGATGGATGCCACTTTGTCTCTGTCGTCATGCTGCTGACTGTTGTGGTTTCTCTTTTTTTCTTTTAACATGTTCAATTCCTCACAGATGTGGCGTTCACTTTAAAGGCATATTCCCTATCACGGCCATTAAATCCATGTAATGGCGCCAAGATGTTCCCCGGGAGAGGAGGCGCATGAAATGAGGAGCAACACACTCCAGAGGAGACGCTCTCAAACTGAGCAGACACACTCACAGTGCATGTTTAGCAAAAGCCACTGTTGGTTTATAAAATGGTTTCCTCCACAGAAACCCTCCCGACAGCTTGTGGGGAACACAAGACAAAGCAAGCAACACCAAAATAAAGACGTGAGCATTTAATCAGATATGTGCAACATACAGTTTGAAAGCACAAGGTAACTGGAGCATTTTTTTTTATTGTTTCTAACAAGCCTCTCTCCTGCACAGCTAGTAATGGAGAATGTCTGGATGCATTAGCGGGGTTCCTCTCTTTCATTGCATCCCTGCTGAGGCAGTACTGCACAGCCTATAGCGGAAAGACCATATATTCTTCAAGCAGACAGGCTCATAAAAAGACCAAGGAAAGGCACAGCTCCTAATCCACGCTTTAATGAGAGAAAACGGAAGTAATGACATGCAGCGAGTAATCTTTCTTCTGTCTGCTCCGCCAACTGACACCAATAACCCGTGGCCGACATAATGCCCTGGTTGTGACACGTTGTGTAATAGCAAGTGAAAACTTCTCCTTTGGTTTCTTCCTCCCACGGGCAAATATTAAGAATGATGACACTTTAACAATTGCTGGATCAGAGCTCTCAACTTTGTCATCATGAGAGAATCCCATTATGCGGCGGCATAATGGCCTTCTGTGGAAGACGACGGAGAATGAGTATCACAAGGCAACAGGAAAACAAAGCTTATTTGAGGCGTCTCGCCATCCGAGCTGCCCTTTGTGTCGCAGCACGGAGCCCCAATTGTTTTCTCCTCAGCGAGTAAATGCCCGGCTTAATGTGGTCCCGCGGCTCGGAGGAACGACACCGTGAGTTTTAGTCTAAACAGTATGATCACATTCATTTCAGGACACACACGATTTGCACTAAAGGAGTATACAGATTTCGTAAAGTTTACAACGTCTTTTCACATGCGGCAAACCGGCTCCACGCAGCAAAGGTTCCTGGGCCGCTACGAGAGGAGCTTGCAGAACATCCTGAACGGACGAGGATGCTACTCTGGAACAGTGGGAGGCTGCTTCAGGTCTCCCTGGGGCTCCTTCCCCTCATTCCAAACGTCTTGATAGCTAACAATTTGGGCAATAAACACTTAGAGGAATGGCAGCTTGCCATCCCCTCTCTCTGCCTGCGTTTGGTCTCAGACAGCAGCTTGTCATGCAGCCACAGAAATAAAACATGTTTGACATCAGAGGACAGAGAACAGTCGTGTTTTGTATGTCATGTGATTTAGGTTAGATTTGAAACATGCATGCAAAATCGAAAGCTAAGGATTCGACTGTGGATTTATTTATTTATTTATTTTTTTAAATAAAGTTCTTTGAAGGTTTTGATCTTGTAAAGAGGTAAAGAGACAAACCAGAAGATAAAGAAACGTGTTCTTGTTTCTCTTCATAACGAGCAACACTGAACCGGTCAGAGCAAACTGAATGAAACAATGTAGCTGGTGTTTCAGAATCATCTGTATCTTATCACTGCGAGAGAGAGAGAGAGAAAAAAATCCCCTAAACAGAAAAATGTGGAGAGCCAGACTTTTCCTTCAAAGAGCCTCCAGAGCGACTGTTGTCTTTAAGGAGGGAGGGAGATTGCTTTCAGCAGCCTCGGCCCTGGACTGGTTCTCATCATCTTGACAATAAAACTCAAGGAGTTGAAACAAAGCAACGTTTCATGAAAAAAAAAATGAGGGGGCTAGGAGATTTCCGCTGGTCTGTGCCGAATAGTCCCCCCGACTTTCTCAATCCAAGTGCCAAATAAAAGCAGAGTGGTGATTTTAAGGGGAGCTTTAGTCAAGCTCTCGGGGGCTTAATTCCTCTCTGGCACCCTGGGGGCCGGAGGACCAAAGGGCTTGAAACGGTTCAAAGATGAATGAGTGATTGTGCTTTAAACTCCCAGAGGTTTGTTTTGGTAGTTTCAGGATTTATTGCAGCGTTTTGTTGCTTTGTTTTCACAAGCCAAACAGATCCGGCGCAGAGGAGAGAGTCAAAGTTTGGAAAGTGAGCCGGGTTCAGATCGGATCGCCACAGCCACGGCCGAGCTGACTCTGAGGCACTTACAGCTTTAGGTGACCTTGACGAGCAGAACGAGGGTACGAGAAACCTCAGCGAGCTCCCTCAGTGAACAGCAGAGACATGATCGTCTGCACAAAGGCAGAATATACAATGTGCGCTGAGGATATACGGGCAGTGCATGCTTTGAACAAGGCGTATAGATTATTCACACTGTCGTATTTATATATTTACAGAAAAACCTGTACACTTTTTACACGTTCCCACTGATAAACGCATTAGAAAAGAGTCATATGAAAATACACCGGGGCCGATCGTCATCTCACACGTCGGCGCCCGAGGAGATCTGTGATATCCGCGGGTCAGAGTCGATCTCAAAGCGGTAGTGGTAGCCCTCCCACACCTCCCTGCAAGCGTCCCGCATGTCGTAGATGCGCTTCTTGATGCCCTTGCGGTTGAGATAGAGCACAAATAGGAAAATGAGGCCGATGAAGCCCAGGACTACGCCCAAGAACACGTAAGAGGTCTGCAGAGCAAGGTCGGCCCCTGCGTCTCTCTGGTGGCACCCGAGGGTCATGGTGCCCACGGCGAGCACGGACGTGTTCCTCATGCTGGGCGGGAAGGAGCACACGAGGCTCTCGGCGTTTCTAATCCGCCCCTGCGACCTGTTGAGCCACAAGGCGAAAGGTTCAATCCCGCACGTGCACGTAAAGGGGTTCTCCGCCAGCAGCAGAGCCACCCTGGGCAGGGAGTCCAGCTCTCGCAGGCCCTCCTCTGGAAGCGTCTTGAGGGCGTTGAGCGAGAGGTCGAGCTCCTCCAGGCGCTCCAGGCCGGCGAGGGTGGCGTTGTGGATGGCCACCAGGGAGTTGTTGGTCAGCTGGAGCCGCCGCAGGCCGCCCAGGTGGCAGAAGATGCGGGAGGGCAGGTAGATGAGGCTGTTGTGGGACAGGTCCAGTCCCTGGAGGTTCCCCAGGGAGCTCCAGCGGAAGGACGTGGCCAGGTCCATCACTGTCGAGTGGTTGTAGAGGGCTCGGCTCAGGTTGAGCTCCTGCAGAGACTGGTTGGGGACAGTGAAGGCTTCTGGGTGAATGATCGACAGCTGGTTGTTGCTCAGGTCCAGGTGGCGGAGGCTGCGGAGTCCGGCGAACGTGTTGGACTCCACCTCGGTTATTCTGCATGTGGGGACAACCAAGGGACATCGGTCAGACCAGGACTTTAGAATGTTACTAAGGAATAATGAGGACCAGCCACTGACTGTGGACCAAGCGGAGGACAGCGCAGGACAGCCTTACCTGTTGTTGCTCAGAGACAAGTTGGTCACGTTCTCCAGTCCTTTGAAAGACTCTGGGCCGAGGCGACTGATCTGGTTCCCGGTGACGAACAGATTGCGCGTGTAGCCGGGGATCCCCGCCGGGACACTCCGCAGGTCCTTGGACACGCACTTCACCGTGTGAGCCGCCTCCGAGCACTCGCAGCGCGGAGGACACGACGCGTGGACGGAGCAGACCAGGAGGAGGAGGAGGAGGAGGAGGAGGGAGAGGAAGACGCGCCGGGCCGGATCCAGCATGTTGGAAAGTGCGCTTCCAGCGTGTGCGTGTGCTGCGGGAGGAGCGGTAACTAAAGTAACGCAGCGGCGGTGGCGGGGGGATCAAGTAGGGAATGAAACGATCGGCTCCTCCTCGACATCATCATCTCCCTCCCGCCCTCCTCCTCTTCATCATCATCATGCGGTGTCCCGGCCGGGAATGTGCGCTTCAACTTCGCATCCGTGCACCAAGTGTGGCCGGGAGGCGGCAGGCTGCGATTTCCATGAGAACAGAGGAAGGGGTCGTGCCGATGGGAGGGGGGGGGCTTCATTCCCTAACAATGAAGTTAAAAAAGGACCATCCACTCCGGCACGATGATCCGGGGGAGGGGCTTCTCTCCACCCCCAATACATGTTCTGTACTCAGGTTACTTCACAATACTTATTTAGGGACATATCTGTACTTTCTACTCTTGGACATTCGCATTTCTGTGGCAACTCTGTTTTCTGCAGCCTCATTCTCCTCTTTTGAATAGCTCACTTCACATTTTGAGTATTGCAGTAATATACTGTCAGATATTTAGTCCAGTAGAATGTGCTAAATATCTGACAGTTGTATTCTTTGTGTCAGTTACAGCTATATGTGCCTATTTCAATGTAAATCCATCCAGTTTGTATTACTGTGGTATTTAACATACTATACGCTAGCAAGTACACCTTTTATCTCAAGTACAAAGTGTAACATGCTACTTTTACTTGAGTACATGTTTGAGTGCTTTCAGCTGCCCCTCTCCTCGGCACGTTTAATATTTGCTGTATGCAGTACTGACACATGAAGTCCCTCACTGTTTATACGCTTCCTGTCATTGCTTTACTATTCACGGTTTGGAGAGTTTTCTGTGTGTATTGTGATGACTGCTTCAAGTTTCACTTTGGTGTTTGGTGATTCTGATGTCTCTGGTCATTCCCACCTACCCAGGTGGTATGGTAAATGTGGGGGGAGGGCTCCTTTGTTAGGGCCAGACTGCAGAAGCTTTTGATCCCCTCCACCCTCCCCTCCCCTGAATACCAGCATAATGGCCCCTGTGGGACTTTATGACACTTAGGTAGCGGAGAATCAAAGCTGTGACCGGTTTCCTTCCTTAATGTGTATTCTGACAGATGATGATTCTTACAGGAATCACTTCTGAGAGTATTTATAGAAACTTGCTGAGGGGAAGGATCTCGCCTTTCGTGGCCCAGAGAAAAAGCCTTAACATCATCGCTCCATCTGACAGGCTTGACAAAACACAGTTGTCACGATGTAATGATGGAAATCCAATTAGGAAAAAAACTTCAACTCCCCAAAAAAGCTCTACAATAATAGACATCTTTATTGGTATTATAGCTGTGAGTCTTAAACACATTCAGAGTTCACACATTCACTTGCAGTTGAATCCCCAGTGGGCTATATGAGCTGCAGCAAAGAAGATCATATGGGGATTATAGAAATAAAAGGTTTGGAAATTGCAGACTGGTATATATGGATAGTGGCACTGATAATAGCATCCCAACAGTCCTTTGTCAACGGTCTGAATCACTGCGACCACATGTCTCCACATTCCTAGACCTGGCTCTTGGATACAACAAGGCACCAAAGACCGGCCACATCTAAAATGATCCCGCCATGAATGAAGCATTCTTGGTCAAAGCGTTCCGACAAGGGGCTGGTGTGCCATTTTATCTGAACAAGTCTCTTATCTCCCCTCCTAAAATATACATAGACATTTAAATATGAGACGCAGTAAAATGACAATGTTGTGAGAGCCGTCAGCTGACCTCAAAGGGCTATTCATTCATTACCTTTCATGGCTCCCAATGCGATGAATAAGCTGTTTCACCGAAGAACAAGCGATATATTCAAAGACAGTTTTGCTCTGCCCCCTCTCATTTTATGACGTTTAGCTCCATTACAGAGAATCAAAGAGATTCTCCCTTTTATCTTTGTTTCCACAGGTATTCAGCACCGACACCTTCACTGAGTTTGAACAGAGATGGACTTTATAATGAGCATATTTCTGGATTACTGTAACAGCCCCTGCATGCCATCGGTCTGCTTCCTTGTATCTAATTTCAAGAATATTCTATATTATATTATCTATATATAATATATTTGAGACTTTAAGGTAAAATTGGTATTTACAATAAAAGCTATTTACTTCTTAGTGACATAGCTTTAAAAACAGAAGGCCGCCATGAGTTGTCACATCAAGGTGGTTAAAAATATTCACAGAAGGGGTTTTAAATACATATTTTCAACGTTCCTGTCTTTGTTCCCTTGGTTTGCTGCTCTGAGAGAAAAAAGTTAGAGAATCTGGAGATATACTAAAGTATTAAATCAACATTGATGTATGCAGGCCTGTTACAGCCTAATTTATTATTTACTCCTTATGGGTTTACTTGAAACTGTTTACGAGAGATATAAGTTCTATGTAAATAAAATCATTCAATGTTGCAATGAAACACAGCTGCTAATTAATCAAGTAGCCATAGTTTGAGTCAAACATGAACTTCTTCCTCCCTCAAACCCTCCCTGTTTCTTGCATGCATGCAATATGCACATGCTGGCATGCCATCACATGCTCTTTCCTGTCGGGTGCATGACTAAGGCACACACGCACAACCACACACACACACACAAATCTGCAGAGATGATATGCAGAGTAAAGCGAACAACGATGACAATAAATTATTCAAAGGACAAATCCTTAGAGTTGAGTGATCAAGTTTGCAAAGTACACAAAGAGCACCTGGCGTACAGTATAATGTGTGTTCAAATATTTACAGGCAACATGGCTGAAACACACAAAAAGGCCAAAGAATATCTGCTTTCAGCAGAAGCTCAATGAGGAGAGTGCGGTCTCGAAAGCTGGCACTGTGTTAGCCGTACCTCGTATTAGCCCCATTACCAAAGACAATAAAACAGACTTTAATTGAAAGGCTCACACCCTCTGCGCTGGATTAGGGCAGGATGTCGGTGGGTATTTTATCAAAGCTTAGTGAAAACAGAGCTGACATTTCGCAATGACCTTCGAATCTGATCTGCAAAGGTGGAGAACAGCAGGAGTGGCGCTGGTCAGCCGCCCGGGAGAAAGTGGGGATATATTCAGCAGGGGTCGGCAAGTGTGAAAACCTGAGGATCCTGGCTACCTGCTGCTTCTGGCAGCACCGTGACAAAGAGAGGGCTCAACACTTTTTTTCTGTTTGATTGCAAACAATAAGGGATTTGAATCGACTTGAGAAATCCATGGCAACGGACTTCGTGCATCAGCCATGACGTGGACTTCACGTTTTCTCTTGGAAAACAGCTGAAAACGTAAGAACGGGGATGTGTGGGAAAAGGGTCCTTTGAGGCACTGAAGTCAAAATGATCTGATATGAAACAAAACATCGCTGAGGCCGAAAAAGTAGGTTTGAGCAGGTTTCATAACTCGGACATCAAGGGGCTTTTCATCCACCGACCTAAGACTCATCATGAGCTGTTTCACTAAATAACAAGCAGCATTTTCAAAGACACAGTTTGAGTTGGTCTCCAGTTCTCTTATGTTTGGCACAAGTATAGAACACCAAAGGAGCTTTTACTATTCTGCTTCAAACTCTCACAGCCACATTCACTGAGTTTGCTACAATCATTGTACTGATGATCCGTACAGGTCTGAGTATTAGTCGTAAACCTACTTCATAGAGTTCCATGAGGTGACATGTGTATAGAAAAATATTTCTTTTTAGAAGATGCAAACTTTCTCATAATTTATGGAGTCAGGCCACATCCATACTACTCTATTTTCATCTGCGATTGGGGAACTACAACGGGTGCCCAGCAGCTCTGGAGTACTGCGGACACCAGGCGCATCAGCAGTGGAGATTTTGCATTTCCAAACAAACACGTAGTAGTATGGATGTAGCCTTTGCCTAAATCCAAGTAAGAAAGTGTACAAACTGCTCTGGCACATGTTAGTTGCGGTAGAACTGTAGAGCTATGTGAGAATGAAAATGCAATAAATTCCCTTGAAAGGCATTTAACTGTTTTAACATGTTTGTAGTCCTGGGTATAAAAAATGGCATTCTGGAAGCACTGAGTTATTCTTCACAAAGCAAGATCATCAAAGTCTGGAAGCAAGGCATAGATGTGATCCCGACCAACAGGATTCGACAATGTGTGCACGTCCATTCAGCAATAAATGTAGCAAGACCTTTTCTACTACACTTTGCAGGTGGTGACGGCTTGAACCTGCTCTCAGGCTTTCAACAATCATCATCAGAAAATTCAGGCATCATAATCCCTTATGTGCGTTTGTATGGTCCAGGTCGTGGTGGTGGGGGGGGGGGGTATTCAGTCACTTCTCTCAAATTAACTGATTATTCATAGGTTACCGTCACTGGGCCATTTGTGCGTCACTCCTGGAGAAATTCAATAGGCTTTCTGCTTGGCACAGGCCAGGCGTGCTACGCATGTTGGGACAGTGTTCAACATTCTCCTGAGAGGTGAGTAGTCTTTATGTCCTCCATTGTGTTTTGCTCCACGCCGTGTGGCGCCCCTCACCCATCCTTGGTGTTTAAAAAGGTCAATTCCCCCCATGTACAACCTGCAGGAGGTTCCACTGTGTCTATAATCCGCCTCCCAGGTCACCGGAGGTTGAGGGCCAGGGCCACTGTGAGGATGATGCCCACCAGCATCAGGAAAGGCAACCAGGTCTTCAGGAAGCCTGCACAGCTGCATCAGAAAACAAAAGCAAAGAGCAGAGATGAGGAAACTCTCGAACAAGCACAGAGGTGGACAAGCAAAAACATATTCAGATTTTTTAAAACCTGAAGGCAAAGAGAGTCCAGCTGGGAACGTGCACAGAGGACACTGCTCACCAGTCATTTTCAATTATGAACGCGAGAGTTGAGAAGAAGGGCAACTTTCTAACCAGGACTGGACTTTATCCACACAGTCCCTTGTCGATGCCAGTGTTTCCATCACGCAGCATTAGACACAAGTGTCACTGCAGTATTTACATTACAGCAATTGGACCAATTACGTCAGACATAATTGACATAACATTGTCTTGATTCATGTCTCACTCACGCACTAAGACACAATATAGAAAGCGCAGTCATACTAGCACACTGTTATATTGTTACAAAACATGTATCACTGGGTTCTGTAAAAGTTATGTTATATAATTTTACCATAATATGCTTTTAGTTGGATTTTCCTTTTTCAACTGAAGTAATGTTAAGTGGTGAATGTAATGATGAAGTGGATCAATCATCTGCTATCAGCATCAGCACTTTCCCATCTTCAAAATGTCTGTGCGCATGGATACGAGGCTGGATAAAAATGTGCACGATCTTCTGTCATGTGGGTTTTTATAAATGCTGCACACTGGAAATGGAGCTTGAAAGATGCGTACACAATGGCTATAAATGAGGCCCTTGTCTTAAAAGACGCTGTGTGTCACTTTGCCTGATTTAAAATGCGTCTCCACGCGTCTCCCATGACCACTTATCAGATCTCACTTTCTCATGCTGTATACAAATGAGCATGTACGTCATTTCTGTTTGTAAAAACTAAACTGTTAAGCTGAACAGATGTTTCCATTGTCAGTGCATTTTTTGGGGGGCGGGGGGTTTGAGTGTGTGTCTGTCTTTGTGTTGGTGTGAGGACGACTGGAGCCGGCAGGGGCTGAGTGAACCAGTGCACAAAGCATTACAAAGAAAAACAAAGTATAATAAAGATTTCCTCACCAATAGAAAATCATTGTGCTATGATCGGTGTGAATGATAACTGCGATCACAAATCCACAAATGGGTATTGAGTAGTGCTTTCTGGGTTACTCTGAAACTGTGGCCGATCAGAGGACGTTCATGGCGTCCCTTCATGTGTTCCCTGACACATCTGTGTTCACAGCGTTAAAAGGCTATGACCACGTGTCTCATATGAAACCTCAGTGTGTCTCACATCTGTATGTTCATCTCTGAAACATGGGATTTGTTTGTGACCCTTTCGTATCTCTACGTTCATGATTCTGTTATGTTACACAGCACACACGGAAGGACACTTCATCCGTATGGCCTAAAGATTATAGTCATGATAAGTGGAAAAAAACGATCACTGTATGTTCTGCAAAAGCCTGCAGCAATCAGGAAGCAACAACTGGTGATGCTCTGTCTGGTCTGTATTCTAGCAATCTTTGCTTCAAGCTTGTTTCCAGGAGGTCAGAATGTGAAACCGTGCCTAAGTTGGACTGAGGTCATGTGACTGATCAGGACAGTGAAGAACATTATATTAGAATTTGACCACAAAACTTGGTGGTTTAGCTTTTTTAATGTTTGCTGTCGTGTCATCACATCTCACCTGACGTGCTTTCCATGGATCAGAGCGAGGAGGCAGAGTTTGACCATGTTCCACGAGGAACTGTTTTCATACCGCATCAGATTCAGAGCCATGGCAACATGCGAGTGGCAGTTGTCACAGCAGAGGTTGTGCTTCAGAGACAAAGAGAGAACAAAGGTCTGTTACTATTGTTACTGTTTGGAAATAATAAGGTAAAAAACACCTGGTTACCATTCTGTGCTTATACTCCTCCGAGGCATCGTGCACTGCTGTGTCCCAGGCGTTGGAGCCACTGGCGTAGACTTTGCTTACGTCAAGCATCCAGTATCTGCATTTAGACAGAAAAATACTGCGTATGCTGTACTGGCAGACAAACTCTTTACATTCCAAAGGTCCCAAAGTTTTTTACTGACTTACTTTGTTGGTCTTCCAAAAGCCATGTTGTCTTCCTACAAAAGCAGATCAGATTTGTTTGCAGTTGTAAAGAATCATTTTACAGTGAAACTAATCAGCCCAGTGACGTCTAGTCACATGTGCCATGACATGTTTTGGGACTCTTTAGATACTTGGTTCGGTTTATTAGTTGGTGGCGAGGGTTGGTTTATTATCAATTTAGGAAATGTGCCTCACATCCTGTTTGTCTTAATTCACCATCAACTATGTTTGTGTGAAATGGCCAAATGAGTCCAAGTAATAAAAAGTTTATTTATATCCACAGTGACTCTGAAAAGGATTTAACAACAGATTATGATTTACAATCTAAAGCACACCTCAAAAGTGTCTGTTTTGGTTTCAAAGTTGTTTTCATTTAAAAAATGGGGCCCCATCGTACTTTGAAAATGAATATTAATCTTGTCTGTGATCTACCAACACACAGTTCAACATCATCCATCATGCATCCTTCCACATGGACTCCTTGATATTGTTGATGTTCTACTGAATATCTACAGACTAAAATAACAAAAGATAAAATGATCCCTGTTATGATTATTTCATGATATAGGTGATTTGGCTCCACAGATAAAAGGAACATCCACTAAGCAGAAAGTGAGTGTTTCAATCCCCGGCTCCTCTAGTCTGCAGTCTGTAGTGTCCTTGGGCAAGATACTGAACCTCAAAAGACAGAGGTGCAAACAGTAAGGTCCTTTGACTGGTCACTAAGAATGGAAAGCTACTAAAAACTAAAAGGTCAACATTTAAAGCTCATTCTCACTGTGCAAGAATACAGCCAGTGTACTTTTAAAGCTGTCTTCTGTCTTTCTCATGTTGGAAGCATCATAAAAATCCAGCGGACGGCCACCTACTGCATTATTACATAGGCTCCTCCAGACTTTTTGGAGACTCGATACTAAGTCCACACACATTTTGGAGGATTTAATGATTCACATGAATATGCTCTCTGGAGAAATTTGGAAAGATTTCCAGAGTTCAGTGCACATCTGAAAGAAGCTGTAGAGGCAACAGCATTTCCTCAGCATCATGCCCTGTAAACAACACCTCGTTAGGTCATTACTCACTGAGACGAAGTATGGTCCGGCAAAGTCTCGAATGACTCCAGTGGAAGTGCAGATTCCCATGTGACCAATAAATGGGAACAGCCATCTGAGAGAAAGAGAACACCATGCTCAGGGTTCAAAAAAAGAATATGTGGCAAACACCTGAGGAAAGTGAGGGAAGGGCCGTTGAACACTGTTTTAGGCTGTTAATATTTACATGGAAATATAAGCATTTCCATTAATGTTTCCAGTCAATAGATACAAGCTTTGGCATCAGCGACAACATCATGATGAATGAGAAAGCAGCTTTTATTTGGAGCAAGGTCATTTGTTTCCCCAACTTTTCCACCAGCATCCAGTCAGAGCCTGTTGTTCACGACATCTCATTTTGAAGCAATATAACTTCCTCTTCTATCCAGTCTGATGGACTTCATCCATCAGTACATGGATTTCATCTTTTTGCATTAAGCCATTGCTCACAGTGTAATGTGTTGCAGATGCGAAGCACGGAGACGTGACCAGGTGATCAACTCCCGTGCAACAAAACAACAACATAGTTGTTGCTCACATAGTTTATACATTCAAGAAGTGGAGCAGTTTTTATAGATGCTTATGTTTTGCAGCAACAGACACATTAGTGTAAAGAGCTGCTGTTTGATCAGATCATGGGACAGGGACAACTCAATGATGTCTTTATATTGTGCACAACTGGCAATACTAACACTGTATTCATAGATCAAAGAATCAAAGGCACTGAGCAAATAAACAGAGAAACACATAGCTATTCTAATTAGGACTTTGCAATGACTTTGATTCATGGTTCACAACCTGACTGTTCGCTGAAAATGACCGTTCAATCATTATCTATTCACCACCATAGGGATGGAGTGGGTGGAGTTTGCAGCACACTTCAGGAGTCTCAGCTGTAATCAGCGTTGCAGCCAAGGTGACTCCTTCCTCAGACGTAATAAAACAGAAAAATAAATCAATCAAAAAAATCAACACGCTTCTGCAAGTGCCGACTTTCATATTTGACTCTAAACAGTAACATGTTTTTCCGTAGTTTTAGTTTGCGTCTGAAAAATGAGTCACAAAGACATTTCCACTGGCACTGCGTGGAGTAGATGACTTAAAAATGTATTATGGTTCATGAATTATTCTAATAACCCTGACAAAGATAAACAACTGACCTCAGAAAAATATTGTGTCTAGTAGCACTGTAAGAACTTGGCACACCAAGCCTAATAAACATAGAAATACAAATTATTTACCTTCACCTAGCCACAATGCACCCCTCACCCCTGAGCAGGACCTCAGATGTCAATGTTTGACCCCATTAGAACCAAACCAGCCCCCATGAGGTCTACTGGGCCTGATGAGTTCAGTGTTTATGCTCAACACACACACACACACACACACACACACACACACACACACACGCACGCACGCAAAACAAAAGTGATTGAGATCCTTCATTGTGAACGTGTGTTTAAAGCGTCATACACCTGAACTGTGCCCAGTAAGAACACAGTAACTTCATAATGGCATGTTGGTCCTCCAATAACAACAATGATTTAAGTGTCATAAGCTCCTCCCTCACGCCTTTATTAAACCGAGTGATGTTATTAAAGTGTTTTGATGCTTTGAAATACATGTATCGCTAACTGGAGTCAGCAGAGTGTATTTCCTCAGTATTCAGTACATGTTTGTGTGTGTAGGGAGGGGGGGAGCAACAGGAGCCGGAACAGCGCGCAGCTAGCTAAGCTAAGCTAGTGGAGGTGTCACTTGCTGCCGTGTCCCGGGGCTCAGCGGAAGTTCACTCACGATAACACGGGGATGGGCGTCCACACGACGCAGTAAGGGAAGCGGCTGGTCTCGGGGTTGATTCTCTCGGACGCGGTGCGGTAGTTCTTCATGGTGTCTTTTTCAACAACATCCGCCATCATCAGCTGAGGAGAATGAACTTCAGCTGTCCCACTTCCAGCCGCGTCAAGTCAGCCGGCGGCACGGAGCGAGGCCGGAAACCGTGACCTGTCAGCTTCAAAATAATAGAAAAAAGAAATGTGGGGATTCATTTAAAGAAATGCACTGAATATGAACATAGTTCCCACGATATAATAATACAATAATTCTATAGGCCCAACCATGACAGACCACACGCAAGCACAATCTGTATGATTCGCAATATAAAATGTGTTGAGAGGCGTAGCGAATTTACTTTGAAAGGCACGAGGGAAATATTTTAATTCTCTCTAGCTTTACGCTACAGTGTTGCATGGCAGCAACAGCCGTTTCCGGGGTTTCTGTGAGCTCAATGACACACAACAAATATTACATTAAAAGTATTTATAATCAAGAATTATGTGATGCAAAGATTTAATCAATTAATTTAACTTTATAATCTACAGGCAGCTTTTATTTTCATTTCGCCATGAAGCTACATCGGCCATAGCAGTTATGGGCATTGTGTACAAAGATAGCGAGACTGAATGTTTAATTCAATAATAATTAGTAACATTTGAGCTGGTTAACAAATACAATATCAATAGGCAGTACATCTTTTTACAGAAATAGTTCCATTTCAATAGATTTTTGGAAATGTCATTAATATGAAAAATATACCTTTAATAAACAAGTAGTATTACGCAGAAGTAAAACACGAGAAAACGGGAAAAGTTCAATTGACTCCAAGTAATTGGCAGCACTTAAACTAACAATAATAATATTACAACCTAAGAGGGTAATATACTCAAATTCACTCAATAGTTTGCTCCAGATTTTATTTGAAGTCAGCCACTCCAAACAATTAAACTGTTTGCATAGTTATAATTTATTTATTTATTTACTTGTTAACCTCACATTGTTCAGATGAAGTGCACATCTTTTAACACTTTGGTGTCACACAGAGAGTTCTTTTGTTTTTTTGTCTCTGAGTTACTGTGGTTGTTGGGGGAGCGTGGCTGAAAGCTAAGGACGCTTAAATCCTGGAGACAGATTCTTGGGCTGTGGCATGTGCTGCTATAACTCGAATTTATAGACCTAATTATTATACATTTGGTATATAATGTTTTACATTTCTTTGGGCAAATAAAAACACAGGTTTGTCATTTACGACTCCTGTTTCCTTGTCCTTGTCTCCAGGCTTGGTCCCTTACAATAATCAAGCCATTTACTTCACCTGTCCCTACATTAGTATATGATCATTTGTATGACCCTCACACCACTTTAACTGTCCATCACAAACAATTACAGCAGTAATCTAGTACTGCTGTAAAGGCCTATAGAACACAAAGTCCAAGTCTTCAATTCAAGCATGAGTGTATTTTATAGCTTTGTTGTTATTTTTAGAGTTAGAGAGAGCTCACCAGCACACCGAGGTGCAGATATCGAAGGAGTTCTCTTCAGGCTATAGACGGAAACAAAGATGAACCCAAGGGATCTGCCAGGGCCCTGTGTACTCCACACTGAGTCCCATTAGATGTGACAGGTGATATATTGTGGGAAGGGCAAAAACAAACCAGTCAGCGAGAGCAGGTAGACGTTGATAAACGAAGGCACACCGAGCTCATCATCTGGGTGCCGAGGGAATTCTCTCGCAAAATGCCACCTCGATATCTGGCCGAGCCGTCCAGCCCAATTAGGCCAGAGGAAGTGCTGCTTCGGGGACCGTAACTCCTTTTCAGTCACAGGTTTGAAAAGTAAAATGTCACACATCAGCTAGTTTTCACGTCCAACTACCTGGGCTGTGATTACCCAGCAGCAAAATGAACTGAGCGTCTCATTCTTCTCTTCCACAGACACAGCTGCAAATGTAAATTTATCAGAGAGCTCTTAAAAGATAAAGAGGAAGTTAAAAAGCAGTGTTTGTTGTCTACACGGTGGTTACCTGTCAATGCAGTCATTTTGAAGCAGCACAGCAATTTCCTGCAGACCAACATGCCAGCTGCAGCCCCCCGAGGGATGGAGCGTTCTTCGCTCAAGGCAAATGAAACCCTGTGAAATGTCACTTATCTACGAGACACACGCGCACATAAGCACAATATACAGCTCCCATAATGAATCAGTCCATTGATTCAGCGTAATTTGTTGGATTGTAATATTGATTTCCTGTTCTGTTCTGTGTTCAGGTTTCCGTCACATTAACCTGCAGTCAAAGTCGTGGAAGGCTCAGACGGACAAAGTGAGGAAACTGTCCCCAGGGTCAGTGGGAAAAATGAAATGCACGATAATTTATCAAAGCCACTTTGCACAACTACAGGAGAACTTAAATGGAAATGTTCAGTGCTAAGGCAATGACAGGTCCTGATATCGGGGTCCCCTCTTATAGAGAGGCCCCTGTGTGAATAGGCTGCGTACTCCATCCTCTCATTGTTTTGAGAGGCGCTAGAAACAATCCCGGTTAACTTCAGGAGAGAGGCGGGCTGCACCGTGCACAGGTTCCCAGTGTATCACAAAATAGAGAGAATGAAAGCCTCAGTCAATTTAGAGTCTCCAATTAACATAACTCCAATTAGGAGGTCTTTGGACTGTGGGAGGAAAAAGTAACCACAAAAACGTGCAGAGAAGATGCACACTCAACACAAAAAGGACCTGACCAAGCTAAGATTCGAAGCGGGGACTCTTTTGCTGCTAGGCAACACTGCGTATATTCCTGAATAAATTTGTATTTCAATCAAGGGATTCCAGACTCATAGCAAAGCTGGGGTGGTACATTGTACAGAAGAGGAGCAGTGCTTGGGCAGGGGGAATGAGACACTGCCCCTCTGTGGACAGAGTGGGGAGTTACTGTGTGTGGGACAGGAGCTGCTGGAGGAGGTGGGGAGGAAAACAAACACCTGACATGTTTGGTCATCTAAACGCTAACCGTAACCTCCTGAAGTCTTTTATTAACTGGTGAAGGCTCAACCAATTTGACACCATCAAACCCTCTATTTAAGAACTGGGAATTAATTATTCATATCATTTTTTTAATTAAAATTTGACAACTTCTGGTTTGTAAAAGTTGATTAAACACAACTTTTTAAGTGTTTGTGAGGTTCTATGAGAATTTCTGATTGTGGCCAAGGCGACAGACTGTATGAAAATTCATCAGAAGAAAAGTTGAAAAAGATCTGCAGAAGGGGAAATGAAATTATTGAGCAGCACGCTGGTGATTAGCAACAGGAAATGTGTGTTTGTAAAGAGAGCTAAACAGACGGGGGAGGGAATGATCGACTCTGTGTGTGCGTGTTTAAAAGTATGACTAAAAACAGAGTTATGCAGGACACTCAGAGCTCCTCCCAACATTTGTATACGCTGCTGCCCCCTGCTGGCCAACACTTGTCCCTGCAATACGTTTCTTGACCCTAGTTTTAAAAGCTTATTTTACCTAAATACTATTTACTATTTGTGAGGATTTGTCGTATGTCATTCAAGTTCAGGTGTCAATAATGGGTGTGATCTTATGTTATGGAATACACTTGACACACATATAATTTGTAAGATATATTCCATGTATACTTTTAAGGTCTGAAGCGATAATAGCCTGCCAGTGTGGGACAAAAGATTTGACATTTTTAAAATAAATTCAGTAAAAATGACTGAGTTACAATTGTCAAGACTTCACAATGACTTCTGAATTTCTCGTTGTAATATCTGTGAATAATTCTGAAGAAGTAGGAAGGAGTACTGGGGGATACAAGTACCTTGGTGTTCACTTTACGACAATCCAGACTGGGCCACCAAACAGACGTCTTGTAGTCGAAGGGGACTGAGGGACCATCAAAGTCTGGAAAACACTGTTGAGGATTTTTCACGATACCATGGAGTCATCCACAGTGTTGAACGCCAAGGTCAGCTGGGAGTGAGGAAGCACTGAGGGAAGACGCAGCTCCGGTCTGGATGGCATTTATTTTTGAATGAGCCAAAATAAATATTTCTGTTTGTGTTTTATCTACTATATAAATCACATTATATTCAATAAATAAATTAATGTTATGGGTCCCACAATCAAGTCAGTGAGCACAGAACATCCATCAACGGACAGACAACACAGCACAAATTACAGATAATTCAGTCAGCAAAGAGTAAAATCCCAGATTCAACTGCACAACAACTAAGGAGGGAAAGCTGTGCTCAGCCAACACTCAGGTCCAGATTCCTGCCCGTGGCTTTCTATTCAGACTATTTCCAGGCCACTGACTCCTCCATGTCCCAGGCCACTTATTACACAGGCCTTAATGAGCTTCACTCTGCAGTTGCACCAGCTCCAGCTACGCTGAGATACAGCAACAACCATCACTGAGTGAAGCTGCCATTGAGCTGTGCTCCACAATGAGCATCTCGGCGAGATCCTTCCAGGTGAATTGTCGTGATGTCATGATGAAGAATGACCATGACATCGTCAAAATGAAAAACCTCAAACCATACAGCCGAGGAAGAGAGTTCTTAAATGTGATAAAGCTTCAAAATGGGTTAATGACAGTACCATGGCCCCTCCTTCGTCTTAATGTCTTCAACTCAACTCACAGCACCTCCATTCACTCATTTGTCTATTTGAAGAAGCTTGAAATGAAATCTGTCCCTCTCTGGCCACAGTGACCTCTTGCTTGGCACCGGGTGTGTCCTCCAGGATCTTTGACCTGAAAAGTTAACACATGATCCGAACCTCTCAATGAAGACTATCCACCGCATTCACATCAATATATGTTCATTCACTTACAGCATGAGAATCTTACCTCTGGTGGTATAACACCTGCCACAGAAACCAGCTCTTCAACTCAGGTTGGACAGTGGTAGTGGCCAGTTCCTCTGCACGGCAGGTTGCACCTGCAGATGTCGGTGTCTGGAAAAACAAGAAAAGGAATCGGATTATTTAATCTTGGCAGTTATGTCACAATTTACACACACGTAAACCCCACAAACCAAAAAATGCTACTTACAGGGAGTTTGAAACTGTTTGCTTCGCTGGCTTCGGTCTGAGGTTCAGAAGAGTCTTTCGTCTTTGACACATTAGAGTCAATCAGGACCTGAAGTGATGGCTGGCTCTGGTCCCTCAGAGTCCCCAGCGTTATCCGCCGTCTGATCCGGATGAAGCTGAGAGGGCTGGCCGGTGCACCGGTGGGCTTTCTGCTGATAAATCCAGCTAAATCTTTCGCTGCAAACGCTGCAGCTGAGCGGTTTCTCCCCTGTGTGGAGTCTGACGTGGATCTGCAGACTATCCTTTCGGCTGAAACTCCGACCACACTCGGTACAACTGAACGGCTTCTCTCCTGTGTGAACTCGGAAATGCGCCTCCAGCTTGGCCTTGTGACTAAACCGCTGGCCGCAGTCGAGGCAGGCGAATGGCTGGTCGCGTGCGTGAATCCTCTCGTGCGCGTGCAGGCGGCTCTCCTGGTCGAATCTCTTCCCACACTTGGAACAGCCGAACGGCTGCTGCCGCATGTGAATCTTCTCGTGCACCCGCAGGCTGCTCCGATGGTTAAATCTTTTACCGCAGCCGCAGCAGCTGAAAGGCTTCTCTCCTGTATGATTCCTCATGTGTGCCTGCAGACCGGCCTGATGGTGATAACTCTTACCGCACTCGGAGCAGGTGAAGGGCTTCTCCCCCGTGTGAGTTCTCATGTGCGATCGCAGATATTCCCTTTGACCGAATCTCTTCCCACACTCGGAGCAACTGAACGGCTTCACCCCCGTGTGGATCGCCTCGTGCGTTTGCAGCTGGCGCTTCAGCCGGAAGTGTTTACCGCACTCGGAGCAGCTGAATGGCTTCTCTCCTGTGTGAACTGAAACGTGAGTGAGCATGTCGCCCTTTATCCGAAATCTTTTCCCGCACACGGAGCAACTAAACGGTTTCTCCCCCGTGTGAATTTTCACATGCGACTTCAGGTGCTCCTTGAGGGTGAACCTTTTATCACACTCGGAACAGCTGAACGGCTCCTCGCCAGTGTGCGCCGTCATGTGAGCCTTCAGGTAATAGACGCGGCTGAATGTTTTGCCACACTCTGAGCAGTTCAACGGTTTCTTGTCGCTTACAGTCTTAGATTCCCTGGGCTCTGTCCCATCAACAGCAGTGTTTGTGGTCCTGTCCTCAGGACCAGAGTTCCAGGCTGGTTCTGGCTGTCCACAGTCTGTTCCATTCTCTTCAGTCTGATAAGTCTGTGAGGACTGGGGTTCCTCTTCATCTGCTTCAGATTTCACAGTGTCAGGAGTGTATGTGAACTTGATAATGTCAGTCTGCTCCAGTCCTTGCTGCTGCTCTTCTTCCTGACTGATGCACTGTTCAGTCTGTTCCTCTTTAATGCAGGGGGGCCCCGAGTCCTTCTGGTCCACACTGGGGCTCCACGCCTGATACCCAGAAGGAACCGCTGCCTCGTTCACCTTTAGTTGCCAGACGTCTGCACGGGAGAGGAGAGTGGCATAAAAGGTGTTTAGTTATTTGCACACGAAAAAAACTGAGGAAGACAAGAGGCTTCTGGGGCAGAAATAGAAACATTACATCCTGCTTCTGCACCAGATTTCACCGGAACACTGGTGGTGTGTGTGTTGTTGCTCGCTAGAGAACATACAGAGGTGATGTTTTAAACCTGCTTTAGTTTAGTTTACTTTCGCTGAAGATTATGAACACACAGCTGTGGTGCCCAGATTATTTAAAGATTCTAACTGCTTCAAAAGATTTTCTGTTAGGCTTAATAATACACGGAAATCTTAATAAATAGTCCAATTAAATCAATAAATTGCATCTTTAAGTCATCAGGCTTGGTTGAATGTGTCGAGAGAAGCTCATGATGAAAACACATCATATCAGTGTGTAACTGCAGGCTGACATTGGTCATGAGACGTGTAGTCAGTTTGGTGTCAGCTGTCTGCAGCTCGGGTTTTTCCCGAGACACTGACCTGTTCGGTGCAGCCTGACCTCGGGCTTCAACACGGCATCGAGCAGCCTCCTCTGGCGGCCCATCTCACGCTGTGACCGCTGCACGACGTCCTCGTACTCCGCCACGGTTTCCTCGAACAGGCCGACGATCTCCTCCGCCGCCGCCGCCAGCCGCTCGGTGAGCAGCGGCCTCAGCGCCTGGACTCGAGCCGCCTCCGGCCCCGCGTCCACCCGCAGCAGGACGTCCTCGGCCGCGGCGCTCATGCGCTCGTGCACCGCCACCCGTATCAGCTGCACGGCGCACATCGTCCCGTGGTTGTGACAGCTCCGAGTCCCAGAGCAAACAAAGAGGCAGCGGGAGGTAAATACAGGCGCCGACTTCCGCGTCAACGACAGCTCGCAGGGAGCGACGAGAAGCACGGCGCAGGACGGACAGCGCCCTCTGCTGGACTGTCATGAAACATACAAGTTCAATATGGATCTAACCAGAGGTTCGGGCAAGTACAGGTATATAATTAGAATACATCAACAGTATGTGCATGTTATAGAATAACCACACATAACTTCCTTATTGGCAGATGTTAAAACGGACCTACAGTAAATTAACTGTCGTTCCTTCCTGTTCTCTGTGATGATACCGCCATCTGACCGCTAGAGGGCGCAATAGCACAGAGAATGAAAACCGCCATTCAGGACTGACAGGTCTGACCTTAGATCAGGGACAGTCACAGAGTTCAGTTCATCTTCTGTCCGGGTTATTCAAATGACTTGGAGCTTGGAGCTGTTTTAGACTTCAGCTCAAAGTGTTCTTAAAGAGTCATCACTTATTTCCCTCCATCCTATAGGCCTGTATGTTGTTTTTAAACTTTAACAGTTTACATTCCATTTAGCTGACACTTTTATCCAAAGCGACTTACCATGAGTGAATGAGGCAGGGTGATACAAATGATGCTGAGTTTACTCTCTGATGATCTCATTAATTTTCAGACTCCAGACTAACAAAGCAGCCACAGATTCTCCGCTCAGACCCACAGATTTGTGCTGAGTGGTGAGGGTGAGGGCTGGCGCTGCAGGCAGAGGCAGGAGCGTATTGATTCTGCTATGGAGATCACTTGTTTTTATTTACATCACATCAACACCCGCT
Organism: Pseudorhombus dupliciocellatus; assembly: GCA_016785235.1. Taxonomy (NCBI): domain Eukaryota; kingdom Metazoa; phylum Chordata; class Actinopteri; order Pleuronectiformes; family Paralichthyidae; genus Pseudorhombus; species Pseudorhombus dupliciocellatus. Next base: position 781,654 of record JAFBJW010000149.1, on the reverse strand, counting down.
CTTATCAGCAAAAAAGAAAAATCCATCTTCCTCCTGTGCGGCCCTGCGTTTTCACCCGGTCGGAGAAAATCCGTTGAATGTGGAGCTGTGAGAATGTCACTCAAGCCACATTCAGCTCATGCTGCATTTTGGTTTTATGGATGAGATCTTGTCTCTTCATTGTTGATGTGGATGGGCTCAACTTCAGAACTCTTACTGTTGATTTGTTTAGTTTCCTCTGGTATCTCTTTAACCTTCCAAATGAACGGTGACGTTTCATCAGCATGTTTCTGATTTAATCCATTTTGTTATGTGCAGCTTCAAATTCTAAACTTTATTCAGGAATTTTAAAAAAGAGGAAAACAATGTTCTATTTGTATGTATCAAGCAGACTTTGCCTGTTCACATTTCTCCACTAATGTACAGCACATGTAAAAATCAGAGCACATGTTTCAGGGCTGACAACAGCCTGAACACAGGGGTGAGGTGTCAATAACTGCGGGGATGGAAAACATGGCTGTGCATTCGGTAAGCGGCGTTCTCTGAAGTCTGTGTCCGTGGGCAAATATCAAAATTGTCAGCAAAACACGCTGCACGCTGCTTCATATGTGTCAATTTGTCTCTGAGCGAGTGATGTGCGAGGCCCGATGAAAAATTCAGCAGCTTATTTGCTGCCGCCTCAGCCGTGTATGAGAGGAATAATAAATAAATCCACAGCAAACGTCTTACGAAGATTTAATGTACATTTATTCTTAACACGTGGAACATATAGTATAAAGATTTCATACTGAATAAATGATATTCATTAAGCCAAAAAAAGGAAAAAAAAGAGGAATTTACATCAAGTTTTAGCTACATCATCTGAAATACAAATATGCAGAATCCGCATCACTGGAAAAAAAATTTAACAAAATAAACAAAATTAAACTGGTTTCTTCATCAAGGTCTAGTTTGTCATTTATGAAGGAGTTCAGATGGAACCGCAGACAAGATTCTTGTTATATTCTCTACACCCAGACTGGAGACAAACTGAAACTTGAAGTTGTGTTTGTTGGGGGTGGCGTTGGACAGCAGCTGAACACCCTCCCACCGTCTGCCCCCCCCCCACCACACACACACACCCGGAGTGCGATACGAGCAGAGCGAGGCGCCAAAGGAACGGAGAGGGCGGGCGTCAAGTAATCAACATGGCATACTTGATGCGGAGGGAGGGAGGGCGGGGCGACTTGAAATTGTCAAAGATTAAAAATGGTGAAGAGTAACAGAAGTTGAGAAAGAGAGAGAGAAGTGTAATGTACAACATCATATATACACTGCAGCTCGGACTGCATCTAGAGTTGAGGACCAGTCCTTAAGAGGTGACTTTTTAATATAAGGGTCAAGTCATACAATCAAGGGACAAAGAGAAGAGGTCGGGGTGTTGTAGGTTCACCATACTTTGGGGGGAAAGCCGTTTTCTCTCTCGACATTAACTAAAACTGTTTTTAAAAACTACAGTTTGCTGCCAAGCCAGCGTATCTCAGTGTGAAACAGTATTATTACAGTATGTTTACAGTTTTTAAGGTGTACAGTACAGAAAAAAGTCCTACAATCTACTGCACAGGCCTCCCATGACAGATGTCTGTTCACAGCCAATAATGTGGTTCCTGTGGGGCTGAGTATATAGCATCCAAAGTTACAGCAATTATACCACACCACAGTCCGTGAGTCTATGTAGCCTCCAAACACGAACCATAATATTGTTTAGTCTGTGCCCTCCTCTCCCTGCCGACCCCCAGAGGGAGGAAGCGAGCACACGTATCCCCCAAACTCACTGTAAACGAGACAGCAACTTTGGTTACAGTTTATTCTTTTTTTTTTCTGGAGATTTTTCTTTTCATTAAAAAAACAAGTCCTTTCCGCAGGGCAGCGCACTCCTGTCCTATGCCTGGGTCCCAATCTGATCCTCTCCGCCAGCATCTTTCCATTTCAGACGTTTAAAATCCACAGCTACTTCATGATATTCCTTCCTTTAGTGAGAAGCAGGGGGAGAAAGACAGTGGAATCCGAGGTGATTTTGCATAAATTAAAAAAACAAACAAAAAAAAAAACAAAAGACAGTCTGTTTTGCTCTTTTCATTCTCGCTCAGCAGACATACGCGCACGCACACACACAAAAAAAGAGGGGCGAGGGGAACAGAAAGAGGCAGAGCTGAAACCTCTCCACGGCTGTCATGACTGGCCAATCAGAAATAGTACGTCACAGATCACTTGGGACACCAGAGAGTTCATAAGTGGGGACACTGAGATGTCCAGTAGTCGCGACTCGTACAACGTGAACTCCGAGTGGTTTTCCTCTACTTTCGCGAGGGCGTGCAGGGCTCGGGCCGCCCGCCGCATCATGTCCACGCTGGTGGGCTCAAAGTGGGGCCCGCCCTGCATTTGTAGCAAGGAGCTCTGGCTCTGCTGGTACTGCGTGGCAGCGAGGCTGTCCTCCAAGAAGCCCAGCAGGTTACCGACGCTGGCTTTTTGCACGGCAATAGCCCGAGCCGCCATGCTGTCCCCCTGGGCGAGATTTGCCAACAGGACGACCGCCATTTCCCGGCAGACGGCCACCTTGCGCTCGCCGACCAGACGCACCAGTGACCCGTAGAGTTTCTCTAGGCGGCTGAACGGCGGCGTTGCGAGAATGAGGTCAACGTTGTTGTCCTGGATGCTGAGCTTGCTGAGGGTCTCAAGAACCAGTCTCTGGGGGGAAAGTGAGCCGTGGGGCCCCAGCGTGGGGAAAGGGTCCAGGGCCTCTGCTGAGGGGCAGACAGCCCAATGGAGCAGGCCGTCGAGCAGTGGCAGGCATATACTCTCCGGGTAGATAGAAAGGTCCAGCTGTCCTGAGATGTTTGCAAGAGTGACCAAACAGTTCTCCCGTAACACCTCCAGGCAGTCCCACCACCACTCGTCTCTCTCGCAGCTCACACCCTCATCGACCTCCTCCTCCTTCTCGTAGGTGACCGGCGCTTGTTTGCGTTCGGGGTGCCTGTGGTGGAGCAGCACCAGGCGGCCCAGCAACAGCAGCAGGCCTGGGTGTTTCGACATCTCCAAGTCGTTACCGGGGACGAAGGAAAGGCTGCGCACTATGTTGGAGATGCAGATGCAGCGCCGGGCTAGCGAGTCCTGCCAGTCCGACAGCGTGCTGAGTGGCGTCTCGTCTTTGCTGTGGGGCTCGTCCTCCAGGATCTTCACGTTGCGGCGGCTCTGGAAGTCCGGGTTGATGCTGAACAAGTACTTGCCGTTTTCCTTCTGCTCCTCGGCGCCCCCGCGAACTACCTCCTCTGTGACCGACCCCGGACGGGCAGATAGTACATCATCAATGGTGGCAGTGACTGGAATTGGAAGTGGAGGAGTGGCCTTCTCTGCTAGAGACTTTTCCGAGGACTGGGTTGGCTGCTGCCGGGTTCTATCCTCCTCATTGGACTTAGATCTCTCAGCATTTTCTGCTGCCATCTCAAGAAGCTGGCCCTTCTTACGGCTTTCAGCGGTTGTTTGCAAGCGCTTCCGTTGCTTGAGGAGTTCCATCCTACTCTCAAAATGGGTCTGGATGTGTTCGGTAGTGTCCCCCCCACCAATGCTCCAGTGTATCAAGCCGCTGTCAAAGCTCTGCCGCTGCCCAAGCTTGGATGAGTGGTTCAGCAGGAAGGGATTCTTCTTCCGCACAACCTTGATGGGGAGTTTATCAAACTTGCTAGCCTGCTTGGGCTTTTCTGAGTGGAGGTTGGGGTCCACGGAAGACCCTGAGGTAGAGGTACTGGGTTCCTTGATAGAAGGCTTCCTTTCCTTCTCCTCCTCCTCGTCCTCTGAAAACTTGTCTTTCTGAGAGCTCTCCTCCTCCTGTTTCACCTGGACTGGTGAGGAGGTGTCAGGGTTGGCCTTTGATTCCTTTACCTCCTCATCCTCTTCGTCTTCCTCATCCGTGTCCATGTCCTCACCCTCTGGCATGGGGATTTCATCATCAGAGTCATCTGCAGCATTGGGGTCTATGAGGGTGCGCTGGCCGGGGTCCCCTACTTCGTACTCCTTTAGGATGCCGAAGATCTCGATGAGGCAGCGTCTGAAGTACTCAACCACCAATTCCAGGAATCCAGGAAGCTGTGAAATAAAACAGGACAGTCAGTGAAATAATCTTCTAATCTCAGACAGTGCGACATGAAAAGTGTTTTTTTTGCCCAACAGAGGGAAGATGATACTTACCGAGCACAAGTTAAATGTAGAAATGCTGTTGTCATCATACAACAGGATGTTAATGGTGTCCAAGGCCCATGTGCTTTCAGCTAGTAAGCCTGACTTTAGTGACATCATCACTCTCCAAGCCTCAGGAGTGCCTGTGGTCAGACAAGAACAGCAAGCATGTCATTAAGAGCAGGTTCACTGACCTGACCTTTAAGGATTGAATCCAAATACACAGTTTATTAACTACTTCCAAATAAGACGAATGCACCGTTATTTGATCAAATACTCATGAACTAGAGGGAAAAGACAATGCTTTGAGATTGAAAGCCAAATGTTTAAGCTATGCAATACTTTTTAAAATGTCCTATCTGTATTTCTTCAGAGGCTGAGATAAATGTTGCTGTAATCGTTTGCAACTTGGATTTTAAAGACACTCAAAATCTGTGTGTGCATTTAAATTCAGTGCTTTAGAAACAAACACCGCTCTGTAGACTCTGGCTAATCCATCACGCTGTTCTCATTCCCTGATTTTACATCTTCTTGTTGTACGGTAACATCTTGCTCTTGTCACTGATTCCAAGTGGATTCAAACATTTAAATATATGTGGGAAGTATTAAGTGAGGAAATGTGTACCTATGTCTTTTATGGTGAGCCGCCTGCGGGGTTTAAGGTGAGGTTGACTGGCCTCAATGGAGCCTGGAGGGAAAGCCACGTCCCGCCTGATCATGGGTTGCTGTACGGGGGCCTGGCCAATGTGGGAGGCAGGTACTGGAGGCCCGGCTTTCTGCACCTTAATGCCCGGATGCATGTAGGGGGACTTGCTGGGTGATGTCCTGCTTTCCATTGCCCGGGGCATTGGCGCTGGACTCGACACTTGAGGAATGTGATTCTGGGAAGTCTGGTAGGTGGATGGCAGGGGTCTGGTCATGGGAGGTCCAGAACCTCCGGGTCCAAACGGCGGCTGCCGCTGGTTTACATGCCCAGGCCACTGGCCCTCGTGGTTCATGCGTTGGTCTGATGGCATCATCTCCTCCGAGCGGTTCATGCCATGGTACCCAGGGCCCTGGCCGGGTACAGGAGGCCCCTGTCGGTTGGGATAGTTAGGGTAGCCCATCTCATTGCGACCCTGCCACATTGGTCCTTGGGGGCCATCTGGACCTGAGGGCATGGGGCTCGTCATCATCTGGGGTGGCATTGGAGACTGAGAGTTTGGGCCTGCAGATGATGGTCCTCTGTCCCGACCAAAGGGGAAGGGGAACTGGCCCTGTGCCCCGGGGGGCCTTCGTTCACCTCCAGGATACGCATTGTACTGGTTGTACATGTCCTGTTGCCCCTGGGGCCCCGATTGCTGTGGCCCTGGCTGCTGCTGACCACTGTAGGGGACACTGTACATTTCACCCTCGTGACGCTTGGCAGGGGGTCCATACCCTCCGTCTACAGGACGTTTGTAGTTCTGTCAGCAGAAAACATCCAGCATTAACAATTGATCATCTCAATGAAAAACATTTTTAACTTTCAATAAAGGCACAAGTAGTCAAGTCTACCAATAACACAGGATATTTCATTAGTGAGATGTTAAAAAAAGAGGGAATCAAGTGGACATAAGAGTTTTTGGAACCACAGAACATAACGTTCTTACCGGTTGTTGCTGTGGATACATTCCTGGCTGTTGATTTGGGTAAGGGCCACCAGGGGGAGCCCCTTGGCCAGGGTACTGATTTGTATAGGACTCGTGCCTGAGAACAGCAACAGAAAAAGTTCAATTTTTTCTTCAGACAGCTATAGGACAAAATTCCCACACTTATAATCCTCCAGTTTTAAAACCATGACACTGGCACATGCCTTTAAATTACCATCTTCCTTTTGAGTACACATCAGTCTAAACATTATATGGTACTGACCGTTGCTGTGGTGGTGGGCGACTAGGTGAGTACATCCCTGTGTCGGCTCCAGAAGGCATCATGTTGGGCTGAGGAGCTCCTGGTCCCATGCTGCCATCAGGGCCCATGCCTGGCTCCTGTCTGTAAACACAACAATCAACAATCATTAATTAATAGGACTTAACTAGACAAAAAAGGCCACTGGGACTTAGAAAACACTTGTCTGTATGCTTGATATATAATTTGTTGTGTTTACCTTCGGTCATATCCGTATGGGTACTGTTGCCTCTGGCCCATCTGCATGTTGCCCATGGGGCCTGGTGGGCCTCTGTTATACTGTTCTGACATCCCACTGTTGGGTCCAGGCGACATGAACTGCTCTCCAGCTTAAGAACAGAAAAAGACAGAATGTTGAGTTCCTGAACCAAGAGAGGTCCTATATTCTTTCATTTAGCTGGATGTGGCTCTCACTCACCTTTCCTCATGCCACCAAAGGGGTCCTTGTTGGCCTCGTAAGGACCCATTCGCCCCATCATCTCCGGGCCGCCCATCCCAGGCTGGTAACCCTGAGAGTTGGGAGTCATGGCGTTTCTTCTGGAAAATGCTGGGTCGCCACCATCAGCAAAAGGGTCTTGTAAATTCACGCTACTCCTAAAGGAAGACAGGAAGCTTGTTAGTGGAATGTTGAAATCTTTGGTTCATTGGTCATATTTTTATTTAGTAAAACTTTCAAGCCTCCTACATTCATGTGAACTGTGACAAGTACAAGAAAATAAGAAATAAAAGTGCTTAAATATTAAATATTGTGTTGCATTAAAGCACTTTTACAAAGCTTTTCCATCAATACGTTCAACAGTGGGAACCATGTGTCATGAATATGTTTACAGATCAATGCACATAATAAAGGATAACAAGCTTCTCATGTGAGACATTTTCTCAGCAATGGAGGAAAATGATTCCGTATCGTACCTGACACCAGGCATTGGAGGCATTTGTGTGTGTGGCGTGGATGCCGGAGTGGGGGGCTTCAGGTCTCCCCCCTCAGCCATCGAGCTACTGGTGGACTGAGGAGTTTGGGGCCCTTGCAGGGATCCAGAACCAGCTGTGAAGCAAGGATAGAAATGATGACTATTGTAAACGAATGAAAAAGTTCAACAGTTTGGAAAATTTTAATAATTCAAAGAACAGGCCTCTCACTCTCTCTTCACTCTAGGCATAAAGGCCAGAGTTGATAGTCAGGCGGGATAGTGTTGTGGATAGGCTAAACAGAGCCGGGGTGCCTCAGGAACGCACGCTGCTTTTGGCAATACTAAATCCCATTAAAAAATTCCTGAGTGCTGCACAGAGGAACACAGTTTGTGTTGAGCTGTCGGGCCTTTGAGTGCATAGCCAGCGAAAATGTTGAATCCTCCAGCTCAGTGCAGCGCACCAAACCCTTCACGCCCCCCACATAACCCCCCCCGCTCCCCCAACATCCACCGCTGGGCTCTCTCCGAATCACTGGGAAAACAATAATCTAAAATCCTGATTCTGAAAGATTACTGCCTGGCCTGCAGACAGGAGACACCCAGTTGTATTGTGTGTCATAAGATACGACCTACAGGTAGAATCCACATGAACAAGATAGCAGGAGTTTTGCTGTATGGACACGTTCACAACAGCAATGGTAGAGCAGCAGGGTCATACAGAGGCAAGAAGTAATGTAATAACTCGTAGCTACGTAGATCAAGCAACTCGACAGTCGTAAGATTTTATCACCAAAAACTCTGACTTTGACATCTTCACCAATGTCTTCTACGTGTATCACACCACTTTCTTTTAGGGAGATGTGAGATATATATAAAAAAGATGTGTGTTCACACATGGACATCTCCTGGATTTCTATGGACTTTATACTAGACCAGGTGGATTAACTCCAGATTAACAACAGAGCATCGCACATTTACGTTCACACAGGCACATCCAGTCCAGTTCATGTCTGAAAGCAGCGAGAGGCAGCGAGAGAGAGAGAGAGAGAGAGAGACATTGTAGAGCTCATCCTTAACTTCAGCTCAGGAGTTCTCACTATTAGCACACCAGTCTGATGACTCACAGGTTCCCATTCATTACACTGCCACACACACACACACACAACACTGGGGTCACTGGCAGGTCACATTTATTCACGTTTCTCACATCGCGCTCTTGCCTCTCTCTCTCTCACACACATTAACTGGCTCACCGTCCTATGCCTCTACCCCCTCCTTCCTCCTCCCCGTGGGCAGGGATTTCCCTCTACGAGAGATGAAGAGGAGGGGGAGGTCACCGTCCTATGCCTCTACCCCCTCCTTCCTCCTCCCCGTGGGCAGGGATTTCCCTCTACGAGAGATGAAGAGGAGGGGGAGGTGGTGGTGGTGGGGGGGGGGATCTTGTGAGGATGGGGAAAAAATAGCATGGTAGATAGAGAGTCAGAGAGCGTGAGTGAGAGAGAGAGAGAGTGAGACAGACAAATGTGTGACTTTTACATACACACACACACACACACACACACTGAAGCCTCTCTCCCCATTCATCATTTCTGGCTCTGCACTAATCTCCAGGGACCGTTGCCTTGCCTCAGTAGCCGTGGGCCAGGCACCGGGCAGCAAGGACACGACACCACTGACGGGGCATCTCTATCACGAACACCCCTGCCCTCACAGCCTGCCCCCACCACCCGAGGTCTTCCTTCATACGAACGGGAGGGCTGACAAGCACCCTGATGTCTCCTGTAACAACACTCGGCGCTGACTCAGTGCCCTGTGTCTGACAGCCTGGGTCTCAGCCAGACTTGAGTAGCACGTGGTCGATCATAGTGCGGTCGCTCCTGGCAGCTACAACAGGAGTCCTTTCAAATTCAAACAGCTTCCAGGAGACGGCATGGTCCAGAAACAATCCCATCCTTACACCACTGAATCACCTCTGGTATTACTGACTGCCAGTTTACACTTTTACCCAATTCTTAGTTCACTGAAAGACTTGACATGCCTGATGGAGAGCTGTTCACACGAAAACCCAACACGGGGAGTCTTTCGCCATGTCTTGTGCAAATGCCAAAACATTCCCCCAAGAGATGTGATTGTGGAATTGTCCAGAGGACGAGGAGTGCTGCCGTGACTGATGCCATTTACTCCTCAAAACATATGCCACAGCAGCGATTTATGGGCGATGGCAACCCCACACAGAAGATGACAAATGTGTTAAGAAGAATGTCTTGAACTGCACAGAAACCAGGCAGCACGTCACTGGTTCTATGTGCATGCGGTTTGTACAGACAGGTGAAATATATGGTGATGAAATGCAGGAGGACGCCGGTGCTCACCTGGGCTGGGAGGCTGGATCTTCGCCTGGTTCTTTTTGGTGTCGGTGTTGAAAATGTCTGGGGGCGGGTCCTCGCCTCGCTCAATCTTGCACTCGAAGGCGTACAAACACTGGATGTACTGTTTCTTGAGCGAGCTGGCTGCGCTGCTCGACGTGCCTACGTTCAGGTTGGTGGCCAGCTCCCTCCACTTCTTGTTTTTGTTCACCTGGTGGGCGACAGAGGAACGGGGAGGCTTAGAGAGCTGCACAAAAAAAACACAACAGCCTCCCAAGAGGAAAGCTGCATGTTCTTATGTGTAATATTCAGGCATACCTGAGTGAGGCCACCAATCTCTTTGACAGATACATAGAGTCTGAAGAGGTCAAGAGGCTTGCGTCCCACAGCGGGCAGGTTGTTCATGCCCATGGCCTTCTCCTCAGCGAAGGCCAGGTATCTGTCCACCCACATCTTCCTCTCTGGCTCTGGGCCGAGCTCATACAGACGAGTTATCTTTTCATTGGTGATGGTGGATGAGCTTGACTTCTAGAGAACAGGCAATTGAAAGAAATTATTCCATAGGAAGAAAAAAGTCAAGTGAGGCACAAGAATTTTCAAGGGCTTTTACTTTTTTAGATTCAGGCTTGGGAGTCCCTTCCACTTTGTTGTTCATCTTCTGAGCAGGGTTCATTTTATCCATGCCAAACTCCGGAGTGGGAGCCATTCCTGGGTGTTTAGAGGTAATAAGAAGAGGGCATAAAAATAAGGGACTGCTAGTCTATAAAACTATTTTATGGACAAAGCACACACAGTAGTGCTAAAACCACCTAATCAAGGCTTAAGTGTCGCTTTTACTCACCGGGGGTGTTGTTTGCTCCCATTGGGTAAGGGCCTGGACCTCCCTGGTTCATCATACCATGCATGCTGTTCATACCAGGGCCATATGGAGAGCCTGTGCCCATCATGCCCTGGGACATGTTTGGGTAGCCAGGAGGCCTAGAATTGAAAATAAAACATTGAAATAAAAATTTAGAGTCATAATTGGCATGCCTTGCTTGATTCAATGAAAAACTCTCCAGGCTGAAGAGTATAAATACAACGAGTTGTACTGACCCTCGACAGTCAAGTGCTCCTTTATGACTCACTGAGGCTAATTCAGACAGTGGCTGTATAACACTTACCTGTTGTGTATGGAATTAGTGGGCCCATGGTGCATTGAGGGGCCACCATCTTTTCTGTTCATGCCTGGTGGGGGACACATCCCGGAAGCCACCTGAGGAGGCATGCCTGCCATGTTAGAGGCCATTCCAGGGCCGTAAGGGCGAGCACCCATCTGGCCCGGGCCTATTCTACCGGGTGGCATGTTTCCGTAAGGGGCCCCGCTTGCCTGACCAGGCATGGGATTCATGGAGCCACCCATTCCGGGGCCACTGGGATAGTTTGAGTTGGGCATCGCTGAGTAGCCAGGCTGCCGAGGGTAACCTGGAAGGGTCGGACATGGAAGATGTTCAGAAATAAGCCGGCTGTCCAATGCTGCGGATGTTTTATGGCATTCTAATGTGTTTCACAATTGCATTTCAGTCTAAAACAGAGAAATCTGTGGTAGAACCTTTAACTCAATAATTACAGACTGGATAAAGAGTTTCACCAGTCCAGCTCTAAATTTACCTCTGTGCAGCCGGTTCTAACAAGCAGCCTGATGAAGCAGGCTTAATCTAGCCTCTGCTGCTCACTGCTGACTCATAGCAGAACTTCTTCAAAGACTTCACAGGCTTCAAAGTAAAGTGATATCGTTTCATAAATGTATGAAGTGAGAGGAAACTTCAAAGCCTTTTTAAAAATCAGAGCTATCTACGAAACTGTGATGGTCATAGGATGACAACTGAAAACTCATTCATAATATTTTTAGGATTTGGAAAGAAAAAAAATCGTAGTGTGCATCACTCACCACTGTACTCTCCCCCTCTGTCCTACTATTTTATTTATCAGTGAGAAAGTTTCAATTATTTATGTTTGAAATGTTTTTTTGGAGGAGAAAAAGAGAAGGCTGAGAAGGGGTCCACTACAGGTGAGGCACAGCCCCCAGGACTCACCTTGTGGGCCGTATTGGCCTCCCTGAGGCCCGTAGTTTCCAATGGAGTTGTTCTGGGGGTAGGGCCCCATCCCACTATGCATCTGGCCTCCTGAAGACTGACGTGGAGATAAGGCGGAGCCAGGTTGTCCAGGGGACCCGTATGGGGGCATTGGAGGGTTACGCATGTACACTGGAGAGGATCGGGAACACCGTTAGATGCATACTTCAAATGTGAAGGGGAAATCCTGCATCTGCTTAGACATACTATTACATAACACATTATGGTTCGGTGTGAAGAATCTAGCACTTTAGTTTCTCACAAACACAGCGGTACAGTGCATCTGTCTGTGATTACCCTCATTTGACCTGGCAAGTAGACTACAAACTAATTCTTATTTAAAGATTTAGCCAGCGGGAGTGTTTACAGATGGAATGAATGTGTGCAAATATAGACAATCACTGTGAAAAGTTGCTTTTCTGCTATTAGCCTCCCAGCAGATGAGATGTATTTAAAAAGATGTTTTCCTTGAGTAGTGATTTGAATACTTGAGCCTATCAAAGAATGTCTGCAGACTCACCCCTGTCCTGGCCCATGGCTGACTGGTTCATGGAAGAGTGCAAGATGCCGTCGGACTGGACGCTGGGCGGCCGGGGAGGCATCTGATTACCTGCGGGACAGCAACAGCACAGGGACTCAGGAAATCTTACTACCACAGTTTCACAGTCTCATCAAAATGACAACAGATCAAAGCAAAGATCAAAGGCAAATACAAGAAGCTGTCCTGATTAGCTGATTGTTTTGATGCTATCCCCAGTTAGTCCTCACGAGTTGGCATGATGTTAGGAGTAATAAGAGTAACATTCAGACAAGCACTGAATTCCATAGATCTGCTGCAGTTACTCCAGAGGAGGTATATGTGTCCTTGAAATATTCAATATTAAAATATGCAGCTGCAACATGACACTTAACCACAAGATCACTAAAAGCCATTTAACACATATTGTAATATTTCAAAATTCAGATACTTGGACTGTGTTCTCACCTGGCACAGCAGCGGGAGACAGAGGACCGGTGCGAGAGGGCGTGACGCTAGCGGGGGAACCCACAGGCGAGGGGGAGGGCCCACGTATGCCTGACAGGTGAGGTGAAGTGTGTGGAGAGAAAGGCGACTGGGCAGGGTTGCTCTGCTCGCCCTGACTGCTGGACACCCCTGAAGTACTGACCCCTGGGCTCAGGGCCCCTTCTGTACCAGTGGGCAGGTCGTCGATGGAGCCCGACAGATCCTGAAACAAGAAGGGCAATACAGGTTGATGTTGATCATTTCTACAAGTGAAATGAACGTGACATTCAAATGGTCACCTTTAATGGAATTATTTTTCTATGCATTAAAAAAGATCAATATCATAGCTATACAAAGTGAAGTAAATGTAGATAATATCAAGCATGTTTCTTTTGTGGTAAATTCAGTGTAAAACACCAAAAACAAATCTCTCTGTGTGTGAGAGACGGAATGTAAATAAAGCAAAGTTTGACTCAGACTCAAAAAAAAAGCTGGAGCAGGCAGGGGCTGCATTTGTAGAAAATAGGAAAAGAAACAAATTCTTCTGCTTTTTCCTGCTCATACTTGTAAGAGGAGGGTGGGAGTGTCTTATTTCACAGTCAAATCTAAGTCAAGTCAGTGAAAATCCAAACAACCACAGATTCATTGCAGCAACCGCTGCCTTGTGTCTGTTTTTGTCTCATACCAGACTGTGTTATAGAGCAAAAACACATTTGAGCATAATCACTTTTTTTCTAAAAATACCCCACCACTCTACTGCCATAATGATTCATCTTGGCAAGAAAAACTCTGTGTGACTTGCAAAAAAAAGTGGCGGGGGGTAGGTATTTGAAGCAAGTCATCTTAGGAGGCAGTTGAAATAACTGGTGCTGGGGTTTCAGGCTCTGGTGCCATGTGGTGTTGTCATTGAGCCTCGCTGGCTGTGACACAAAGGCAGGCAGGAAGGTAGGGAGGAAGGCAGACGGCGATGATTATGTTTGTGGGAAGGTGAATGTTTACACACTGGCCACTCACGTGGAGCCCATGTGCTTGCTCAGAAATGCAAGCTCATCTGCCAGTCACATCGGAGGAGGGAAAAAAATGGGAGCGAGGAGGAGGGAGGGAAAAAAAAACACTCATTGGAAGGTGGCCAACTATTCCCATAGAAATCTCACACTCGCAAGCTGGCTGCAGCCCCGAAGCTGGCGGTTTTGCACTTGAAACGGCGCCCGTTGCTATTTTTGGGACATGACCTGATGGAGGAACCCCAGAGGGAGTGACAGGGGGAGAACGCTGATTCAGAATCAACCCCCCACCCCCACCCAACCCATTCCCTCTGCCCTGCCTCCATCTCTTCCTCCTCCTCTCACTTTGGGCAATTGCACAAACCTGTGCCCGTCTGACCAACACTGTTTATGTGGCAGCTATAAAACCACGCAGAAGAGCAGGAGGAGAGCTCAGCGAAGGAGAAACAACCTCAGCGTTTCATTGACTGATACCCAAATAATGTTCAAAATGTAAAAACAGGTAGAAACCAGGCAAAGCCGTGCTGCATGAATGCCACAGAGCGTTGAGATCTTAATGCTCTCCACTGGGGAGCAGAGATCAAACAGCATGGCATTCCTTGCTTAAACAACCATGGCGGGATCCTTTTCCCAGCAGCAAGCAGTGTCAGCTGACCTCTCTCCTACCAACCAGAACCCCCCCACCTCCGCTCAGACATCACAAGACCGGTCATCTGACTGAGGCCTTGGCCCGGGTGCCGAAACCTTCAGAGTCACAGCACAACAGAAAAGAACGGGGGTGGGGGGGTCGACAAATTCACTAAAACACTCTCCTGACCCAGACCACAGTACAAAAAAGGTCAGGGGTCAACTTCTGGTGTTGCGCCCCTGGGGGTTACCTCTCAGCTGGAGGTCAGACACACTTCAGTCATGAGACAGGGACCAAGTAAAAAACAGAAGGATCCAATGGGACGACTGAGAATTATTGTATGAGATTTTGGAAAATTCATCAAAATGCTTTTGCCACCTTTACTTCAATCTATACTGGGGCGTTAGACTGAACCTTAAATGGACATTTGATTACAGACCTGATTCTGAATGAAACATAACTGATTTTGACACATGACTTTCTAATTCAATATGCCATGCTAATAGAATTATTTATTTAACATTTCTGTGTTACACCTAGACCTTTTCAACTGATTTTTTTTTCCTGACAACATACTGTTTATGTTGGTGAATCAGAGCTTCCATTATTTTTCAGCCCTGGATATGGATCAGACCAGACCAGCACTGATGGCACTTTTAAAACAAACAGTGTCTACATAAAAAAGACCATCAATCAAAACGATCATCAGACTTGACAGGACCAGACCTGGGTGTTACTGCCTCAGCTAAACAACTTCCTTCAGAAAAAATGCTTTTATGAATTTTATATTACTACCAGACTGTAAATAATCATAGTTTATATCTATCACTTAAATATTTATTCACTCTCTAGGATTTTTTTATTTCTTAGGGGAGGTAAGAACTTGGCCTCAGCCTTTCCCTGGTGCTGTACCTCATTCTGTGACCTGTGGCAGTGCAAAAACCATTCCACTGTCTCCAGCAACAAAATGATTAATTCAGTTTATATTTCAATGCTTTCATGTTCAGGTTTTGGTAAAAACATCATAATTTCCTTTATGTTGCTTTTGGTTCTGCAGCCATAGCACAGTCAAAGGTAAGAATGAGTCAAGGCAGGGTTAATATCACAGAGCAGTGACAGAACTGTGAGAGAAAAGCTTCGCACAGCCTCTGTGAGTCCAGTACTGTGTCAAATAAATCCAATACAATTTCACCAACAGATGTGTTCAATACCAAACAACCACTGTTTTAAAAAGATATGAATGGATTTGATTTCAGACTCATCTGGAAAAAACAAAAAGCATCATTGTGAGCAGACTAGCGTTCCATAGTTGGCCTCAGCTAGCACTGCTGTCATACAAATTTCACATGTTTAACACACTGATCATTTATCCTCATTGGATGGTTGTATTGTTTTTAAATTTACTTACTGAAACCAAAATGATTTAAATCTGCACTATGGGAAGTATTCATGTAAAACAAAAAATTTAAAGGTAAATGTTGCACATGCTGGAGATGTTATATTTGTTAACAAGAAGAATGTGACTCATGTATAATTATATTACTCAAGGCTGTGATCTGAACATTTTCAGCACATTTTAACAATACCACGTTAATCCTGATAACTGTACTAACTTTGGTCATAGTGACACAAAATGTTTCCCACGTTTTCATTTAAATCTGCTCTACTGACATATAAGCAGCATAGAAACTGGGGGTTTTAGCATTCAAATGATATGTGACAACGTGCAGCTCCCATCACTCAGCCCGGATGGCCCGAAAACATTGCACACACCCTTCTACATCTATCTCTGTGGGAGCCTGCCATTGGCATAATATATTTCCTAGCCCCTTACCCTGACCTTAACCATCACAAATGAATGCTTAACCCCAACCCCAACATTAATCATCTTTTATTCTCAGCACTAAAACCAAGTCTTAACCGTCTAACATATGTTTTTAACCTTGCAAGGTGCAGCGATTTGGTCTCAACCAAATATTGTAGAATTATGGTTTCTGGACCACATAAATATACTGAGACAAATGCACACACACACACTAGCTCCTACCTACTCCCACTCTGCAGTCATTGATTTTTCCCAGCTCAATACTGCACAGCACCAGCCTGTTCTGCTGACTGCACAAGCTGGACAGCGAGAGGAGAGGAGAGGAGAGGAGGGGAGGGGAGGGGGAAGATGGTGATGGGGAGCGGGGGTTGGTCTGTGATACTGATGCTGCCGAGGCTCTGCTACTCAAACTGCTCATTATTAGCAGGCAAATGATGAAGAGGACAAGGATCGGGCTTGGCGAGGAGTTGAGGGACGGTGGAGAGGCTAACTTGCAGTGTGTGTGCCTGCATGTGAAGGGAGCGTGTGATGAGCTGGAGGGGTGCAACAGAATGTACTATGACAAATATAATCGTTGATAAATGCAAGTGTGCAAAAAAATAAAAAAGTAAAAATAGGAAAAATGCTGTTTTCTGTTACATGAAGGAGGAGGGAAAAGCTGTGTTGTGGCGAGGAGGAGAGAGCTGCAGTTCTTTCTGTGAAAGCTTCTCTATATGGCAGCCATTTTGTGTTTTTCCCAGCACTGCCTGACATGGAACTATAGAGCTGAGAACAGCAGAAACAGTCTTCAAGATGTTTGAGGGCTGAAGAGTGGTAAAAAAGAAAGACTGGTTTATATGATGACAATCCACTTAATAAAGATACATTAAAACAATTGAATCCCATTTTTTCTCATGCACTTATTGTTCATGAATGTAGAAAATGGCAGAGAGTCTTTAGTCTTTCAACAGTTCCCATATTCTCCACAGCTCTTCTGAGTGTGCCCGTGCTGTCTCTGAGTCATCTGCTCTGCTCTCCCCCGTCCTAATGTATTCCATTTGCAGATTACTTCACTGAATCAATCAAGCCAGACCAGAGCCATTAGTCTGCCAAGCCAGCCGATTTCTTTTTTTTTTTTTTTTGGTAGGTTATGAGAAACAGAAAGTGGGAGGGTAGAGGAAGCGTAGCAGCCCTGAGATAATGAAACATATCTGGAATTTGTGACCCTGGCCAGTAGTGTAACTAGATCCAGTGGTGGCGGAGGTAAGGAGGGAGAGGAAGACGAGAAAGGGGAGGCGAGGGGGGGCAGAGTTCATCCCTCAGTCACACTCTCCTTAACCCAGTCTTTTCTTGTCATTCTCAGACCTCAGGGTTTCACCAGCTGCCTGGTTGGCAGGCTTCCTTCTTCTCAGGCCTCCAGATGTTTAATACAATATACAGGGGGAGGGATAATACGAAAAGAAAAAAAAGCTCACTCAGTCCAGACGTGCATGCTCACACATCCTCTGTGGTGAGGTGATAGATGAGGCACAGAGTAAGAAAAGGAAGATAGAGGAGGGGAGGGGAGGGAGAAAAACTGGCTGCATCTCAAGGGCTGCCATGGTTACTGTGATCCACGTGGTTGACACATTAGAGCCGACACAGTCCCTCCCCCCTGTTGCTGCCATCCCTGTCTGTCTGTCTTTTTTTCTCTTTCTGCATCTCTCGCTCTGTGGCCTCTCTGCGTGCCTGGCAGGGTCACAGTGCAGTCAGCTACTACAAAAGAAGAAGCCCGTCATTGTTACAGGAAATGCAGACGCACCAAAGCTGTGCTGTGCCCTCCCCCCACCCCCCTCACTCCTGCTCCACCGCCGCCACCGCTTTAATTACACACTCTGCCTCCGGGCCTTTGGCGAGGAGGAAGCCTGGGAGACACGCACATAAACATGGAGAGTGGACAAATACGAGACGACAAAGCCTTGAACCTCTCTGCTGTCTTTCTTAAGTCCCCGATGTTTATGTTTACATGTGGATGACCCCGTCGGTGTAGGCTCACCAGCAGTGGGCATCTACCATTTGTTCAGGGCAGAGTGGGCTTTTGAAACCCACACAAGGGTCATGAGAGAAGTCTTCTCTTCCTTTTAAATGTAAGATCAAGTAAAATTGTCTCCGAACCTGCTTTGAAGAGGTTTTCTCTTCTTTCTCCCTGCTCAGTGTGTGAACATGCTGACTTGACTTCACTGGGCACAGATGCTCATTATCTCCACACAAGCGATCCTCGCGCTTCTATCTGTCACAGACACATGACAAATAGACTGGAGGCACTCAAACAAAATCAAGTTCAGGCCCTCTGGTCCAAGAGAACACCTGTAATGCCTCCATGCTGCATTTCCATGAGCAGACCACAGGAAATGTCCAGATGATGAACAAGGCGATTGACTGGTGGGTGTCACAGGCACCTCAGCCACCTGCACGAGAGTCCCATTTACATCCGGGGGCTGCGTCCTGCCACACAGTGCCTCTGTGAAGTCCACCAGGCTAACTGAGAAGCAGATTCTAGCCCCCGCTCGAGGTTTGCAGGGCTGAGCTCAACCATAAGGGGGCACTCCCATCCCACTATGAGGGAAGAATTGGAGAAAGGAGGAGAAGCAAGACAGGCCCCTGCCTCATACAGAAGCAGCAGCAGCAGCCATTACAGGGTTTCACATACAGCACAGTCTGATGAGAAACTCTCTATATAGTGAGGAGAGCCTATAGGTGCACCATGCAACCTGTAACCAGTCCAAACCATGGTGTAGATATGAATTATTGAGCATGGCTACTGACTGTGTCTGAATGTCACATTAACATAAGAGTTATGTGATTTTATTTCCCCAAAATCTAGGCTAACAACTACTGTGGATGGTGACAACATCCATGCGGTGACTTTGTGCTCAGCGGCTCAGAGCACCCTGCTGGGATTAGTTATTTTGCCTGGACTATCAGCACCACAGACACAATGTCTGCTACCTCCACAGACGAGCTGGCTCCCCAGAGATTTACACTGCTACTTCATCACAAGCAGCCATGTGGGACAGTTAACAGCCTGGGCTAAAAAGTAGAGGGATGAAACAGTGAACAAGCGAAAAATGTTGAAAAAGAGCTGAGGGCATAAAAAATAGAATTCATTTGACGCTGATCAATACTGCTCTGCTTTAACATTCCTGTGTGTTACAGGCTTGCAGTCAAAAAGAAAATAAAGGCCAACCATGAATCTTAATCAATAAGTGGGGAGTTCTTATTTTAAAATGCTCTACATTTGCCTAATTGAGCAAACTGTGGGGGGTTACAAAAAAGGGGGGTGCGCAAAAACACTGCAGCAGCCAGTGTGTAGCTAACACACAGTAGATGCAGGGATGTGGTGAAGAGGAGGGGGGAAGAGGGGGGGCAGTCTGATTGCTGTGTATAATGGGGAGATGGTGTGTGCGTGGGGGGCCTTTTGTAGAGATCACAATAGTAGCAGGGAGTCCCAGGGCAGCGCACAGATGCCCGAGTTAGGCAGGCAGCTGCCCAGCCCGAGGTGAGGGGTGCTGGGATACGGCAGACCATGGGGGCTGGAGGGGCCTTGGAGTGAGGCGAGAGGGGGTGCTGGTTGGGTGGGGAGGCTCCAGACCTCTCCAGCCAGTCCGCCCGCCTGCTTTCCAGAGCACCAACGCCCCTCCCCTCCTGCTGTCAACCACACATAGTGTGTGTAGAGGGCGCTAGTAAAGTAACTGATACCAACAGTGACTTGATTGGAGAGAGGGGGAAATTATTTATATTGCTTATTTCACAGAGTGAGTGTTAATTTCATTGTGAGGCCAGTTTCATCCATCTGGGCTCGGCAGCTTGTTCCAGCGAGAGCAAGAGAAAGCAGAGGACAGACAGTGCTGCAGTCAGCCACAGTCTTTGTGCTGCAAAACTAGCTCAGCCCAGCAGAAATGGAGGCAGAGGGGAGGGGCATGAGAGAGAGTGTGTGAGCGAGTGGTGAGCAGAGGGAGAGTGCTCTCTGTACGTTTGTGTGTGTGCAGGCTCACAAGAGCAAAACAGGGCTCAGGGTTTTAGCAGGCTGAGAAACAATTCACTGAACCAAATGCAAAACAACACACTTTGTCAGCAGATTGAATTTTCTCAAGTACATTAATTAAAAATCACATAGAGGAAAGGAAGGGGTGAGACAGAAAGGGAGCAGGGGAGAGAAACAGACAAGCTGCAGGGAGGGGGTGAGCGTGAGTGAGAGGCACCCTGGAATCTGAATAAGACATGTCTGCACAGGAAGCAAAGGGCCCCAGAATAGCAACAGGAAACTGGCCCCGGAATCTGAATGCTGTGAAGCTTCAGAGCTTCGCAAAACAAGGCTGCGCTGCACAGCGTTATGAAAGCTGATTTACTGAGAGAAGAGAGAGAACGAGGAAGGGAAGAGGAGGAGGAAGGGAGGAGGGTGCAGGCAAGGGAACAAGAAAATGAGAATTTAGACAGAAAGAGGAACAAGGGAGAGGCAGAGAGAGTTTTAAATATATATATTTATATACAGTATATATACACACAAGGAGAGAGAAAAATACTGCAAAAAATACCAGAGCCTAATATTGAAAAAGGCACAGAGGGGGTTGGGTTGGGAGGGAGAAGGAAAAAAGGGGGCCGGCCTTGTCAGGCTGATTGCTCCAGAGCTATGTCGCAAAAACAAGCTTAGCTGCCGCAGGAGAGCAGAGCTGGGCTGGGCTGAGCAGGGAACGGGGACTGCAGAAGGGGGCCACGCAGAGTTGATCAAGACTGGAAGACCTCTCCGCTCCAGAGCAAGAGGCTTGGCACATAACATTAAAGGTCATTAAGGCAGGGAGGTGGGGGGGTTGTTGTGAAGTGGGTGGTCTTTGAGCCTACCGGGTTAGAGTGCCACAGTCGGGTGGTGACGTGATGAATCTGAAGGTGGGGAGATGAGCAACAAAATAGGAAATCTAAGTGATGATGGTCAAATCTAACCCGACAAATCAAAATAAATTATGGCCTCCTCTGTACTTCAAGAGTCAAATTTAAGTGGGGCTTAATAAAGTACATCTTTTTCATTGCATTGTAGTTAATAGGGAAATATAAATCACTGACCCAAATTAAGCAGGCAACAGAAAACCTTGATTCTTCCTGTTGTTCAGAAAGGCGAGTGGAAAAGGACAGAAGGGGGACAGAAAAAAAAACAAATTCAAGCATGAGTGTGTGACCAACATGTGATCTTCCTCTCAAGTGTGGAGCACATTCAGACACATCAGAGAAGAGGAGCACCACAACTGGTGGGGCGGTCCTGAGTGGGATTAGGCCCACAGTGGAGAATGAGTGTACAAAAGAGTTGGGAGAGGACAAGGAGATTTTAAAAAAAAAATGGGGGGGGGGGGGGGGGGGGGGAGGGGGGGCGAGAGAGGTG
>JAFBJW010000149.1:457520-760099 GCA_016785235.1 Pseudorhombus dupliciocellatus | reverse complement strand
AGGGGGAGGGGGGGGGGGGGGGGGGGGGGGGGGGAGAGAGGTGGGTGGAAGGTTAGAAGGGTGGAGGTGGTCTGGTGTTTATTCCCCTGGGTTAACATGAAGAGGAAGTGTCACATCCAGGGAGCATGAAAGCCTGACAGTGACAGCAAAGACTCTGCTGCTCTACTTCTTCAAAAGGCATGATGATGAAGGTGGGCCTTTGGGCCTGGACTTACATTCACCCCAAAGTGCCATTGTAATTATTAGCCCAAGATTAAACCAATGGAGAGTGGTTTTAAGGATCAGTGTGCAGAATTTAAAGATATTGAAGTTGAACTCAAAAGATTTTTAGAGTTGTTTGACTGTGATAGTCCATTTTGTGTTCTGTCTGGAACAAAAGAGGTTGTGTGGAAAGGATTATTCGAAAGACGGATGGCAAAACATCCTTTCAAAAAATACTCTGTAAAAAGCAGAGTAGATAGTAAACATGAAGCTCCTTGAAGATTTCTTTCCCCACAATGTTGGTCAAACCGAAAAAATAGTCCAGCTATTCACTGTATGTGAGTAGCTGGACAGGATCATTAGAGGAGAATGCATTCTGCACATTTTAATTCAATTCTATTTCTATAGCACCAAACCATAATATACACTGGGTGAAGGCATTCAACATGAATTGTGAGACAGATCAGAATAAGGATTGTGTTCACATAGTGAAACAAAGATAAAACTGATGACATCGCTATGGAGCTTTTTGGAAGCTCTGCCAAAGGATGTTGCATAATTGTTTTAATTTACAGGCCCTGCTGTGTGAAATGGTGGAGTGGACCTTTTAAAGTGGTTATTCATTAGTCAATAATGTGATGCATTTAAGAGAGAGCAGCACAACTAAGTCTTTGTCTGCCACCTCTTTGCTCTTCATTCTTTTCCTAGAAATTCCTTAAATGTTATTAGGTCACAGGAATATTTTGAGACTACTGCTTTTTACTAATTGTGCAGCATTCATGATTATTTACAGATAAGCACCAGCTAAAGGTTTGGACTTTGAAAGCATAGAGAATTTTTTTGAGACAACCACAGTTCCAGGAAACTGACTCGATACACAACAGTTTGACTTTGCAAGCGTGTCCTGCAGCCAGACTAAAAACAAACCAGGAACAAGCTCGACCTGCTCAGCTAGTTCCACCATTGCTGCCTGTTTTTGTTCCACCCTCCCTCCTTCCTCCAACACTTATCAACAGGCCTTTTCTAGAGCAGACTGTTGCCTTCCTACCGTTGCCTTCCAGCAGGCACTGAGCCTCCTGCGCTCCCTTTATTCCCACCTCAACGGCAGCCTAACAGATGCAGGGTTTTTAGCAC
This sequence comes from Pseudorhombus dupliciocellatus, assembly GCA_016785235.1. Taxonomy (NCBI): domain Eukaryota; kingdom Metazoa; phylum Chordata; class Actinopteri; order Pleuronectiformes; family Paralichthyidae; genus Pseudorhombus; species Pseudorhombus dupliciocellatus. Next base: position 758,764 of record JAFBJW010000149.1, on the reverse strand, counting down.
CTGGCTCAAACAGATTCATATGTACTCTGGGTGAGGTGATGTCTGGCTGGGTCTGCAACTAAAGTAACTAAATGTGGCCTCCCCCCTCAGCAGCTGTTGGGCCTGTATTCAAACACGTTTTTAGGCAGATAAAACACATTAAATTCTAAACATTTATACAAAAACTACTATTTATTTCTAAGTTTGAAAATCAGGTCAAGGTCCAGTTAATAAAAGTTGCTTTAAGTAGCCAACACTTCCTTCATAGGTATAAGTGCACAGAACACGTATGAACAGTGATCACCCAGAAGTGTGTGCTTGTTGGAGAGCTCAGATACAGTTCAGTTGTTAATGGAGGACTTTAATTAGAAACCATAAACATGAAAACCTTCTGAATGTATCTCTATGAACTTTGCAAATGGCAGTTTCCAGTTTCCTGCACTGTCTTTTAACTGTGACAGAGCTTGTGCATAATTAGATATCACAGCAGCTCTACTTCCAGGAAGAAGGGGTATCACTAGTGCACATCTACTCATCACACCTGTAGGAGTCAGCTGTTTTGTCTGCGGCTGTCACAGTGATTACTGTCAGTTAGCGCGGTCTAATCTGCACACAGTGTCATATACTCTCAGAGGTGCAGGGGGAGGGGGAGGAGGAGGAGGAGGAGAAGAAAGGGGATCTGTTCAGCTCTACCTTAGCCAGATTAATGACCCTTTCAGCCAATCACACAGCAGTGATAGGGAATCCCCAAGAAGTCAGAGGAGGGATGAAAATAAATAAATAAAAACAAATAGTGCTGGCCTGGCCTGCTCGGCCAATGGCTGAGCCCCCTGAGAGATGTATAAATAAATAAGAGAAATAAATAAAAGAGGAGGGAAACACATCCTGAGGGCATCCCCTACTGGCAAAGACAGCACTGCCGCTCCCTCCCTCCCTCGCAGAAGCTCCCTCACCAACCAATCACTCACACTATTTGAAGTTATTTGCTTGCACTCCCTCAATCCTGCCCCCCCCCCCCACACACACCCACTGACTCCACTCTCTCACTTTCATTCTCTCTCATTAATGATCTCATTTCTCACTCTCCTTCCCTGAGGCCCAGAATGAGGTTAGCTCTGCAGTCTGACCTATAAACACTGCCATGGAAACTGCAACGTGTTACAGCGAGACACCTATTTAACAGGGAGGATGGAGGGGAGGGGAAAGGGGTTCTCTCACCTTTATCTTAGCCAGAGGGCTATCAGACGCCAGATTTACTTCACTTTCAACAATATTTTTCCTTGCAGAAATCCCCCCTCCTCCCCACACACCCTCACCTCAGATTTTTTTAACAAGGTCAAGAGAAACCTGCGCTGCGCGTACACACTCCTGACATCACCTTGTTGTGTATTGTGTGTGAGAGAGCAAAGATGGAGGTGTTGCACTAACCGTGTTATTATTATACTTCAATTTAAGTTGTAGTCATTACTTTGTAGTTCATTTCCAGATATTGGGTGCAAATATTGCTACATTGAAAAATGCCCTCGTTAGGAAGCAAGTTGAAATTTTCTGTACATGTTTGAATCACTGACTCAGTCATTTAGCAGACACAGTAAACAGAGCTGGGAATCCACGCGTGTCCGAAGTCCAAAGTACTAAATATTGATTCTACTCTTGTAAATCACGCAATACCCACGGTGATTACAGCTCTGAGAAAGCATTAAATGTCTATCAGATTGCTCTGAATAGACTTTTGCAGCTGAATTCTAGGGGGTGATCGACAATCCAAGTGCACAGCGGTCCCAAAAAACAATATTTACCACACATGTCTGTGTGTTTTCCACAAGCAGAGCTGGTTTATGTCGATGACTATGTCTATGGCTATGGGATAGCTATCATTGTTGTATAATGAGGTTTGCTGCATTGCACAACAAAGCAAATCACTTGGTGACAAGACAACAGTTCAGACAAATGAACTGAGCGCTAAATCCAGCTCGTCTGCTCGACAGACTTTATCGGCAAATTTACTGGTCCTTCATTGGAGTTGAATTAGGACTGGCATCAGTATTACTCAGTGTCATCGCAGTCGGCAATTATGAAGGATGCCTCAACACGGACAGCTTGGTATGAACCCATAAGCAGCTGTTTTGTATGTTACATAATCCATGCATTAAATGGACTTGGTAGATATCAAGAAAACATTAAAATTACATCCCCTCTGAAATCAAAAGCACACTATACAGGACACACTTGAGCTAGTCGCCTGCAGGTTGTCAACATTTTGACTAAAAAAATGCAGAGGTCCACAAATTCCACATGTCCATTTCTTGAACCAAATGCATTTTGTGGACAAGAGGCAAAGATAAAATATCCAACTGACTTATCTCAGAAGATGAAAAGCTGTAACTTTTATGATGAAAAAAGAGAGGTGGTTGGTCTAGCAGATGACCCCGCTACACTAAGCATGAGTCACGTTTAGATGAAGATGACAAAGGGGCTCACCGGCAAACTGGAAGGCCGACCCTGCATGCTGTCTTCTTGACTGCTCTTGCTGGAGGCCATGGGCTGGTTGGAAGGAGGAGCGCTGGACTGGGAGCTAAATGAATCCTGGGAGAGTTCCTGATCACAGAGACAAACACACATGATACAGTGATCTCCAGTATCGTGTTACTACCACTCGTGTTGACTCGATATGTGCAGGAAAATGACACATCTTTGCTGAGCTGGATAAACGACCGATGAAAGGACGGCATATCAGCGTCGCCATAGGAGAGGAGTGGCACAGGAAAGCTTTGATTTACTTTACATCTCATTGCCTCACCTGCTGCTTCATCTGAATGTTCTTTTTTTGAGATTTGATTGCATCTATGTTTGAACTGGAGCCTCTTAAAGTAAATAAGACTTTAGATAAGTTATTCATAATTCATTCATAATTCATAATGATGCAACCTGTATCACACATTTAAGACCATATACAACTACAGCTGTGTCATCTTCTGGACGCATGACCAATGAAATGCATCAGGATTTGATAGGAAAGGAAAAGTGCACAAAGGGATGTGTAGATTTTACACATCTAGTATTCTTCAGCAATGTGAGTTTAAACAATGGATGGTGCTGATGTGAGGCAAACAACACTGAAGCACCGTACAGCAGTCTCTCAGATGAAAACAATGACAACACGCCTTCTGAGCCACTGGCCAAGGCTCAGGGTGATACACACGTTAGAGGAGGAGGAGGTGGAGGGGAGGGAGGGAGGACTTCAGAAAGTGAGAGCCGGTATCACCGCAAGCCAGAGAAAAAGATTGACCTGTCTGATGCCTGCTGTCAAACAGGGTCACTAAAACATCAATTTCTCAGCCTATGAGGCAGATAGAAGATTAAATCAAAACACTTCCAGAACATAAATGAACAAAAATGTTTTTTTTTAAATTGGAAACCATTACCATTGCCCTAAATGGAACTAAATATGTTGCCACGTTGGCTTGCATTTTTATTGACTCATCCAGTTTGTGGGTCAAGGCAATGATTTACACTGAAGCTCAGTGTTTTTTTCAAGTTCTATCTATTTTAATTGGTAGGAGGTGGTTCATTTGGTTTCAGAGTGCTTTGTTAAAAGGGCACTTAAGGTATTTAAGGGGTTAACACAAAACAAAAAAACTCTATAGCTGTTTCAAATTTAGAGGGGCTGACATGGCAAATTAGAGCAAAAGAGAGCTCAAAGAGCTGTGTATTTACCTGTGGAGGAGGTGGAAACCTCTGATATGATGACTGTTGTTGCTGCTGCTGTTGCTGCTGCTGCTGTTGCAGTGGAGGTGTCTGAGAGTAAGGTGATGCTTGACCCTGTTGATGACCCGGAGGTTGCTGGGCTTGAGGGGGCTGACCTCCTGGCTGTGACTGTGTTTGTTGTTGTTGTGGGGGCCCTTGCTGTTGCTGCTGCTGTTGTTGTGGGGTTTGCTGTGGTGGTGGCTGCCCCGGTCCTGGGGGCTGTGGGTAGCCAGACTGGCCCTGAGGGCCCTGCTGACTTTGGGGACCAGGACCTTGTTGTTGCTGCGGTGGCTGCTGCTGCTGCTGCTGGGGAGGGACGTATGGTGGCTGTCCCGGCTGTGACTGTGAGGGCTGGCTATAGGGAGGCTGTCCTGGGGGAGGGCCGTGGGGACCTTGAGATTGTTGGTAAGGGGGTCCTGTCTGCGCATGTTGGCCAGGAGACTGTGAAGGGTGGCCCTGCTGGGGGTAGGGAGGTCCCGAGCTACCCTGTGGTTGGCCAGGATAAGCAGGCTGTTGTTGGCCAGGGTGGGTTGGGGGGCCGTGCTGACCATAGTAGCCCTGGCTCTGCTGGCCATAGCCTCCAGGGCCCTGCTGTCCATAGGTTGACATCTACAAAGAACAACAGTAAGATCAGGTACGATCGATAACAATTCTCCTTAGGAAAAAAGGGAAGACCGCTCAAGGCCTAACTATAATAACCCAGCATAGCTGAATTGCCAGTGAACATAAATAGCCTTCTTAAGTAGATCACAGATTTTACTACAGGTTTACTATCCTCAGCCCCTCAGTGGAATATCAATCACTACCTGAAAATAGTCTGTGCGCTGACAGCATCCTTTCTAGAGACGTAAAAGTATATAAAAATAAACCAATATTCAAAGTCACCTCTTTGATTTTTTTACCCTTCATTCTCTGCGGAGTAATCAGAGCATCTCTTCATCTTACTCAGAATAAAAGGAGATGACAACTGGTCTCTCTGTCTGCAAGAGAGAGGAGTATGTTCCTTGATATAAACTGATCAGTCAAGCCACATAAGAAAAGCCATCTAAGTGTTGGTATTCAGCAGAGTATTGCTTTAAATTACAGCCATGAAAATAAAAATTGAGTTTTGACTTCATCTCCTTGAACTTCAATATGGGGCTTTTCATATTCTATCCGATCCCGCGCGCCGAAAGCTTTTCAATACAGCGTTTTCGTTTCATTACCCTCAAGAAGCATGGAAAGAGAAAGCGCTGACCTTGTGAGGAAACATAGTAATAAAAGAGGAAGAAGAGGAGGGAGAGGGAAAAAAGACACATGTTGTTTGGGGAGGGTTCTCAGCTACTAAAGAATTCAAAGAAAATACGGGTGAAGAATTGCCACACATTTAAAACAACATGAAGTGGCCGTATTGTATCAGTCCGACAAAGGGAGGGAAGCCGTTTTCTTCTCTGCAGGGCACTTATCGAGTTCACGGTCAGACACCAGGCAGGCCAGTATGAGATAATCACATCACACAATGGGCACAAGACCACAGACAGCGGATGTGGAAGAAAAGGCTTCACTCTACGGGATTCCCTGCATGCATTTCTCTGTTAAGACGGTCTGCCTGGCTAAGAGAGTTCAAGAAGGGGCTTATTCCCAGCTATGACTGGGTAGCTGTGGCAAACTGGATGTTTGCAGTTTTCAATTGGACAACGCTGTCAGAAAATGTTGCCCACTGTGCCAGCAGACACAGCAGAATATCCCCAACGTTTGCTTGGAAGCATGAAACTAAACGAGACAGTGAAAAATTGATGAACTGCTCTTCACACGGCCCTGTACCTGGAGGAGCTTTTATTTTCACTCCTTTACCGGTTTCAGGTGGAATGGGATGCTACGTTTTGGTGTTGTGGGATCTCCATTAACTCTCTTGGTCATCTATGAGCCTGTCTAAAACGCAGACAGCTCTTGTGCTGGACAATTTCTGAGAAAACAATTTGACAGAGCCTGATTTGCTGAGCTTTCAGATGGGACAAATAAGATCCTAAGAGATTCTGATCCTGATTAATTGATGAAACAGAAACTTTAAACTTATGTAAACCATCTCAATCTGTGTGTGATGTCCAATGAATTTGTTCACTTAAGTTCCTCTACTTCCAAAATCCCTATAACCCTCACCACACCAAATAAATGTTTTAGTAGAACAAGCATACTGGAATGTAAACATATTAACTTGTGGTCTCAACTTTAAGCAAAGCTTTGTAAGTGCTTTTTTTTTTTTTTTACTTACAGATGTGGTGCAGGGTTTTAGTAATTACAGACCCTGGCTATCATTTCCTCAGCTCATTCAGAAGCAGTATAGGTTGTGGTCATGTGGTCTGAGTGTCATGCTGTCACATCCTGTTACAGCTGTGGACTGGACTAATCCATTTCACTGCTCTTTAATATCCTGCCCTCTCAACCCAAGCAGCGATTTAATATTCGAGTTTCCGACCTCATTACAGGACATACTGGCATAATATTTGTTCATTGCAACACGCACAATCAATAACCATCTCAATGGGAACCTGCAGTTTCCCTTAATAATCCAGAAGAATGACATTAGAGAATAAAGAATGATGTAAGAGTATAAATCAGTGGACATGCACTTCAATTTAAGATCACTAACCTGCTGTCCATACTGCATGCCACCCATAGTACCGGGTGTCCGGCCTTGCATCCCCATTGGATATCTCTGAGGCCCAGTGGGTCCATAACCCTGGCCTGGGTATGAGCCTCCCTGCTGGGGTCCAGGCCCAGTGGGAGGCCCTTGCTGCTGCTGGGAGTAGGGGTTGGGTCCTCCATATGGTTGGCCACGCATCTTCCCTACCTGGTCCATTGGGCTTGGAGGCTGAACAACACAGAGAGAACATTGTATTGATGAGTTGGAGCAGTTAAAGGACAGACCAGTAATTCTGGCACCAAAACAAAGATACTTTTTCTTAAATCCTGGTTTTGGGGTTGATCATTATAAAGAATGTACTTCCCCTATAAAACTGTATAGTAGGACACATCAACAGACTGAGAAAATGTCCAGGTCAGGTCATTTCATATATATTTTGAAAATGCATTACTCAGGAAAGCGACAAGTTTTCCATTGCAGTGTCATGCAAGCATCATCTCACCAGTCACACTATAATCAAACAGATATAGAAAGAAGAAGGAGGGGGAGGCAAAAAGCAGTAGTGGATTTACTTTCCTACTAGAAAAGGGAAAAAATTGGCTATGAATGAATGAATGGGCCCACTATATCCGCCAGGAGCGTTTCCCAGCCCAAGAGATCATTGTGCCAGTGGGTGGATACTGTTACGGTGGAGACGTCAGGAGGGTTTCTACAAAAATAAGCTTAAGGAAGTGGAAGTGTCTGCGGTGACTGGAGCTGGGCCCACCCCTCAGCTGGAGCCCTGTCAGGATGGAAGGCGGGGATTTGATGAGGGTGGGGGCTGACCTTGGCCTGTTTGGACGCGAGGAGATCCACATGGCCTAAGCAGGCAATCTTACTGGGCCAGCCAGCCTTCTCTGGCTGGAAAAGAAATGGTGGGCTAATAAGGAGCAGTAAACATCTGGAGCCAAGGTCATAAAGTGCATTATGATGGTGAAAAAACCCCAAAACAAAATAATACTCCTCTCGAGAAATTAAAAATGGAGGGTGATCAACTGGTCATTACATGACCAAACATCACTCTGGTTGGCACAATCCAATGCCATCAACTCATCACACGGCCCTTTGTGCTCGCATCAAACCCACCGTGGCAGCGTCTGCAAGTGTGAGCCTCAATGGGGGCTTTGAAGTAGCAACACCTCCTGGCCTGCTGACCTCAGGCAGCAGACACAAAGCTTTCATTGCTTCCCACGGTTATTAATCTGTGTGTGTGTGTTTTTTTTTCCTCCCCCCAAAACCTCCTTTCCTTGGTTAAGGGAGACAACCACCGGTGCTATTTATAGCAAGCGAGACGGAGAGGGCAGTCTGCCGAAAATGTAACAGGTCCCAGCTGCACTGCTGTTTGAACCTGGGCCAGGCCTTGCTCTTCCTGGGCTTTAATAAAGCAGCAGGCTTTGGCACTCTATGAATGACAGTGGTGCAGTGAGAAAGAGGAGGTCGGGTGGGGGGCGGCTCAGCAGTAGGCTGGTGTGTGTGTGTTCGGGGGAAGACTGTAGGTGTTGGGGGTTGAGGGGGGTGCGGGTGGAACAACAGGCTGTCGGGGCGGTCAACCAACATTATGCAAGATAACAAATTCCACTCCAGGTTTTCCCTGCCACACACTTCTGCGCACCTCCAGGTTAAGGAGAGTATTTGTGTGTTGAGTGCATGTGTTATGCTCTGTGCATGTGTGAAAAAGGAAGGGGGGGGGTTATTCCACTCCCTAGGGTCATTACCAACCGCACCACGGGGGGAAGAGGTAACAGACCACTGCAGACACTCTCCTGTGACCTCTAATGCACTTTTAACCCCAGTCTGCAGAAGAAAAACATGCCCCCCCTCCCCAAAGTTGACATCATGACATGACAGTGCACACACCACACTGCTTAGCCTAAAGATGCCTGGTTGGAAACATGCCACTACAGTCCCAACACCAAGGCCCAGAGCCACTTCTTTCACTGGATAGAAATAAGCTATAGTTCTTTTCTAATGAGCTGCTTAAGCAGTGAGACTGAGCTTCCTGTGTCATCCATAAAGTGTGCCACCGAGGCCTGAATCACCCACTTATGTCCCCCAATCCTCGCGACAAATGTCTGGGATGCCAACAGACTACAAAATAGCAACACTTAAAAGGTAAACTGCATTTCTCATTCACACAAAATCTTTCTGCGAAGACCCGGCCATTTAACAATCCAACCTTTTCCCCCTCACCAATTTCAGTCAGTATTTTGCCAGAGTATTTCTGCACTGGCTGTGTGTACCCACTTTTCCATTAAATAGCCCAACAGCTCAGGGCCTGGCTCAGCAGGGGAAATATAGAGATGGAAAAGTACAGCTCAAAGACAATCAGGGTTTCCAGCTCCCAGAGCCACGTGGATGGAGGATCTGTGCTGACGTTACCAAAACAACCACTCACCTCGATCATGTCTCATTTAACAACTACTGAAACGATGGTTTTAATTGATTTGACCAGAAGGTCAAATAGCAAATACACATGGGAACTTATTTATGTAAGTTGCCGATTATGCCGTTTTAGCATCAATTCTCCTGATATAATTGGTGATTGAACATTTATTGATGAATAGTACATGCATTATAAATGGGTGGCTAAAACCACGTGTACTAGAAAGTTATAACATCTCAATGGTTTTCAGAGGATGTGGTGCAGTCCAGCATAAATCCAGTGGATCCAAAATGCTATGTGCTCAGGAGGTTGCTGTTTTTCCCTCTGTAGCCTTATTCGATCATGTTAACACATCTGTGTGTACTGCGGGGCTGGGAGATAACCGTGGCCTGCCTGCTGCTCACTCGGGCCTCCATTGATCTGTTTACCAGTATTTTCCTCATATTGCTTAAGTTGTTCACATCTGACACACCATTACACGTCCGCCCAGAGAGCTTCGGCTGAGGTCTTTGTGTTTTAGTGCGTGCGCTTCAACCATACTAAACAACCTCGACACCCTCTCACCGGTGTGGGACTGCCAGAGAGGGCTCTGTTCTTGTGCCTCTTTGTTCTATATTGAGTGGCTTTTTTCAGAAGGGCAACCAGAGCACCGCTGTTGAGTAAAGGACCTCGAACATTTGAATTTGAGAGTTTAATCATAGCTAAAATGATTAAAGTCTAATTTTATGAAATGTTACAGGTACAAGGCTGAGAAAATCATGTCAATAGTAGGAATAGTGTTAATTTCGTTTCCTCTATTCAAAAGGAAAATATGGAAAAAAAATTCCAGTGAATGTTAGACATTTCATATAACTGATCATATGATGAAACGTGCTGTGTAGTCCTCAAGGTTTAGGAGATAAAGTTATGCAGGAAACACAGGAAAATGGCACTGGCGAGAGGTGCTAGCCAAGCAATGAGGGGACATGATACAGCATTTGAGTTGAGAGTTTGTCTGAGTCCTTGTGAGTACAATCACAAATGACTGAAATCCAGATCTGACACGATGACCTGGCAGCTGCCACGTGCTGCCAATATGAGCCACTGGAACTTCATTTCAAGTTAAGGGTTGTGGAACAGCGTTTTTCAGATTACATTTTACAACTGCTAACTGATACTCATTTAAACTACACAACAAATAATGTCCAATTTCCTGATCATCAGTGTATAACTATGAATTTGATAAACATGATCCCAGGGTAATATCATGAGATGTGTGGGGAGATTCCCTTGAAGGCAGGTGAAAAGCTTTGCAGCAACCTACTCACTTCTTTCTAAAACTGTGAGAGGTGAAAGGCTGAATTTTGTTCCAAAGTACAAATAGCATGTTTTCATAACTATGTGATCTAGTACGATATTAAAATCAGTATTCTGTGCCATTAGGAAATATCAGTCATATAATAAATCAGGGAGTATGGACCAGCAATTCAGTGTCTATTGATCTAAACTGCAACAGAAGTTAAAGGGGAACTAATTATTTTTCAAACTCAACCTAGCACAACAAGCACAAACATGGAAATCTATTAAAAAAACAACTCCCATCAGAGTCAGGTCCAGGTCAGTACAACCTTCTACAAACTTTTTCATTTGCCGTCTCTGCATGCTCTGCACAGTTTTAGAACACACACTTTCCACATAAGGACAACCTCTGAAGCCAACCTGACTCATAGCACTGTTTCTTTTTTTCCAGATCAGTCAACAAATCCATTTGAGGAAACTCCTCCCCCTCCCCTTTTTTCTCTTCCACAATAAAATAAATAATCACAATTAGCACATGGCTAATCTGCATAAAGGAAAGCCAGAGCACTCTTGGCAGATGAGGTTGCAGCGAGTATATTGTGTCATGACTGGGCTGCTGGTGGATATTGCAACTATTCAAACTTGTGTGTGTGTGCGAGAGAGAGAGAGAGCGAGAGAGAGAGAGAGACATGGGGATGGGAATAGGGATTTGTAAAGGGTTGGGTGAGGGGGGGTGGAAGGGGACTGGAGCAGTGCCTGAGAGTGGAGCTTGAGTCGACGGTGCCGAGCAGAGCAGATGGACCGGGGGGGACAGACGACAAACAACTGCTGCTAATTTAATCCACCACAGGGCCACATGGCCTCGGCTCAGAGCACACACCATTGTTCTGTGTTAAAGCCCTTCGACACGCAACGCACTAGCAACTAACACACATGCCAGCTATGGCCACCCTCGTACGGTGGTGGAGTCACACATATCACATGATGCGACAAAAAAAGAGAAGTTGCAGGACATCGAGCCCCTTTCTCTTTTTTAGCACTGTTTCCAAGAGCTTGTCGAGTGAATCTGCACTGGAGCAACAGCTTACCTTACATTCATGCTGTTTTCCACATTCACAGTGGGAGTGGGTCAGTGTGACCTGAATTTCACTGTTGGAGCTTTGAATGTATCCACTGCAGGAGTGACAGGCTCAGTACTTTCTCCCCGGACCAAATCAGTAATGTTATTGAGGAATTACAGCAGTATTAGAGTTCAGATATAAATGTTTAGAATTGAAGTTTGAATTGCTATTTTAGGAGGGCAGTGGTCATTCACCTAAAAATGTGTTTGTAAAAAGCAATTATAAAAAAAGAAGGAAACAAAACACTGCACTTCCAGGTACTGGTGAGCTGGTGGTGTGGTGTGCTATAACATCATATCAGTCTTTACATTTTGACTGAGTAACATAGTTAGACCCACTTTTATAACCACACCTAATCAAATCGTAAAGAGTTTAAACTATCTGGATTAGATGCTAAATAGAGCTTATAGGGAAAATTAAATACAGCCAACTGGTTTGAGGAAACAGCTGAGTAATGATCCATACCTGAGAGCTCGAGTCAACAAGAAGCTCAGGGGAGTCAAGGGCTGTGTTCCCAATTAAGCAATTAGACTGCCTTCTCCTTGCAACCTGAGAAGATCCAACTTGGACTTGACCGCTGCATGACTCTGGATAACAGGGAGGAGGAGCTGGGCTGGGTGGAGGGGGCGGCAGCTGGCGCCTGCTGGTGCTATCGTCCTCACCAAAAAGAGGCGGCAGCAGCAGCAGCACCCTACACACCCAGATGTTTGCCCAGCTGTTCCAAGGAATTCAAAAGATGTTGAGGCAGGAGAGGAAAAAGGGGGCTAGCACTCTTGTATGACAAATCAGTTTTGACATCATTGGGAGATGAGGACAGAAACAACAACAACAAAACGATGGGTGTAAAAATAACTTCTTTGTACCTGGATAAGGGTTGATTTGAAAGGAGCAAAGGAAAACACTGCTGCTTTAACTGCCCCTTCCATTGATGGGCATCTTATTCCCAGGGACTACAAGCTAAAAGTAGATCACATACCTTTGTAAATTTTCTGTGGTTTTATAGGTGCCTGCTCTGATTGGCAGTGATGGAAACATGACACTGACAATGAGCGCACTAATTTCTTCTAATTTATGCTGGCAGCGTAGACTAAACACTATATCAGCGCAGCGTTATGTTGTTATGTATACATCTTAAGAACACCGCGCAAAGGTGAGTTTTTTTTTCTTCACACTGTGCAAGATAAGACTGGCAAGACATAAAGATGAGCGCTTCTCAGTTTACAGCATCCTTGTGATGTGAAACATGGCTTGCTGGGGAATACAGATTGAGGAAAACACTTCAGCTGATAATGGCAGGTTGATTCTCTCCTATTTAAAAAAAAAGTCTGCAAACACTTGCTAATGTTGGTGTTAAATGATAGTGTACTTGTCATCAAATATTAGTGTCAGTAAAATTATCATTAAGTAATCTCTGAGTCCTGCAATAAATATAGTGAAGCGTCTGCTTATGTACGATGCAAAAACTCCGTACTGCTCCTTCAATACAAACATTTACAGCTTTTTTTTTTTTAAATCACAGCCAGGAAACCACAGAGCTGTGCAATCAAACCGACATGGTAAAATCCCAGTTCGTCTGCACTTGGCAGCATTTCCTACACATGGACTGGATTCATCTTAACACAATAATAAAAGAAGAATACTGTCCATTTCCAGTCAAACAAACACCTTAATTTCAAATGTACCAGTAAATATCATTACAAAATTTAATAAACATTAAACTGTTTTGTGGAGCAATATACAGTGGCAGAAAAACAGCCTCGAGAAGAAGCTGAACTGATTAATAACAATTTGGCCGAGACAGTGAAAACAACAAAGTCAGCTTAGGCTATCAAGTTAAACACAAAGGGCAGCCAGATGCTGCCTGTGTGATATTGAGGTGGCTGCTACAAGAGTGAACATTTTCTGTAGCCGCTCACTGACAACCTGTCAGGACAAAGATATATTTTCAGGTGACAGTTGCTGATTCGTGCTAGTGAGACGAGGCAAGAGGTGTCTGGACTGGGAGCTGAGAAAAGGCCAAAACCAGACCTGGCAGAGAGAGCATATATTCATTATTTGAATAGGATGTAATAGTAATGTTGATGTGATCGAGCACCTGCACAATAAATCATATTAAAATTGACACCTTCATTTAATCTGTTGTCTAAATAATGATTATGCTGCATTTTTGATGAGGGACAGCTGTATTGAAACAAGCGCTGCTATCTTCTAAAGAACCTTAAGCAACTCATAATGCATTATCTTTGCATTGCACCAATGGCAATGCAGCTTTACCCCATGTGATGCAGAGTAGCAGTAAACTGGCAGAGATGAAATGAATGAGAGAAAAGTAAGAAAATTTCACAGAAGACAAAGGAAGAAAGCAATTAAAAGGAAACCAGGGGAAATCCCACTGACAATTTGGATCTAATTCTAAGCAAGAAAATCAGAATTTTCTTTTTTCCCCAGTATTGTGCAGCTCTACCTGCAGACAAATAGAATGACAAATGTTTCTCTTCAATCCTGCTGGAGAGGGGAGAAAAAGTATGGAAATGCTTTGGTTGTACAAAGAGAAACCAGTTCTCAACTTATAGGTTTCTGTGTTTGAGCAACATTAACATGCATGGCAGTTTGTTTGTTTTTTTACAGAAATAAGCTAGTGGAAAACAGTTTTTTTCTCAAATTGGGAGTCATTTTGGCATAATACTTTTAAAAATGCATGTGATAGAACAGTCCTTCCTGGTTGACTTCTGCAATTACACACATCCAATAAATACTACAGCATTTAAAAATATATAACAAATAGCTACACAGCTATGCTTAACAGACCGAACAATATATATTGTTACAGTGGAAAAACTTCCTATAATGCACACCACTGTGGCTTAGTTTAATCCACAATGTGGTTCCACACTGCCTCTCGGGTGATGAGCGCTTCACCCGGGCCGCTCAAGGATGAGAAGAGCAGTTTGTGCCCTCCTGTTCCACAAAGAGATAAGCCACTCGATGCGAATGCAGGCAGTGACTCCTTCGTCAGCACTGGAGGCAAAACAGCAGTTACGTCACGCTGCTGAGAAGGACGCCCATTCGGGCTGAACGTTGGCACCCTGGACGACCCATTACGAGATGTGTGTCACTCGCTACTATGCCAAAAATACACAAGTTACTGAATGAGGCTGAGGCCACTTAAGGACCTGGCTGGGCCTCATGGCTAAGAGTCACAACTCGGACACTGATGTCACACAGAGGGCTCTGTGCACACTCTCTCTCTCGCACACACACACACACACGCACACTTGACAAGAGGTAAACACGTCTGGCCATAATCTGGAAAACAGACTAGTAATTTAAACAGAACAAGAGGTTTGTGTACAACAGCACAGCTGTCCACTTTCAATTTAAAAGGACATCATGGATAAAAAAAGCTTTCAGGTTTTAGTGAAGGGGCGTTTCTGATGTGATTCAGGTTTTGGGCAAATGACTACACTGGACTGTGAAGAAGGTTTGGATTTTTAATTTGGACTCATTCGAGCTCAGAGGCTGGGGCTACGTCCATTTTAAGTTTTTGGTTTGAATACAACTCAGCTACACGTAAGCCTGGCGTTGACGCCATCACTACGACTTAGTCTGAACGGGCCAAAGTTTGAAGAGAAAATGATTACAGAAACACAACTGTTTTTTATTATGTAACCTTCACTGATTCGTAAAGCTTCTATCACATTATGCCATGTCCAGCAGTAGGAGCGCATACTTTCCTGTTTACATCAAATACTGTTCAAATGTGTCTTTGGTGCATAAATCATTGTCACCTGCCACACGGGCCGAAAACAATGACACCAAATAGCCTTTAAATAGCCTGCTGACCACCGACTGTTTTTTATGACCACGAGCTGATCAAATCAAAACACAACAATGGCACTGTATCAGTCTGCTAACTGCACGCCTGGCATACTGCCGGCGGACAGGCATCTACACCTGTGTAAACATTGGCCCTTTTTCTATGAAGAATGCAAATTAATTATTTAGGCCACATAAAAATAAGCTCTTTTCTTGCAACTGGTAATTTCCATTATGGATTGTCTCCAGTGTTTTGCCACCTCTCAGATTGATCCATAAAATGACAACATATAAACACAAAACCTCTCAGCTCCGATCACCACAGGAAATTTAAATTCAACAGCTGTTTGGAACATTGATTAATCGTCATGTTTTGAAGCACAAAAAGAGTATAAAAAAGAAATATTGAGTTTCGGCTTCTCCTGTCTGAGAATTTGCTCCTTTCTTTATTTTGCATGACAGCAAACTGAATATCTTATAACGACATTTTAAGATGTTTGTTGTGTGTGTTTTTAAAAATGTTCTGACAATAATTATAGATCAATTGTTCAGCCTATTAGTCTTTAAAATAGGCAGATTAATAAATTATGGAGACATCCAGGATAGAAACACCTTATGTCACACCAGCAGCACAAAATATTAAGAAGTTCAGTGTTTCCCACACTTCAAATGAGTCGTCTGCTCACTTGAAGACATTTTCATTGATTTATTCTTTTAATCTGAAAAAAGGCCATTAGAGACAGAATAACTTGTCACCTCCCTCAGTATAAGCCTCTCTTCTTTCATCAACAGAGTGGAAATAACATCACACTTGTAAGCGCCAATATTTAATGATCAATTCATAAGGCTGGATGAACAAAGACAGGTGTATAACAAAACTCTTGTACCTCAAATGGGTAAAATTCTCTGCTCATAAAGAAGAGTTTAAACCACAACTGCCACTCAGCTGCAAAAAGTCTGAACTTAAAAAGGATATAAAATTGACATATTGGATAATTAACTTTTTAAATTTTATCAACTGAAAGCAAAACAGTTCGTAGGTTTTGGCCACATCGCCCAGCCCTATAAGAGTCCTACTTGTCTTCTGCATATAAATACATTAATATAAAGAACATGACACTTACACTTGATTGAGAATTTAAGTATTGATCCATCACTAGTTTGCTGTTTGATTTCAATCCCCTGCACCGGCTCTTTTTCCAGAGCCTGCTTTGCCCTGAGTGATCTCCACCGCTTTGGTTTTATTTGCCTCAAAAGAGGCTGAAGTAGTGCAAAATATATTAGGCAAAGCAGAAAGCAATGGAGGGTATGACTGGGGGGCAGAATGCACAACAGCACACGTCATGATTGAGTTCCACAGAAGACATAACGGAGAAAACCAACTGTTCCTCATGCTCCCTTTTTTCCCCCCACTTTATACATTAACCATTGGTTTTTTTTCTATCTCCTTTTTTGCAATGCGAGCAAAGGTGAATGTTGTATGAGATCTGGGAGGAAGCATCATTCTCTACCGCCTAGTATCAACAACTGCACCCATTTAAAGGTTAACCACTTTATTCCATAAAAGGCACACACCATACGTCATGTAAATTAAGTCTGTAGCCTCGCACAGGCTCAGAGACGGATATTACTATGCTAATCTGGAACATTTTAGAAGGTAAATGTCAAAAGAAATAAATTACCTTTACATTTCAAGGCAGGGCTGGTGCAATAGTCCAAGTTTGACATTTGTCCATTGAGAAACTTGTTTTTCCCCAGGACGTTTTCAATGTGCAACTTGATAGATAGGGTTACTGTAGGGTTACAGGTTCTATTCCAGACTATTCCACCATGAGGGATGTCTGGGTAATGTAATCAATGATGTCAACAGTATCATTAAAAACTGGAGGAAGTCTTGCTTACTATTATTTTTGGAAGTCAAAAAACACACGAAAGCTTTTAGTGTCTTTCCTTTGTTATGCTTTCTATTAACACTATCCAGGAATAATTGAGGGATTTTAAAAGATGATGTTGCTGAGGATTTAAAAAAAAAAAACACAATATCAAAGTGTGGGAAAGGAATTGGAAAATTTCTGTCTGTGGGATGAAGAAGGCCAATGTTACTAGAGGAAGATGGATGGCTGGTGACACGTGGAGTAAGAGCAGGTCAGAGAGGCTCCTGAGGCAGCAGCAGACACACACACATTCAGCGATCACCAAGTAACTGCCACACTTTATACACAAATACACACAGCTGTCAGGGGCAGACGAAGATCATTCACAAAACACCAACCCCCCCCCCCTCCCCTGAGTATCACTGACACAGTTTCTCCCTCATAGGCACACACCATGCAGCTTCTCACACACACACACACACACATACACACATAGTTGCCGGGAGGCAGCATGCTGTCCATGTGGCCTGTGGAGAATCATTACTCAGCAGTGCAGACTAAAGAGCCCTGAGTGAACTTCCTTTTCGAATCCTCGGTCTTCCTCTTCTCCGCGGCACAGACCCCTGACTAAACAGTAGCTGGAAGTTTCTGTGTGTGTGCGCGTTCCTTCAAATGTGTGTTGTGTTTACTAGATAGAAAACAATTCACAGTGGTAGTAGTAGAGGGTCAGCTGTCAAAGAACTGGTACTCCAAGTTAAAAAGCTCAGTCTAGTGCTGCAACTCTTGTCCACTGTTCATTTCACCCGATTGAATAATTTCAAATACAAAACCAGTGAGATGGGGCAGCAGAAGCCTATTTTCATTATCTACCAATTCTCAGTTGAAATAGTGATGCATCCTTAATTTTGTTCATCCACGTTTCAGCTTTCTCCCTTAGTTATTCTGTCCTCTTGCAGTAGTCAGTTCCATCACTTCCATGGCTCTAATAGTACAGCCATACAAGCCAGTCAGCCAGGCCATGCCCCCAACAACTGATGGTGGCTCCTACCCCCAGCTAATATCTACTGGCAGTTTGTATACAGTGATTCCTATTGAGTAATTCCTAACAATTAGCAGAAAACATCACAACACAGCATGTTCCCTGAATCCTGGCCAGGAATTTAAAATGTCACTAAATCCACAGACAAAAAAGATGAACTGAAAATTTCAGCAGATCCAGCTATAAAATGTTATCGTCTATAGATTCTCTTCAGCGCATATGGTGGTAAACTAAATTTCAGTATGTTGGACTTCGCGTCAGATGGAGACATTTTAGCTGTCACCTCTGCTTTGCCACTTGACATGATCACTTAAATGTTGTGTCAGAAAAACGAACACATTATCTTTTAACTCCAGTGTAAGTCAGAAGGACGCCCCACTGCCAGTAGTAGTGTTCTTTTAAAGTTTCACTATGATCCGAAATGAGGCTTCCAGCATTTCAGCAGACAGGTGACACTCAGTGAAGCTCTCTTTTGCAAATGAAGTGGATACTTGTGTGTGTAATGACTCAATTAGTTTTACTATTACATAACAGTGCAAAGTGAGGGAAGGCATTGGCTCTGTTGAATATTAAATATAGTCCATCTTCATTTCTTGACAAAAAAAAAAAAAAAAATCACAAACTGGAGTGGTTGTAGTGTGGGGTCTGCCTGAATGTCACCATCATGTCTGTGTCTATTCGCAGCAGCCAATGAAACACCTTTACTTAGCACCATGCACCTTTTCAAAGACAAGATATTTACAGTGTGTCTGATTATGATTTCATTCAACTCAATTTAAGTAGTCAGCCTCGCTGAGCTAGGGCAGGGGGTGGGAGGGGGGGTGCTTCCCTTATGGCTCACTCCCATGTGTTTGGTGGGAGGGGAACACCTGGCGTCATCTCATCCACAACAACAACCGTGCTGCACACCAGCACAGTCCAGAGCACTTGTTTGTGTGTGAGGCGTGATTAAAGCCCATAATATTAGCCCTCGCCCACCGCCCAATTAACACACTAATTCATCTTCAGCAGGTGGCCCAGGGCAGGTGAATGGCTCCATAAAAGTCATCCACTGAATCATTACAGGAGATATAGTTGCCAATTAAACGGCCAATCATGCTGCGGTTAATGAATGGCGAGTTGAAGCATTTAATAAACTAAAAGATGGCCGACTAGCGAACAGTTCCTCAGCCGGCAAAAAACTCCCACCTGAACTTTGGTCTGCTGTCTGCCCGACAGTCAAACATCAAACACGCAGGCCCTCTGACTGAACATTATGTGCACACAGCGGCAGCCTTAAGTGACGTGTCCGCGCTGCGATATGACAACAACCCATGTCCCCAAAAGATGGACACTGTTCTCACACAGCCCTGAGTGAGCGCTCCTGTCCTCCAGAGTCCTCGTCTGGGATTATATGCATTACATTAATGTGTTCTCGCCACACCTGCACCAATGACACAAAGACACACTGCTGTTAAAGCTCCAGTTTTAACGGATTCTTCTTCTTCTTCCCATTTCACTGACACTAATGAGCTTTTCAAACAGCAATTTTACCTTCTGAAAAAATACAGTTTTTGCTACCTTTAAACTTAACAACCAAACTGTTCAATTACCATCCCAGACAATCCATTCTCGCAATGAACCACAGTGGCTTCTTTAGCACAGCGCTACACTGAAAGCACATTGACTCGTATGTGGAAAAAAACCCTGAATGAATGGAAATCTAGGCAAGAAAATACATCAACATAATTATTGTCATATTATTTTTGACAAAAGCAATTAAATGCAGTTAAGAAAACACGGGTCAGTTCAGGTGAGGTTGATACTGACATTTAGACAGAGCTACAAATGAGCAAAGACACTCTGTAAGGCTTTAGGTGTCCACGATTTTACCTGATGTCATGCAGTGACTGTCACATTATGAAAAGCCTGCTCCATGAAGTGTAAAGCAACAAGTAGCATCTGCATTTCTCAAGACAATCAGTTTGTCATGTGCAGCCATTTTTCAGACAAGACCTGCTGGTAAAAGGCCAGACAATTGGCCAGAGTTTACCCAGTGTCTGCATTTCACACATGCACATTACATCACAACCGTAACAAACCCTCCATATTATTTGGGCGAGAGGTGTAATATCCAGGCATAAAGTGATGTATTAACTAGTCGGCTCTTTTCACCAAAAATCTCTTGACAGAATCATTCGTGTTCTACGTGTACTCGGAGATACATTTTCTATTTGTTTTTAAATTTTTGCCTCTGTTGCTTCTTTGAATCAACGACTTCGATGGCATCGATGGCGTTATTGCCAACGTTCGTGCTTCGGGAGCAAGCGTGTTACTGGGGGGTTCCAGTAGAGGGCACCCCGCAGAACGCAAACTAAAAAGTGAAGAGCACTCAAATCAATAATCTTTGAATCAGACAATCTTTAGGCAACATGCAAGTTCGAGTCTCTGACAACACGCCCCCTCATGATTTTCTATTACACCACCAAACAGCTAGTTGGCTTTGGCATCTCTGTGCCATTTTGTGTGTTCTTTAAATTGTGGCCAGAGAAACTGAAACACTCTTGTTGGAGTTGGAAATGAAAAATTCTAAACAACAGTTAAACATAATGCACGCAAGGTTGAGTTTTGCTTACTTCTCTTTGGAATATGGACCGATACCAAGCGGCCATGACAGCCTTTGGTATCTCCATGACATGTAATTACAATACATGTGTACCTATGACAAGTTACAGCATATCAATGGATGATTTACTACAGAAATAAACTAACTTAGGAATCTTGTTGCATCTGAGTTTCCTCACATATTCAAAATATCTACAAATGTCTTAAATATAATTAGTAATATGTGGTAACGGTAGAGGTCCATATTCACCTCCAATTCACCTTTGAGCTGATGACACATCTGTGGAGTAAAAAACAAATGCAGTGAGATCACCAGAGAGAAGGATGTAGGTATGCTCTGTTGACATGGTTACACACTCTGCATGTGGAAGTAAATTAGAGTTAGGTAAACCTGCAGAAAGAAAAGCTGTGACACTTGGCTGACACAAACACAACTGCGCCCGGTCCAACTCTCTCACGTGGCCACGAGACATTCAGGCGCACAAGTCTCCTCAACTACTGATCTGGAAACAGTGGAAAAGACTGCTATACAACGGGGCTACATGACCACACCTACCCTATCTGCTGTACCAGAGTCAGCCGACGAGAATGAGCAGTGCACACAGTGTACATTAACAGAGCAGGGGGGGGGGTTCAGGTGAATGTGTGAGGTCAACAGCTGAAAATTATATGAGAGATGTGACTCAGCACAAGTTAGTGGACGGTTTAATCATACGACCAACAATGCTGGGTCTACATGAGTATCATGCAAATTACTGCAGTGAGAGGAACTGGATAAAAACGTGCATTAAAAAATCTTACAGTGATGAAATCAATGAATAAAATATTATTCTTAATTTAATCATGTGGTTTCTGCCGATGATGAAGGAAAATTTCAGACAATCAAGCTCGGAAAAATTATTTTTAAAAAAATAACAATACAAATAAAATAAATGCAAGCAGGTTTGATCAAAACGAATAAAAACACAAGAAACACAATGGAACTGTGTTTTCTTGACACGGTGGAGGAACACAGAAGTGGGCAGGGGGGGCTGTTTTTCTGCAGCCTTCCATTAGATGCAATTATAAATGGCCGAGAGCGGAGGGATCGGGGAGCCAATCAGATCTCGGCTCGCATGTCAACCTAAGACCAACTGTCTCTTGGCTCTGACAGCAGGATTTTACCTCCATAATTCAAATCCCAAAGCAAAGGCAATCTGCACTTTGCCAGCTGCAACCTGCGGGGCCGTGTTTACAGCGCGGCACACGCAGGGGCCGAGAGACGCAGAGGACGGGGAAGGAAAAGTGAAAAGGCGATCGGAGGCGAGCGGAGCCCCTGAAAATGAATGAAACCTGCCGTGAGGAGGAATCCACCGCGGCCGCGATCGCACTTTGATCCGAAGTAAACACTTTGCTGCCGTGGCTGTGAGACACATCTCCGCTTCGCCGTGCGGCCGCTCACCAACCAACACGGCGCCCCCTCCATAAAAATGATTATGCAAATGTTCTTTAACGACCACCGCTTGTCATTTGCATCTTGTTTATCGCCTTGACAGCCACTGGTGCAACTTTTCATAGCGCTGCCAGGGAGAACATCTCCCCACCCCCCAAAAAACAGACGCGGTTTCTCGGCGATTTCCAGCAGAAATAACAGCTGAAAGGAACAGCGAGGAAACATCACCTTTATCTCCCTCTGCACACACACACACACAGAGAGAGACAGTTTCTCCTGACTAACTCTTGCTCTACTTAGTCAAACTCCTGCCCTGCACCAGACAGGGGACACACACAGACACCAGCGACTCGGAAAGTTGTTCGTGGCAGAATGCGAGGCTTCTTTCTCGGTCTAAACACTGTTGCAGGGGGTGGTGTTGGGAGAAAGAAGAGAGGCAGCCATTTTATAGCTCTTGCTACATAGACAATGGCTGGTCCGATGCAATGTGCAACTCTGCACAGCGTTTTCTGAGCCGCTCAGAGACTCCAACTCAGACAAAGTGTGTCGGTGCAGTTTACCTGGTTCCTGCTGGGAGGTTGTCCAGTGTTTCCCGGGCTCATGGGAGGCGGGTGGTGGGTCCTTGGTTGCCAACCCGGATGGACCCCAGCATACTGACTGCTGCCCAGCTCTCCTGGTCCCTTGTTGGCCCCTTCCTGATTGTTATAGTCTCCTTGGGGGTAGTTCGGGTAGCTCCTGGTGGAGCTCGGGGATGTCAAAAGCTGATTTAAAGTTGGCGTAGACGTAGGTTGTTGGTTTCCCATGTTATACCTCTGATTATTGTACGAGGCAGCCATAGCTGTGGTTCCTCCTGCTGGCTGTTGCTTGCCTGGCTGCCCCCCAGCCGCCGGAGGCTGGTTGTTACGCGGGGAATTCATGGCCCCGTATCCTTGGCCCTGAAAAGAAGTCCTGTTCTGGAACGGGCTGTAGTTGTTATAATGGTTGGGGTATCCGTGTTCGTGTGAATTAGGGGGGTAAGAGTCCATCATGCCCGGCCCCGATGCAGCTGCCATGCCAGGGCTTTGTTGTCCGCCATGTTGATGAAAAGGGGCCCGGCTGTAGTGCTGGTTGTAACCGTAAGGAGGTGGAGGAAAGGGGCCCGGGTGGTGGTGTCCCATCCCGGGATGGTTATTCCCTTCGGGCCCGCCGGTATCATTCTGATTACTGCTATTATTATTTACCCTGGGCAAATTCCCGTTGCCGTTCTTCATGTCAGAATCCCCTCCTCCCCCAACATTTCCAGCATCGGTCCCGTCCTGCAGCTCCTTCTGACCGGGAGATCCGCCGTCAGGTCCCGGCTCCTTATTTTCATGCTGCTTCTCCCCCGGTACCGACTCCTCCTGTGGGTCCCGATCCGGCTTTTTGAGTTCGGATGGCGGGCTGGTGTTGAGAGTGGCGACGCTGGCGACCTGAGCGGCCATGATATCCCTCTCTCTCTCCTCCACTCTTTCTCTGCCTCTCTCTCTCAGCACGGCGACTCACTCACAATCAAACTCCGAAGAACCATTGAATATAAATACAATTATATTTATATCAACGTACCCGCTGTCCCGGTTCATTCCCCCCGTTGCCCTCCGCCCGGGCCGGTATCCGGTAATCCACTGCGACTCCGGGTAAAGTTAAAACAGAGCCGGGGGGAAGTTTGTGGAAGCAAAAAATATATAAATACAGAGCCAGGGAAATGAATTTCACCGACACAAGTGAGTGTGTGTGTACGTGTGTGTATGTGTGTGTGTGTGTTGGAGGGAGGG
This sequence comes from Pseudorhombus dupliciocellatus, assembly GCA_016785235.1. Classification (NCBI taxonomy): domain Eukaryota; kingdom Metazoa; phylum Chordata; class Actinopteri; order Pleuronectiformes; family Paralichthyidae; genus Pseudorhombus; species Pseudorhombus dupliciocellatus. Next base: position 735,039 of record JAFBJW010000149.1, on the reverse strand, counting down.
GGGGCTTCTGTTACAGAACGAGAGCGCGAGCTAGAAATCAACCAAACCAGCACGAGGCTCCGCGAGACACAGCCATCTTACCGACCTGTCGCGAGAGCACGAAAACCCGGCACGGCACGGGAGGCAACGCTGGATCCGGAGCTGGTGGCCCCAATAACAACAGTGTCCCCAAAGAAGAGCCATTACAGGCGGGCTGATGCGCTTTAAATCGAACCTGCACATAAAACCTTTGTGGGTTTCCAAGAGGCCTGTTTGTTAGCGTGAAAGCTCAGGTCATCCTCTGCCTGATTATAAAGCTCATGAAGACACACATCACCGGCCTATCTGACTTTATTCAAGATGAATGCATGTGTATATGTGCACAGTTTTTACTGCGTGTGCTGTAATCGTGTTACTCCGTTTTATGCATGGCATACTCACGTGCTGTAAGTGTGCTGTGGTGTGTTGTTTAACAGTTTGATGAGACAAGGAGTGGTGGCTGCAACAATGACTGAAGGAAGTCTGACACATTTCACTGGAGTTGAAATGTTGAAACAGCCAGGGGGCTGTAAGGCACAATCTTCAGTCTAAATGCCACAGACATTGGGTCTGCGCTTTTATGGTATTAAACAATTAAAAGAACGCCCCCTTTCCTTGACCATACTGCTCTGCCTTGAAGTCAGCGATAACTATTCAACCATCATGAAAGCAAAGATTGCCTCATGTCTGTGTGCGTGCATGCGTGCGTGCCCCTGCACTTCATCTTATTAGCTCGTCACAGGAGTGGAGCAAAATAGGCTACAGTGTCATCCTGTGTTAGGAGTGAGCTAATGGGTGGAAGTGGCTGCCTCCATGCTGCTGCCATGTGTGCACGACAGGCAAATGAGGAGTGAGCAGAGGAAAGTAGAGGAGAGCATGAAATTACAACCTCTGTGTGTGTGTGTGTGTGTGTGAGAGAGAGAGAGAGGATAGAGGCTGATCATAGATGGGGGGATGGACTGAGCCAGTCACAGAGCAGGAAGTGAAGATATAAAAAAAAATAAGAACTGAACTGTGGTGGTGGAGTGACAGTGTGCAGGCCAGTGAAATGCACCATATCACATGTTATATGTTAAATGTACACATACACACACACGTCGCCCTATACAATTAATAGGAACGGACGCCCTACGTCTCTCCACCACTCTCTCTCCCCACCCCCTTTCTTCGTGCTCTGCCTCGCGCTCTCCAAGCAGCAGCAGCAGCTTTCGTGCTGCCTTTATAATCCGTCGGAAATTCTGCCTTCACGCCTGGGGTCAGTCATGAAAAAGAGAGAGAGACACACACACACACACGCGTAATAAATAAACAAGTACACGTGGAGAGAACTGTCTCATCTGAGTTGACATGCAGTGAATGGAATAGTGTGGGTGGAAGGTGGGAAATGGTTTCAATAATGTGCTTCAAAACAAAGAGAATCATATTAATGCAGGATGAAAAGTGACATTTAAGGTTGTATGGCAGCGACACATAGGTGGTTTATAATTTGATGAAACAATATAGTGTTTGACACAAGACCACATTGATAGAATTAATTAACGAAGAAAGGTGAGACAGTTAATATTAATTTAATATCCTAACTTTTCTTTGTTTAATCAGCATCCTATTTATTCCCAAAGTAAGAGCAAATCATATGCATATGCTTTGTATTGGAAGACATCAAAATGTTTGCATTTCAGCTGTGCAGAGGAGATTTCTGCTTCGTGGGGAAAAAAAACATGCTTGACCTTCGCTTTACTCTGCGGAGTAGCATGCACACTGTTGCAGTGGCACAAAGTTGATTCTATTTCCAACCGGAAAGCGCCCGCACGCTGCGACACTGTGCGTTCACGAGCCTCGGGTGGAGCACGTGAAGGCACCACCGCCGCTTGCAAAAGCAGCAGAACTTTGCTATGTGAGTGTGGGGGATGGGAAGGCAGCAGCGGCAGCAGCAGCAGCAGCAGCAGCTCTGCCTGCACTGCTCAGCTCAGCTCTTTCTCTCTCCACAATGCGGGGCTTTCTGCTCACTCTGTCTGTGGAAGAAGAGGGAGAAAAGAGAGAGAGCTATCCTCATGTACTTGAAGTTTTACTCGGAAGCCAAAACAGAAATATCCAAATGAATTTTTGAAGCTGCAAAGGCAGCTTTTGTATGTTTAATAAAGGAGAGTATGCAGGGTGGAGGGATGGGGAGGGGGGGTCAGCTCAGTTGCTGTCTGCTTATATAGGCTAAGGGAGGTGTGTGTGTGTGTGTGAGCAGAAAGCGCACAGACGAGGCTGTGAGGGAGGTGGGGGTAGGGGCCTTCTTTTTTTTCTTTTCAGCATAAACTTGCTGTTTATTATCAAGGGGGTGCAGCCTCTCTTCTTTCCTTCTTTCATATTTTGTTATAAAGAGCGCCACAATCTGCTTTCTATGCTCGTGTTGTCGCATTCTTATTTTAGAAGCGGCTTCAAAATGTGCTGTATTTTCAGCACTCACCTTGAGAGCGAGATTAGTCTGTTTGGCCGCCTGCGTGACTGCAAACTGACTTAAAAGTACAGGGATCATATGGTACGTTAAGTCTCATGTGGGAAGCCAACAACACGACGCTGAAGACCTCCTGTGCAGTCAAGTGTCATGCATTTATTTATGGGACTCTTGTTTAACAAGGATATGGCGCTCTTTAAAATGCCATGATGCCTGTTCAGACACGCTCAACACCAAGCTCCTCGACACAGAATTAAGACGATCGCTGAAATCGAAACAAAGCGGGAAGCAAGAGTCTTTTACTCTGCAATACTCGAACAGAGTCAGAAAAAGGGCATCTACGGTATTTTACGTTGCCATCGCTGTTCAGATGCAGCCACCGCTCCGAATACTATTACCACCCTCAGAGAAACAATGACTTGACAAAACTGTTACCATGAAAACTTCACACTTTAATTCTCTGTCATAATCCTGTCTGGCTCTTGTGGAGCAATATTCACACTTCCCACAGTGTCATAGTACCGTGGCCTGTCGGGCTTTTGTCTAATTCACAACTGATCAAACAAAGAAGAAAAATCTGAACTTATTCACAGGTTGTTGCAACAAATGTGGCCTGGAGTCGGTCACATTTGTCTCGTCGCTCTGACCGTTGATTGTGTGTGTTGAGGGAGAGGCAGAAGGGATGGTGGAGGGAGAGAGGGAGGGGGTGGTCAAGTGACACCCCCCATCTGTCGCAGGATGATGATTTAAGAGTGTTTACTTCTGCCCCACCACCGCCTCCCCGCAAGGATGACCATGATGCATCACCTTCGGCCCAGTGCTGTGACTTCCCCCGCCGTCATCAAGGCAGCAGTCTGGACTTCATCCAGAAACAACTTTTCCTTTATAATTGTGATTAAGTTGATATCAGCGCTTGATTAGAAAGAGAGGAAATAAACTTAGAACAGAAGCAGCAGCCACAACTTATTTAAAGATTCCCAGATTTGCTGGGAGTCCTTCTTCATCTCATCAAATCTAGCTATCAATGCACACCACACATTCCAGTGGACAGGCTAAGGGTCATTAATATTTAATTGGCTTAACTAAGCCAAAATATTCTATTTCGGTTAATTTATGTTAGCTTTTGAAAATTTTAAATATGCATTTTTAATGTCGAAGCTTTCTTCAATTAATCTCATCATTGGACAGTAAAAGTGTCAACTTTTGTTGAGCAATTTAACCGATGATGGATCATTCAGGATATTTTTTTTTTTTTATGCCTTTGGATCCAGGCTGGGAAGGAAGCCATACAATCACCAAGACGACCCAATAATGTGGTGTGGAATTTCCTAACAAGAGCGGAGCTGAATTGACACACACACATGCACACATGGATGCGTGGTACACACCCATGTGTACAATAGCCAAACCCCTGACAATAATGTACACAGGGAGGATATACGGCTGTCAAGAGTCAGTCATTAACACACACTTATGCTGAACATCAGTAGCAATCCAGCACTGAGGTTACCCTGGCCACACACATGCACACTAAAACAACACACACACACACACACACACACACACACACACACACACACACAGTTACAACAGTTGGGCCCTGTCCAGATGGTTGCCAGGCAGCAGTTCAACGCGTAGTCTGGAGTGTGTAGAGGAAGGAAGTGCCACTTTGTGAAGTGCAATGGGCATCCGGCTTGTTCCCAGATGCCGTGTGTGCATGTGTGGAACCTGCCGTTTAAACTTAACACCTGACAAACACACACCCACCACATTGTAAATAAGGAAGTTGCCGAAAAAAAGGGTCTCCTACTTTAACAATACCTGAATAAATGTGGGTAATCAGTTTCATCTTGGCTTTTTGTTTTTTTTAAATCACAGTCCGTCCCTGCAGCCAAGACCTCAGTATATGTTTCATCCAAACATACAGCTCTGATGGAGGGTGAGATATTAAAAAGCACTTGTGGAATTATTCTGCTGCCTTATAAGGTCATATTTCAGATTAATCTTTCAGCCGTTGTTCTTACCTGATTTGATCAAATGGGATCAAACTTTTTCACAAGCCACAGCTCAGCCCGAACTGCTTAGCAGACATTCAATCAGCCTCTCCTCTCTCCTTGTATTATTCTCTCCATGAGCAATGAAATCCTCCCTATTTCTGGGGTGAAAATAGACTCTGGCCCCTTGATGCTCAAAGCGGATAGGACATATTCAGGTGACACAGGAGGACTCTAGTCTACTTTTTTCTTCCGGGGGCGATTTTTGAATTCATTAACTCTAAACAGGCACATCAGCACTGGCACTGAGTTGTAAACACTCCATTTTCTCACAGTGTGTTCAAGTGAAGCTAAGGGAGGACCCCCATTCTCAACAAAGCCAAGCGAGGTTAAGAGCACTCAGAAATTACGGTGTCCACCCAGCAAGGACAGAGAAGTGCTCGCTGTCTTTTCTGCAAAGGTGAAAAAAAAATTGCACAGGGAATCATCTCTGTAGTAGAGGAACTCACCACCGCAAGCGTACTGGGAACTGCTCCACTGACTGTCCACTGTCACGGAGCCCAGTGTGAGCTTCTCTGTGACTGACAAACCTACACGATTCCTGTAAATTGCACAAGGCATCCTGCCAGTGTTTCAAGGCTAGAAAAAGTAAATGTGCTGATCGGCTTCCAAATACAAATCTATATTTTAGTGCTGTACAAACTTTTTCCTCATCACAACCATGTAGAGTTTGATTCAGTGACTTACATAAGGACGTCCAATGAGAGCACCGATGAAGCATTTTCAATACCAACTAAGATGACTGCCTGTGTTGAATCCATGGAATATTTCTCTCTGGCAGCCCCATAGTTTTCTTAAATAATACAATGTATTGGATGTAGCCTTAGAAATCAAATATTTCTTACATTTGCAGATGGTTCCAGAGGCCTTTGCAAATGTGAATTGGTCTGATGACAGAAGAAGTAATGAAAGAGCTGCCAAGCAACCACATAACACGATCGTTTCTTGTTCATGTAAAATGACAAACAGAGTTCTGTCGATAAAAAAGCCATCAGGAAAAAAAAGAAGCTCACTTTCGAAATAAGAGTAGCTGGAAATAAAGCTATAGCAATAAAATAATCCTATGCTTTGGAATGCTTAAACTGAGTTTTACAGACGCTGATCAGATGACTTGGGATTTTGGGTTTTGAGTTTGGTGCTTATATTTTAGCCCAATTGTAGAAAAACAATGTTCATATAGCACAGTCAAAATGGAGAGAGCGTAGTTTATGAATATTTTAAACTATAATTGAACAGAATATATGCATTTGAATTAGCGATTCGAAGGCCATAGGTCTGTAATCAATGTGGCAGTTTGGGGACCTGCTCTTGTTTTGACATGAAATAGCTAACTGTAATGCAGACATGATGAACAGCACAGTGGGCCGGCAGAGAGGTGGATGGAATTGACATGTTGAAGACGGAGTGATTAAGTTACCTGTTAGAGAGCAGCCCCTGAGCATATATCAATATGAACTGTGGCAGGCAGAGAAGATGAATTGGATGTGAATGAATGGCTGTGGAAAAAACAAGAAAGAATAGTAAGCAGCTGTACTTATCCGGCGCAGAAAATAGTCTATGTTGAAACCAAAGGAGCATTTTATGGAAAAACTATTTTCTGTGTGTAATATCAGTACCTTGATATAAGACATTATATTGAAAAACAGCTGATGTAATTCACTTCCTGGGCCCCCGAGATGCTCAAGAGACCAATCTTCTCATATATTGAAATTGGATGTATTTCAGCTGTTACCAGCAAAATCATTTTCTTGCCCCACTCTTTTAGCCTATTGTTTACAGACGCGCCTTTTGTTGTGCCTGAACTCGTGCCTATTACAGGGGCTGATGTTTGTGCTGTTTCAAGCATGAGTGCCTTAACCTACAAAGGGTAGCAATGAAGGGAAATTGGACCAAAAAAGAAGGGAATACATTAGCATAGCAGTTTGATGCAATGTGTGTTTGAAGGAGGATAAACACAAACCCAGACTGTCAGGAAAACACAGGGCACAAACTTTGGCATTTAAAATGAAATTGAGTTTGCAAGGTGACATCATAAAGATGGGTTTGATGGGGAGAGATCTATACTATGCTGACAGGGCCACCCAGAAAAGGCACCGAAACAATGATCAGCGTGCCCCTCTGTACTGACGCCGGCACACTTCAGGAATGACCTTTTGTATCCCTGCTAGGACAGCGGGTGGGGTTGAAAGGGATCCTACACCACCCACCAGTCAACTGGGACAACAAAACTTTATCTTGACTCCATGGGGAGGCTGCTAGATAGGGGACTACAAGGCCTTTGAGGGCAACAACTATTCTTTGGGGCTGATAATCGGCCTGAGGACTGCAGGGCTGGGTTGAAAATGGGGCCGGTGCTGGCTGGGGGTCGGATCTCAAATCTTTGCATTGAAATGCTGATGAAAGAGAGGACATTCAGCCGTAATTGGTCTTTTGCTGTAATTCTGGGTGACACACCTCCCGAGCTGAATGCCGCGAAAACAAACCATGAACGCTAATGTGTTGCAGCTGCCACCGTTTTCTCCACGCACGGTGAGGGAGGAGGATGCTGAGATTAACGAACAAAATCTACTATAATGTGTGACAATAAAGTAAAATGAGGCTGCGCATATGACTTTCCAGTTTCCCCCATCTGCTGCCAGTCGAGTTGATAAGACATAATCCAGGTTTCCTCTGAATATGATATGAGAGCTTACAATTTGGAACGCATCATTTGGATCATTTAGGGTTTGGATCAGGTTCACATTTGAAGAGGGTATTTGAACCAGAACCTTAAGAGACACTGCTGGGCACGGCTCTTGCCAAATAGGGCATTTATAAAAGGCTGGCACAGACCCTACAGAGTAAAGGCTGGCAAAGGCATGATGCCCACATTATAGTGCCAACCAAGGGTTTTGTTTGGCATGTGTCTCTGTAGTATGGCTTGTCTCCTCCAGACAACTGGCCCAAACACAACTTAGCATTAGGTTACAGAAGCATTACAAACAGAAAGTGATTCATCAAAAAGCTCTGCATGAGAGGAGCAATGCAAGAATGAGGATCAATGGTAACGGTGCAAATTATCGTGGCCATTTTCTATTTCAGTGTTAGCCATAAGCCAGCGGGTCGAGAGTTTGTCGTTCACATATGGAAGAACACAGTGGGAGATTCTCCGTTGTGACGCATTCACAACAAGAAAAAAAGTATCTGTGACAGCATGCAGGAAGCTGAACATACAGCCTCACTGCGTTAGCCCTCATCATTTAAACTTCCACAAATCGTTTAGTTTTAAAATTAGCATCTTTGTGAATAGGAAAAATGCTGGAAAATATCCACAGCAGTCTATTTGGACACTGGCATTTTCACATAAAGGCCCTTCAGTTAATTTAACTCAATTAAACCGACAAAATCACCTCAATTATGAACGTAGAGTGGCAGTGTCTTTATAAGGCTGCTGCAGGATTTGGCTGAGCGCCTCTCCGAAAGGTTTTAATATCCTCCATTTGATAGCAGCAGGTTCCTTATATGTAACCCTCACTGAGACTGTTACAATAAAATGTGTTTGTGGAGCCAGAGACAACAGCACTGCTTAATCCCAGGTACTCAGGCGAACAATTTCTGAGGTGAGACTGTCAATTCAACACAGAAGGAAAAGAGGGGCAAAACAGCAAAAGTAATTTATTCTGCCTCATTTTGACCTGCCAGGAGGGGCCTATTTAAGGAGAAATAAAAAAAAAAAAAGCAGGAGGTGGTGCTCAAAACAATGCATTTTAAAAGGACGCTCTCCCCCCAGCGTGCCTTTATCTGTCAGTCAAACCTGGCAATGTAAACACATATTAAGGGGGAAGACAGAGGGGTTTCCATAGCCACAGTTTTAAATGGCACCACCGAGCTCTCCACAGCACCCCCTTCTCTTCCTCCTCCTCCCTTTTTGCAGTGTTGTTTATTTGCTGTTGTGTTGGAAGAATTCAGGTTGAGCAAAAAGCGCTGATAGCGTTGCACTGGGAGTCTTGGCTTGCGCTATTTCCACTGCAAGAGAAAGCAGAGAGACACAGAAGAGGGCCCAGCAGACAGACAGAGAGAGAGCGCGCACGAGAGAGAGAGAGAGAGAAACATACAAGGCCGGTTATGCAGAAACACAGATTTAATGTAAGGCTTGGCTCTCTGTTATAAGCAGGGGGAGAGAGGAAAAAGCTGGTCTGGATTGGCAGGAGCAAGGAGACTGAGAGGAGGAAGATGCAGAATCGCTTCCAGCCAGCCCACAGGATGCCTGCTCCACAGAGATGGAGCACTTGGAGGGGCTTTTGAAAGGATTCAGTCCAGCAGAAGTCACTGGCCCAAGGCCAAGCGCACCGTCCTTCTGGGGGCGACTTCTCCGGGAGGCCCGTACCCCTATTGAAGCTGCTCTGGCCCCATCTTTGGGTAAACAGTGCTATAATGCACTGAATTAACAACACAAGCCCTGGGGAAATCAGGCCTCTCTACAATAAATTCGCACCACACCACTCCCCCACCAACACCCCCACCATGCAGCACCTATGATTTTTATGGCTTCAAGCTCAATAACGCAGTTGTTATTAAATCATCTTCACTGGTATCACATGCATGTCCTTGTCTTGGCTGTACTGCCATTGGGCCGTGGTTTCAGATCTTCCAATTTTTTTTTCCCCTTTTAGGTGAATTTATTACACTACATTATTTTTCATAAGCAGTTATTGATTGTAGCTTGGGGCTACAGAGATTCAGCACAGCCTTAGGTTTGTGAATCTGTGCACATGAATTGTATTGCAGCTTTAAATACACTTAAGAAAATAGGTGGCGTTTGTCCAAATACACCCCACCACTGGACGCTCAGTTCGTAAATTGACTGTATCCAATATTCCCCCTTTGGAGAGGTTTACTTCTTAGGCAATACATTAAGAATCCAGCATGTCAGCAAGAGAGACTGTTCATCAACACAACGTGAAGTGTGAAAGGGGGATAGGATTCTTCTTAAGTGCTCTCATAAAAAAAATAAAATAAAATAACTCGGATTCTGTTTGCTCGACCGCCTCTGCAGGACACCAGGTAGGAACCCCTTAACTGTGGCTTCTCACCCGCCACTTAATCTTACCCACAATCACATTCAGTGTCAGGCGCACAAAGCCGTCCAGCGAGCTCGACAAGGCTCTGCTATTATGTAACCGCGGACAGCTGGGTTTTCAAGGGAGGGAGGGTGAACCCCCATCTGTGTGGCAGCACTTTGTGTCAACCAGACGTGACAGTCAAGAAAGGGCCTTGGTAGAGAAAGGGTATTATCAGGCCAGGCAGAGGCATAACAGTCGTAATGGCAAATGCACTGCGTGATGGAGTCCATATCCAAACAGCAACGTGACATTTCCTCTGCATGCGTTATCAAATGACATGTAATGAGTCGTATCTGTTTGACACTTGATAACAAGTGCTGATGCATCAGTAGCCAGTAGTATTAATACAATCAGAGAATATATAAACAAAGATCATGCATATAATTTGGCTCTGGTATAACAATTCTTTACAGGGGGTAACAGAAATTGTGTATTTCTGTGTTGCATGGAAGGATGAACACTAAAAAGTGGAGCGAGCACATGCACATGGGTCTGAATATTCAATGGGGGATGTCTCCCCTGTTGTTTTTTAATATAATTTCTTTGATAACTGTAGCACATGACACTGAACACAGAGGTGTCCAAATGTTTGATTAGACCATGCATTGCATCCCTTTAGGCCGACATCTCTGATGGGCCTTTGATGCTGTAAACATGCTTAGGAGCCAAAGGACCTAGAATAGCAGGGGGATAATTGACAGATGCCGTGTTGATTGTGCTACCCTTCCCAAATAATTCCCTGAAGTTCAAGGGAAGAATCATTATCTGTGATGGTATTCCAGGGCAGACAGGCGGGAGAGCTTGCACAGGATGGAGGCTGCCGTCTAGATACTGTAGATCCAAACATGTCTGTGGTCACATGGACCTGGCCTTCAGCGTGCTCTTGAGCCAAACTGGCTCTGGCTTGGTTATGTACGCCTGCCTTCTCAGCCCAGCATGCACATAAACTTGTTTATGACATCCAAAATTAATGACTGGCACTCCTGTTTGTCCATAAAATCCTTGATGAGGTTAAACTTTTATGAAAGTAGACTGCTGCAGCAGCATAATGGAGCAAAACGAACATAATTCAACTGAAGGGCAAGGGCAAATATTGAAACATCACAGTACACATGTTAAGTAGAGAGACTGCGAAGTACAAAACAACATTAAAACATAAAACCGGTTATTTGAAAATCAATAAGGTATTATGTCATTAGGAACAACTGTATATCACCGGCCAATGACCAAGGCAATGTGTTTGCATTTATTCTAGGTAGTAAATTATGCACAAGCCCAGATTTACCAAAGCAATTGGGCGAGGAAATGAGAAGAATGCACGACGTTAACATTAGAATTATTCAGTAGATCAGTTAGAACTGCCAAATATTCTAACACAGCTTTGACAAAAAACTAGAATTAGCATTGATAGATTTATTAGAAGGTGCGAGTCATGCTGGGGGGAGGGGGGGTCCTTGTGTTATTCACTGCTGACTGACCTTCGGTTTATTCTAGACACATGGGCATCCCAGTTTACTGTCCACCAGCACAACCAGTTCCTCTCCCCGTGTAGCTGGGGTCTGAGGCGCTCACAGTGGAGACAGAGATTGTCCAGTCTGGATGGAGGTCACAGCACAGACACAGTCCCTTCCACTGCACAGCCTCTCCACAAGCATTCCAAGGCTAAAAATGGTTCAAATCGACTTACATATCAAGCATGTGACAGTCCAATTCAAGCGTGCTGTATTCCTGAGGTCGCCTGGAGCTCGGGTTCACTTTATTATTTCGTTTTTCCACTTTTAAACGCGTTTTTACTTCAGATTAAAATCGCACTCCGCTCCGGGTTTTCCACGCAACCGGAGCCTCAATTTACTGTGTGTGCTTTCAGCGCCGCAGTACTCACTGGCAACCTTAAGGATCCCTCCGCGGCTCACTTGTGTGTGCGTGTTGGTGATTCTTGTTTTACAGCCACAAACGACAAAGTTCTCCCCCTTCGCTTCACGCAAAACACTCCGCCATAATTCATTCTGATTGCCCAGTCGCTGGTTAGTAAATATAACGCGTTTCAACGTCCGCAGGGCCGGTTTGGGGAACTTGGCGCACTATTTGGCCCCGGCTGTCCTGTCTTTCTAACGCATACAATACATTCCTGTGTTGCTCCGCGGTGTGACAAGGCTCAGCCTGCCTGCTGTTCCTGTAAACTCCCGCCTTGACTCAATGGGCGAGAGAGGCAGAGAGACACGGGGGCAGAGGAGAGAGAGAGTGAGAGGAAAAGCCCTATAAAACAAGCAGGCCCACAGCTCCCACACCGGAGTTCATATTCCATTATAGAGCACACACACCGAGGTTTCTGGGTAAAATGAAAACAGTATTCACATAACAAAATAATGGCTTGTTACTATCACTTTACTCGACCAAACAGCCTCTGAATCAAAACATCCAGGCCCAAATGTCCAACACCTCAGCTCACAAAAAATGAGTGGCAATGACATACTGAGGTATTTTCATTTGAAAATCTACTTTATCTGTCAGCATGTTAATATTTTCAAAGCCTCTTAAACATGAAATGTCACGATAGGCAGCAGGATGTAGTTTGAAATTGCATTTCTTCAAAGGCAACACGTCCTTCAACTGACATTAACACCTAAATTCTTATGTTCAATGATTTTTCGATTAGTTTGATCAGTTTTACAAGCTACGCCTTGGAGGAGGCTAATTGTAGGCTATCTAAAAAGGCTCCATAATAACAAAGATGCTCCTGTGGGGACGTTAAAGTACATCTGCCATTGTGCTAAATTTTTACCTTGATCACGTCATAGAAACACTCCCAGGACATGGGTTTTATGGTTAGTTTTACTGGCCTTTAATTTGTTTTTGGGTTACTTTTGTGGCCTTTTCATTCTTGCTGGTGCATTGCATCTTATCCGCCAATTAATACCCGACCAGATTTCTGAGGGGGAACGCATTGGTTGTGTGGTGGACGATGCCTTCGCGGCCTGATTCCGTGCAAAACCAGATTCCGCTGCCCCCTAAGTGACAGTTTATGATCTTTGATTTGGTTTGGCCTGAGATTGCCAAGCAACAAAACTACCCAGACTCCTGAATGAAACAGCCATCTGTTCCATAGCCCGGTAAAACTGAATTAATTTGACACAAGGCCTAATCCTGGAATTCAGCTCGAGATTGATTTTTTTTTTTTTTTTTCAGACCAGAAACCCCCCCCAAAATATGTTACATGCAAGAGAACAGTGGACAAGGATGATTAAACACTAAGAGCATTATTTTATCACACTTTCATTGCACTTGTTTTGTTGCACACATCAAGCTTCCACAGAGATAGGACCACAAAAAATGATAGTTCTCAAGCTGAGAGAGGATGAATGAAACAACAAAGCAGAGGCTATTGTTTCCACTGTCTATAAAGCAGGTCATTGCATACTAATCCCCTTGCCTGGGCTGTGACACACTGAATGTTGGCCATTCCTAGCTATTCATACACACACAACTATTTAGAAACTGAACAGCGACAAGCAACATCAAATTCAAAGGAACAAGACTAAATAGAAGTTGGGCTAAACGCTGCTCATGTGTCTGTGGCTTTCAGGTGAGTGGGCTTCCACCAGCCCCTTGTCAGTAGCCGTCTTCCTTTCAGATTACCCCACTGGCCTTGACCTGCAGCACGCCGAGGGCAGAGCCCTTTCTGCGTGGAAGACAACTGCTCCTTCCAGTGCCCCCCCCCTCCCCTCCCAGCTTTATCCTTCCTGCCTTCATGCTTGTTAAACCTATAGGGATTGTTTTACCCTTGGATCCACGGGGCCACACAATGCCCATTGAGCGAGAGAGGTCAGAGGCTTGCCACCGCGACCCGGGTGCGGGGGCTTTTTGTGTGGAGCGTGTATCCCATTCTCCACCCCGGCTCAAATCATGTAGCTGAGCACAAGACACACTTCTGGGCGCACACTAAATCAGCAGCAACAATGGAAACAGAGCCGATCATCTGGCGGCTGTTGTTTTCCTTCCCACACAGTTGTGGGGTTAACGTGGATAGATCACGCGTCTTCCGTCTTCTTCTACTTTTTCTTTTTTTTTTTGAGATATGATATTACACCAGTGCTGAGGGCGTGGGGCTGACACTGACGGATCTGCTAATACTGCCATGGTGTCAGACACACTTCCAGGCTATGTCTCTGTCACAGCTGGCACAAGTGCCAGATAACCTACATGCTCCCTTTTCCCCTCTCAGATTGTTGTCTCGCGCTCATCCAGGTCAGAAGGTGCTCTGGAGGCAGCCAGCCCCATACGTGGTGATTATGGCGCCTTATGACATCGACTCAGCCTCCAGGTTTCTCTCGGTGAGGAGACTGCGAGCTAATCAGAGGCTATCTGGCATTTGGGGAAAAACCCTGCGAGGGAGACGTTTTGGTTTCCTTCATTCGCTTTGACTGTGATAATAATTGGCAAACAGGGTCAGGACGAAAAGGGACGGCTGCTATTTTCAGCATTGATTATGTGCAATAAGATTCTTGTTTTCTCCTTTTTCTATTCCTGATTTGGAAATCACTTTGACAGCACGACAACACTGTCAGTCTCAGCCTGAGCGATGATGATAGTCTGCGAGGAGCCAGCAGAACAAACAGCTCCCTCTTTCATGGCAGTAATTAAAGCAGCAGTGGGTGGAAGAGTGTGGGAAACGAGCAGGAAAGCACAGCGGAGGCCTGGCTCGGGACCGCCACCTAGTGGCCTGACCAGGACAATACAGGATCGGGCCTGCACAGTGTTTTGTTTTGTGGGCTTTTTCCTCTGTGGTTGTGCACCGAGTGGGATATCATGCACAGTGGAGACATTATCAACAAATGAACCTCTCACAGGAGGAAAAGCCCGGTCACCTTCCCTGAACCCTGTGCTCGCTCTTCGCCACCGCCTGAATGCTCCAGCCAGCAGGATCTTCGGCATCTCTCGCACTATGAATGGCAAATAATAATTGAATAGGGTGACCCACACTTGGCAGCTGAAGTGGAGGATGGATTCTGAGCCCTGTAATAAGTGGGACTCAATAAGCGCTGCAGGAAGGCCCCCGCTCGGCTCCGGCAGGAGAATGACTGGGTCAGATTAAGGTTGAGGAGTTTAATTATGAACAAGGAAATGAAGTTCTCGAAATCTCTGGCTCATGGGATAATAATAGCCCAGAGACGGCAGCAGCAGCAGCGGGTGTCTGGGGTACGCCTCTCTCTCCCTTTCTCTCTCTTCCCGTCTGTCTCCAGCTGAAGCATCTTCTGCCACTTCACAATCAGAAGCCTCCTGAGGGATGATGGAGGAAGGGAGGGGTAAAGAGGAAGAAGAAGAAGAGGAGGAGGAAGAAGGAGAAGACAGGGATGGAGTGCCACTTAGGATATTGCTTCAAGGACTGCTTCTCCTTGTTAAACTCTTTGCTGTGGGCATAAATATAGCCGGGGATCAGATGATTTATTGACACGTGCTCCCTCTCCTCCTTCTTCCTGCCTAACAAGCCTGTGGACAAATGAATTGTCCAACTGGAGGAATTTTGTCTTGATTTACACTCGGTTCCCAGTGCCTGTGGGGGTGTGTGTGTGTGTGTCTCAGAAGCAACACACAGAAGTTTTTTAGTGAACTAAACCAGAGAAAATCCCGAGACTTCCTGGTTGTGTAAGTTGCGCTCATGAGGTGGTCCAGTACATATCACTCTGCAACATGCATTATAAAAAGTATTTGGCAGCACTCTGCAGCCACAGCATGGAGCTGTCAGAGCTACATTCAAGAGTTAGCACACAGTCAGTCCAGTGAAAAAGAGAGCATTAGGGGAAATTACAGCTGCTTATTCCGCTCATCTCAGACCAGATGTTTAACATGAGGATGGCATTTGGAAAAGCCTCAAATACTAAACCACAGTTTTAAAACTGAGAAAGGACTGACCTTCTTATTGAGGCCTTGAAAGTGTCTCAACAGTTTTGTCATTAACGGTTTCTATGGGAAAATCCTGACCAATTAGTGAGGCAGCATCATAAACGTGTAACAGCTCTTTAAAAACTGAAACCACCACACAGGTTGTATGTAGACCTATTTAAACAAGATCAGGTAGTATATGTATCATGTTTACATGGAGGAGGACAGAAGAACATAAAATGAGGTTGGTTTCGGCGATGCAACTGTTTTTTAAAGCAAATCACAAATCACCTGTGATCTTCACTCAGAGTGTCTTTTTCTCCTTGTCATTGTGTTTGAGAATTTCATCTTCGAGAAACAAACGGACGTCTGGAGGAGAGAATCGTCAGTAAATATTAGAGAGCAGTAACAAATATTGGGGAACTACACTTCAGAGATGTTGTCCTCTGAATCTGGGCCCTGCACACTGCAGCCTGGTCTGCAGCTGGCGGCGGCCGGCAGTGACTCAACTAACGCACGAACAAATGAAGAGGAATGATTGCCAAACCGGCCTCGCCACAACGGCGGGCTTCGCTGGTTGAAGATAATTGTAAACTGTAAATAATTGTACTTCTCGTAAGCTGTCAGCACCATGTGCTCACGTGTAATCTCTTTGTCTCCCTTGCTCTCCCCTCCCCTCCGTCTCTGTCTCCCCGCTCACTTCCACGTCATCCATCCTTCGCTTAAAGTGTCAGTCCCCACCGCGGGTCGCGGGGCAGCACATCAGGACTGATTCGCTCTGACAATGAGCTACTTGCACTAATTTACTCATTTATGCTAATATGATTGACATTTCATTTCAGCACACCCTCCTCTCCTGCCACTGATAGGGCTGGTCGAGGCAGCCGGTAATCACTGACAGGCCCATTAAAGGGAGATTGCATGCAATTATCTCACTAATTCAGAGGGTTCTTTTAATTTGGCAGCATAAAATTGTCAATCTTGGAAGTGTAATCGGCCTCACTCCCATTTGAGGTCCGGGACTAAAAATAAATAGGAGCGGGCTATGTGTCTCTCGTCAGTGGTCTAATGACAAAAGAGATGCAGATGCGGCGAATAGAAAGGATAGAGACCCTCATCTGTTGTCCATCTGAGATGACAGGCATCACAATGATACACAGACTCCAGGAAATGAATATTGTTTTTACTGTCACATCACTTCCATCGCCGTGGAGCCGTCAGGATGATAGGCTTCATTTTGCTCATTTTGCATTTTACATTACGCTATTGCAGACGCATTCATGAGCTGTGAATGGGCTCCCTGTTAGCTGTGAGACTGCTCGGATACAATGAGGCTTAATAATGTCTGACTCACTGCAACATAACTGCAAGGAAACAGAGAGGGCAGTGGAAATGGATTTACATTACTGTGTGTAATAAAGGTGTGCAGACATGTGACCATCACACATCAAAATCTATGGCTATTAGAGAAGCTGCTGTGTCAGCCTCCTCTCAATGGCCATCAGATGTTGAGAGGTGTTGGTGATTCATCCCTGAACTGCTGGATGGGTTGCTTTGAATTTTAGCGTTAATCGTTTATTTTTCTTCTCACTTAATATTCCTGGAGCCAGAACTTTTAATGGTGGACACAATCTAGGGCTAGGCTTACAAAGCCAGCTGTTTATGCAGCATTAGTGTTGGACAGCCAAATGACAACAGCATTGGTGTGCAACTCGCCAAAATGGCAACCCACCGCCGACCCACCTGCACCCATTGGACGGCATGAGTTGTCAGTCACTGTTTCCACATCCTGATGCACTCCAAGCCTGATTCTGTATTTAACTCTAAATGAAACCTTCATTTACAAAATAGCTGTATTGGACAAGACTTTAAACTGGAGAGTTAGACAAACTCTGTAGGAAAATATTCACTAATGCTACAAATCAAATAAAGAGTAGGCTCATATTCTTATTGACCTCTACAGAAAGTTGTAGAACAGGGGTGGCCAACCAGTCAGAGACTAAGAGCCTTTTTTTTTTACTGTGTTACTGCAAAGAGCCACATCATACACATGGGCACACATGAACGTCATCCCATGCCTTAATCATGTACGCACGCACACGCGCACACACGCACGCACGCACACACACACACACACACACACACACACACACACACACACACACACACACACACACACACACACACACACACACACCTCTGCTCAGCCAGATGACCCAAAAATGTCCCACACCAACATGACATGATAATGACAGTTATTTTCAACAGTTAACATTGTGTGCACACACACAAACTCTCAGTTCAAGCAAGTCCACAAACAAAAATAGAATAATTTTCAATAACATTTTTCTCTTACTATGCTGCTTGGTGGGACTTCTGGCATTCCTTGTCTTGAACAATCCTCTTCAAATCTGGCTTGTATTCTGTTGTTGCCACTCGAAGCAATTCTTTCAAATGAGTGTCAGTCAGAACTGCGCTAATGATGCGTGACACAAAGGCACAATGGCTTGCCATTACGTTCAACAAAAAAACAATATAAACTCTCCTACTCTGTTAAAAACGTCCTGTGTTCTTCTTCATATTTTCGTTTGGCTGTGCTTTTTTCCCCTGCCATTTTGAGAGCGAACTTGACACAAATTGTTTGTTGATCTCGCGCGTTTGACGTCACTCAAACCGGCTTCTTCTTCTTCTTCTTCGCAACTCAAAGTGGCTTACCTGGTCAGCGCGCCACCTAGGGGGAATGAATGGCAGCGCCAGCCACGCATTTTTGACGCTTGTCATGTGAAAGCTCCTGAAGAGCCGCATGAGGCTCGGGAGCCACGGGTTGGCCAGGCCTGGTTTAATGTCTCAAATGCATCCCAGAGGTAAATAGAGTTATTTCAGCGTCACAGGTTCGGTTTCTACCTTCACGTGCAGAGTGAACTGTGGGATCGACCCAATCCAACACAGGTGGACCAGTCAGCTCCTTCACATTCTAGTGAGAGCTGATGGACCTAAACAAACAACCCCATCATTATTATTCACCAATCTAACCTCAGCCTTGGTAGATCTATTTCAATAAAGAAATTTAAGCAGCCCCAGCAGACTACGGTTGCAGCTCCGGCCATCAAGCAATGATTGTTTTGTTGTTGCTGTGAATGAAAAAAGTACGACAGCGGCTTCTGTAGCAGAATCATGATGTGTGGATTAAAGGAGACAAAGGGGTAGAAAACATACTCAATGTGCAAATGAGTAGAAATATGAATTCCTGCAGAAAGAAATACATGAAAATGTGATTTGAATGCATCAAAAATATCAAGAAATCACTTTGAGATGCATGTGAGGACTTCTTTAAGAAGCGTGAGTCATACTCACGTTAAGTGTGTGTGCGCTGCTATTCACCTTATCAGTGCATTCAATTTGCACATGTAGATAACATGGGACATGGACGTCTCGCCACTGTCCCATTGCATTTCTCAGGCCGGCCTGAGAGAATTGTACAGCAACAGTTAATCCCATTCCACATTTCCCACAGTCTGCCTCACCCACCCCTCACCCTTTCTCACCCTCCCCTCCCTCCCCCTGCATCTCTGCTCTCAGGATTCCAGATGAAGGAGTGATTGGTCATTTCCCCATTCAGCAGCCATCACTGGGCCTGGAGAAACACTGGAGTGGATGGGAAAGGCTGCGAGAAGTGGACTCCACATGAATGCGAGTGAAAACCCTTGGCATTCAGTGGCTGAAAAATAGCTTTTCATGCCACAGTCGCAGAGAAGCCAATTGGGCTGTAATGCGTGGCACGTCCCCCTCTCTCCCTCACTGCAGGCGATTCAATTACCTCCCATGCAAATTGGCCGCGTCTTTCATTTCTAGGAGGCAGCCCTGGTAACTCATAAGGCATCTCATTGGTAATCTCAGCAATTAGGGAGCTAATGCATCTGTTTGTCATGGTTTGGGGGAGAGTGAGAGACACCGGGGCAAATGAAAGCGTCCAATTCAAGGAGCAGGGGGAAGAGGGAGAGAGGCCCAACATGAATGCAAACTCACTTATCTAAATTCCATAAAGCCTGATGAGATGTGTTCAAGAAATGTTGCCCTGTGAAGTCAAAATCTTCAAAGCAGAGAGGGGAGGCTGGGCCTGCCGCTGCCTCCGCTGACATCAGAATGCAGATTATATCCAGACGCTGGGAAAACATATACATTTTCCAGCGATAACACCAAGAAAAGGGCGATTATACAACAATCTAATGTGCTTGCCGTTGCCATGAATCCTCGTTCTGTGGGTGTTCCACGTTTCAGCTGAGATTTTATTGTTTATCTAACCCCTCATGAATAAAACATTGTGTAGTCATTTTTTACTGCATGCTGTTGCATTATATCAATCATTCACAAAGCCTGTGCCTGTGTAATTTGATTCTCCGTGTAATATTCATGGCAACAAAAGCCGAGCGCAGAAAAGTGAAACTGTGCATTTTGTCGCCTCTCGATATGATTTGCAGGTTATTCATCATCAATCTTGTGCACACCGTTGGAGGGGGGGGGGGGAACAAAAACACAGCGTACATTGTTTGGGGTTCATATTCAGTGCAGATTAAATTATTGATTCCAAAATAATGCACAGTGATATGGAAGGCTGATTCATGGAGAAACCTGGTTCCACTGGCCACAGTGGTATCTATAGTGGCCACCAGAGGGTGACCATGCATTATTTAAAGACTGCCTACTTTGCAAAGGAAAGCAAATGCTCAATATACAGACCACCAGCAACAGCAATCCCCAAAACAGTCATCCTCCTCAAAACTCCCTAAAGAGCTGGATTCATTTTCACCATCACCATCTATGAGCAGAACCCCCCCCCCTCGCTCTCTCATCACCATCTATGAGCAGACCCCCCCCCCCTCTCTCTCTCTCTCTCTCTCTGAGCTCTTCATTTGTACAGATGCTCTCCTCTGTAATAAACCCCAGGGGGCCATTTAGCCGGCGATCACTGCAAGGATCAATGAAATTGTCACCAAACCTAGAAAGAGTGTCGGCAGCTGCGTCTCTTAAAGGCAGCCGAGGAGTGACGCTCACATTTGTTCAGGCCTGGTGATCGATATTAATCTGCCTGAACTTCTGAATGACGTCATCTGTCCTGAGCTGCTGCTGCAATTAGATCTGAGCAATCAGCTCTTTAACTGTGTCTGAAGTTGAGAATGTCCGTGTCAGTCCTGACTCTGGGGATATTAAATTGATGGTTAGTCTGATTGGTTGATTTTTCAATCATCAACACACCTTGTGATTTATGAATAGGGACAATACAAATTAAGTTAAATGATATAGAATAAAAGTCTTTACCTATGATAATGAACTAAATAATAATACAAAATAAGAACAATAATATTGTTCTTTCTTTATATATATACAAATTAAATCCACAGTTACAAAGTGCTTCACAGATAAAATTACAAGTTAAAATAACAGTTACAAACAAACAAATAAAAACAAAGTTATAAAATAATAAATAAAAGAATGACTATACCAAAACATGTGCTGGAAGATTAAGCATGTCCTCCCAATAAAATAATAAAAACAAACAAAATGGGTGAAGCCAGGGTGTGCAGGGGGGGGGGGTGAGGTGTGTTTCTCTGTGGGCAGCAGTGCTGGCGGTGTTGCCGGCTGCCCGGTAAGAACTACTACAGTGCAATATATCATGCCGGGAATCCACCACCTTTACTGTCACCTGGAACACAACAATCTCCAAAGCAAATAAAGAGGAGGCCTGCTGTGGTGATGAGAGCAGCGGCTGGGCCCGCAGCCCACTCCCAGCCTCGATGGCTCCCCCTGCAACAAAAGAGCAGACGGTGATTCCGACCGGGCTCTTTTGTCGAGGTCCACATGGGGGCCATGATTAAAACAGTTCAACTCACAGAGGGGGTCCTGGCTGCCCTCCCCTTCCCTTGACAGCAGCACTACTTGCACACCCTCCATGGGAAACTGAGGACCCACGAGGGACTGAGGGATGCTCCCGGGCCTGGAGTTACGTCCTTTTTTTAAAAACCACCGCATCAGCGTTTCATCTCCAGTTTTTACAACAAGGTAGCTTTTCAGAGACGATGCCCGCTGCTGTGCTGGTGTCAGCGGGAACCAGGTGTCCCACCATGCGTGCGTGTGAAATGACATGTTTGACTTTGGGTGTTTGCACGTATCCACGCCGCTCCTGATAGGATTAGTGGCACACGGGGGCGGCAGATCGTTCGCTCCGCATAGATTCATTCTGTTGCGGCTGCGTTTAGCTCTTGTCACCTCCGGAAGTTCAAAGTGGGGCAGTGGGCAGGCGGCGTGTGAAGAGGCGAGAGTGTGTGTGTGTGTGTGTCCTCTCTGGTGCTGCTTCTCAAGTGTTGATTCCACACTCTTTTGATATGTTTCCGATTTCACTGGGAGGGGGTGTGTATTCGCCTCAGCGTCCATGTGAACCAATTTCACAGAGGCCCGACTCTCATCAGCACTTTTAAAATATGTTGTCACTGATTTTTATCAGTGTCCCGGTGGGACAATCACAATTTTGGCTCCTTTTCAGTTTGAATCCACTAACAGGCCTGAAAATGCATCTCACATAACTGCTCCCATCCGCTGGACGTGTGCTGAATAATTCATGTGGACAGCTGTATTATTGCTGATTATAACTGGACAGCAGCTGTTAGCAAACACCACAGTGTCAGCGACGTTTTGAAGGAATGGGTCCACGTTGGGTCCGAGGCAGGCTGTTTTCTTTTGGGATCATGTGATAGGACAAATCAGTCGTGACCTTCCACTTCATTGAAATGGTTTTTCCCAAACATCGACTTAAATCGACTCGTTGCTCCAGAGTTTTTAAAATGAAGTCTCTGTTCGCCTCCTGGCTGAGAGTCACGTTAACCTTGCTCTGCAGTGGTGACAGGAGGCAGTGTTGAGTAAGCCAGTGTTAGCTGGGTAACCCACACGATCCTCACCATCCAGGACCTGGTCCTGAAGCAGGCTCAGTCAGAAGGAGCATGTCGTCCCTCTGAGGTCAGGTCAAAGGTCAGGGGAGTCTCAGGACCTCCAGTACAGAAATTGCTTTGATTCTTGGTTTGACATCCTGGAGACTGTCACTTAATAATCGTATGTGCTACATGTTTTTCTTCTTTGCACAGAATTATTCTTTTTTGTAAACATTTGTCACTTATTTTTATTGTTTCATTTGTCTAAAGATCAATAGCAAGATTAGAAAACAGTGTGGAGGAATGATCTCTCTTTCTTTCTCTTTCTTGCTTAGGAAATGATATCAAATGTCAAGAAATATTGAAGTGCAGCCAGTTTGCATGGACGTCTCAGAGACAGAGGACATATAGATGGAGAGGGTAGGGGAGGGAGGGAGGAAGGGAGGGAGGAGGGGGGGGGAATGAAGAGACACTCCAAGATGAAGGGGCAGCAGAAGAAAAGGGGCAATTACTGTTCCTTTCTTATGGAAATGGTAATGAAGTGGGACATGGGGCTCAGGACAATGGAGGGCCACAGGCAGGTTGAGCGTCACCGTGTAAACTGCTTCCTGTTAGGGAGCCATTTAGCCCTCACTTTTACTGACTAACAAGCCATCTCCACGCAAACTACAAAGAGGCCTCCCCATCAAAGCTGGAGGCTGCTGCTGTCTGCGGAGGCCTGATAGGCTTTTCCCAGGCCAGGTCACATCTAATGGCACAGTGCGGGCCTGTGGGCGCACCTTTAAAACGGGCCTGTGTTTTTGAACCTCTGCTGACGTGGAGGACACAGTTTCACCGACGTGAAGGTTGATGGGGGGGGGGGGGGGGGGGGGGGGGGGGGGGGGGGGGGGGGGGGGGGGCTATTGTCTTTTAATGAGAGTCTTTGATGTGGCCCCTCTGTTTGCTCATTGTACACCTGGCTCACTGCGCCTGCATTCACGTTGGCGGTCTGCTGGTGGAGGGGGCCACTCGCCATATTCCAGGTAACACTTTCCAGTCAGCTGCTGCTGTTGCCTGGCGTGGGAAGACAGTAAAAGGAGCCCGGCCCCCTTTGTTTAACCCCCCCACCCCTACTCTGGTTTACGGTGCAAGTCTCTGCAGGCAGACGCTGGCTGCCACTGTGGGGGCCCCTGCTCACCCATGGAAGTAAAGCTGCCCGCCTGGGCTCTCAGACATTTCCTTCCAGTAGAGAGCAGGAAATGAGAGATAGCGAAGAACTGTAGGAGAGGAAGCAGCAGCACGGCTGATACAGGAGCTGCTGATAACAGCAGCATCGTACATGTGAGATGTGGCCCCAGCTGTAACAGCGACAGCACAAAACCTCCAGATACAGTATATAAATCCATGTCAAAGTGCTAAAGCGTCATCTGCTCCATACTGAATTGTTCAACTCATCACTCCTGCTATGGTCACACCTAAAGTGAGCATTTTGGAAGTGTTCCTTCTCGCTGACAGTCCAAGAAAACAAACCGCTGGTCTTACTTTTCACCTTTGCTTCTGCAACTAAGCAACCAACGGCAAACAAAGAGGTCCACACAGGTGAAGGGTCACGTGAGTATGCTTGGAGGTTATTTCCGAAACTGAGTCAAAAAATTGATCCAAAAATGAACAACAACATTGGCAACATGACCAACTAAAAAGCTTAAAATGTCATTATTGTAGATGTTTCAACAGCCTGATGCTTAATGAATCCTCACGTGGCTACTTTAATAGAATCAAACTCCATATAGAACCGTTGCATGGAAGGGAATAAAACTGCTTGGCTGCTGCTAGGCTGTTGTTAGGGTTAGGGGTCATTGGGGTCATAACCCGTCCTTTCCTTTTTTAATATTACTATAGAATTCTTTCCTCCTATATAAAACACATGGTACATGCAGGATGCTGCTGCCCAGCTACTGTATGCAAGATGCTACCTCCATCAGGTGATAAGCATGTCAGATACTGCTGGCCCATTCATGCATCAGAGGGCGACACCGTGCTGTGTGAACATCTCATTTTAATTGTGCATTTATAGAGAGAGGAAGTGGCGGCAGAGGAAGAAGGTGATGAGCTCTGAAGTCACACGTCCTCTGACTCTGGGTAAATAATGTCGCTGGCTGCACCTATCATTAATCCTCTGTCTTTAACACTTGGTGTTTGTCAGTGGAAGCTGGCCTCGCTTCTTTTGATCTGCCCCCTACAGCCAACCCCCCTACCCCCCCCTGCCCATTCAGGCCTCCCACTGAAGAAAAAAAAACCTCACCCACCCAGGGCCAAGGAGAGAGGGAGACACTCCTGAGGTTATAAACTGTCTTCCTGAGCAGACAGCAGGGCCCAGAGATCATGGTGATCCACCCCAAAGGTGCGATTAATATCTGCTAATATTTGCTAATGCCATTCACGGCTTCCCAGCACAGCCAGAGTCGATCCATGTCCACGTCAGAAGGAGATAGGCTGAGTGTGATCTCACTCCACAGGGTCTACTGTCAATATGTGTGTGTGTAGGTGGGTGGGTGGGTGCATGTGCACACAGCTGGAGGCTGCAGCGCCGAAGATTTAACAGTGTTTTCTCACACACTGGTGTCTGCTGACCTCAGCTGCTCATATTTACATCAGGCAACACGCAACACAGTGGAAAATAAAAAGCAAAAACAACAAGGAAACAGACAAAAACATATCTGCACAGAAGAAATTAGAATGTTGTTTGTTCTGCACAGAATACAGGGCTGATAATTTTATACATGCTAAGCCGCTCTGCCCAGTCTATGCCCATTAATAAAATTGCTCTGTGTGTAGCATCACTTCAGCTTAGACCTCACGTGTTAAACCTTTCCTACATTTGTTTAGCTTGTCGTTTTTAAGTGTCATGTCATCATCTGTATCATCCTGTGAATTTACACTGAAAGACACTAGCAGTCAACCGCTTCACATAAATCTGATCAATTCCACCATATGCATTTTGTTTTCAGGACAAAACTTTCAGACATGTCTATGAGCTTTTAAACTATCCAACATTATATCCACTATCAACAATTTATACACAGTGGTAAAAGAAATACAGGACACTGGTGATGTCAATTCATCACACTACAGTTGGTGTTAAGTGACGTGATCCCTTGTTTCAGATTTGCAGTGACACAATCTAAACTGTTTTGTCATGTTTGCCTTTTTTAATAAACTCTCCCTCCGACGCTGACATATCATACGCTTCTCCTTGTGAAGTCGCTCAGCAGCGTCTTTGCCTGCCCTGGCCGGGTCTCTGTAGTGTCAAAGCTGAGCCTCCTGTCATTAGCATGCCAAAGGTCCCAAGGTCTACTGTAGGGCACCTAGATGAGGCCCAGGGGGTGCTGAGGAGGAGGGGGGGGCAATTACTGTCCCCACTAAGTCTTTTTATCCCTTTCAAAGGGACGGGTGATTAGAAGAGGAAAGTTTAGATTTCCTGAACTTGAAGTGGAAACGCAAAAGTGACAGACGAAGCCCAGGGCTCAATCCACATCAGGGAATGCCCGTGAGTGTGTGTGTGTGTGTGTGTTGGGGGTGGGGGTTCTTTCTAGTCTTTACAGATCTGCTTGTCTTTGGGATGGAAGAGGAAGTGATGGCACTTTCTGCCTTCATGTGTGTGCAATGCAACAGTTCAAAATACCAGCGTGGCATAAAAACACAAAGTGACGAGGTCCATTTCTTGTTCTGACAAATGTGTTCGTCAAAGGTCAGAGACACAACATGATCACACACACACTGACTGTTACTCTGTGCCTGTCTACACTCTGGATATTGTTTAATCTGACTGCCCCGAGGTTAACAAGAACGTGGCCGATACAACACAGAGCAATGATTGCACCAATGATAAATAAACAAGATCAAAGTAAACCATAAATTAAAACTGGGAATAACAGAGTGGAGGACTTTCACTTCTGAATAATCTTTTTACACACCAAGCACAGACAGTGGGGAGGCTGCTGTGTGACTGTTATTTTTGCGTCGGACCCGCTCTGTTTGTGCTCGGTCGGGTGACCTGATGACGAGGCCTGTTCAGAAGTGACGAGCTTGAAAATGTTGGAAGGAGGAGAAATTCTGCTGCTGCCACACGTGGCCAAAGGATTAGCTCTTCAGCAAACGCAGTTTCCCTGAAGCAAACAATATGAGAATAAAACATTCATGTATATATTTCCCTGTCTGAATGAAAGACTGTTTTACACAAATTATACAACAACAGTAAGATCATCAATCTAATGACGAGCTATAGTTTCACATAACGTGAAACACACACGCCTTTGGCTGCTCCTTGTAGGACATTTTGTACATGTGACTCATCAACATCTGACACATGGTTCGAAGACGTCTCTGAGAATATTTGTCCATATCAATAATCTTGACCTGCTGTGCTGATTAAGAGCTTACGTCATGAACCTTTAAAAAAAGCATTTCTGTGTGTGTGTGTGTGTTTTGTTCTTCCCAGGGCCTGACTCATCCGCCCCTGTGTTTACTTATTTAGGCCCACTAAGTCCTCTGGAAAATATGCATCGTTATAACTGTCCCTTTGTGAAGCACCAGACCTCTGCAATATTTCTCACCTAGGTGTGTGTTTGCCAATGCCAGAGCAAGGCCTGCATCAGTTAACCCTCAGCTCACCAGGCAGCAGCAGCAATGTGTGTGTGTGTGTGTGTGTGTGCAGAGAAAAGCTGTGGGAAGCCTTCGGTGGCTTTTCAAGCAAACTTCATATTTCAGAGCAGACGTTCGCTCACCGTGTGGGATGAGGGACACTCCCCCTTTACCTCAGCTTGGACTTCACCTGTCAGTCAAACTATGAGGATGGTATGTTCCGTACTTTAATACACATCGCCACGGCAACGCCTGACACCCCGAGCACACAGTGTTTTGTTGCTGCAGCTACCGATGTCTCACCCCGGGCTTCGATCACACACCTTAAGTTTAATTTGGAGCTATGACACAGCTTCCTGTGAGTGTACAGGTCACATCTGTGGGTTACATCCAATACGCAGTCAGCTTCTTCTTTTTTTTTTTTAACACTCTCTGTCTCCTTCTCTGACTCTTCAAAATACAAAAAAAAAGAAAACACACACACACACAAAACCACAGGGGAAAAGGAAGAGGCTGCTGAATGGACGCGGGATGGAAAGGTGTGAGAGAGCCCCTTTACATTTATGGCCTCTGTAGAACTGGAGGAAGTGGTGTAGTAAAGTGGAGTCGCGCTCCAAAGCCCTCACTCAATTCCAAGTACATCACAGACAGTGGAATCAGAGGCGAAGGGAAACAGACTGACCAGGGCCTCGAGTCAGAACACACTCAGATTCAGGGAGTCAGTATTAAGAAGTGTCAGATCTTAAAGTTCAACCACTAAATAAATGTTAAAGGGTAATTACGGTGACTAGGAAATTTACCTATTTCTCTCAAAGTTTTGTGATCTTGATTTTCTCAGTTTCATTACGATCAGAGAAAATGAAACAGAGTAAACGACTGATTCTGTGCTCACGAAAAGCTGATATTGAAAATACTTGATTCACACAGGACAGAACGGAATGCACTGGCAAAGTATGAGCCACAACTTATTGCGAGTGATGTCAGTCTTATGAATGCTTACTATTTACGTCCATATTGATCATGTGTATTCACTTTTTATACTTTCAGCCACATTAATCTGCAGCAATGCATCATGTCATCTCAAATAAATCAGGCCTTAACTTGACAAACTCTTCGACTCTGTGAGGTATAGTCCATTTTTTGTCTTCGGCAGCCACTCTGAGTTTAGCAAATGGTTTTATTTGAACAGCAGAATCCTCCTGCGGCGAGCGCTGGGCCTCGGGCAGGATGAAATCTTTAATATTACAGAGTGAGACGTGCAGGCCCATTATGTAAATGCGGGCATCACTTGTGGGCCGTCCACACTTTGGCACAACAGGAACACAGAGCCTGCCCTAATGGCCCGCGCTCGGTAAACACAGGCCCTCTCCCATGTGGATTAGAGACAACAAAAGATTAGCACTATTTGCAAATATACAGCTGAGTTCAAAGGCTGCAGATCGCTTCCCTTCTTTTGTCTCAGCGCACGGCTTTGAATGTGTGAATGCAACACGCTGCAAACGCATGTCAGATATTAAGCCATAACTCTCCAAATTCACAGGCGTTTCACTCAGCATTTACATCCCACAACCTCTGCCACAGGTGTTTGGTCTGAGCAGCGTTGGGCTGAAGGTCACTCATTTCGATTTCAAGGGTCAGAGTTCATTTGAAATCAAAAAATGCTAAATTTGCAAAGAGAGGCTCAGTCTGTGTGTGTGGGGGCGGTGTTTGGAGACGTAGAACCCGGTCAGGGAGGCGAGGTGCGTGCCTGCACGCACAAACCACGCCCCCTATCCCCATGAGGTCCCTGGGGGCCCTTAAAGGATGCGGCCTCGGGTATTAGGAAGCAGTGATTCGCTCGGGCCTTCACCTCTCAGCCATCGGCCGTGTTCTGAGCCTGCGAGCGTAACTGAGCCCTCAGCGTGTTTGGATCTTAGCTTCTAACTGTTCTCCTTGGAAATATGACTTCCAACAACCCCGACCAGCGCCTGGAGCATCTCCTCAGCGCCGTGGAGAACGAGTTCCAGAAGGGCAGCGAGAAGGGCGACGCGTCCGAGCGGGATATTAAACTGACCCTGGACGACGCAGACTTGTGGAACAAGTTCAAAGAGTTGACCAACGAGATGATTGTCACCAAAACTGGAAGGTAAGAGCGGCAACGCGCCCTGAGAGGAGGTGCGCCATGCAGCTGTGCCATGCGCACAGGACGGGCGCATTTTACGCACGGTTTTTTAAAACAGAAACATGTTGGGTTGCAACAGTTGTTCTCCAAAATACGTCAGATTTTCATTTGTATAAAGAATTAATTGAGTGGCACACTGTACAGTCACTCACAGTTGCGCGTAAATGCGCTGTCAAAGTGCGGGTCATGAAGCCTGGGAGGCCTCGAGAGGATTTTAGAAAATAGGAACTGAACTGAAGTTTCTAAACTCCCAAGTAGAACAAATATATCCCATAATTAAAGCATGTCCCGTTCTCAAATCATTGTGTTAAATGTTGCGTTTGATCTTTTCCAGGAGGATGTTCCCGGTGCTCAGGGCCAGCGTCAGCGGCCTGGACCCCAACGCCATGTACTCGGTGCTGCTGGATTTCGTGGCCGCAGACAACAACCGGTGGAAGTACGTGAACGGGGAGTGGGTCCCCGGCGGCAAACCCGAGCCCCAGAGCCCCAGCTGCGTGTACATCCACCCGGACTCCCCCAACTTCGGCGCGCACTGGATGAAAGCGCCAGTCTCCTTCAGCAAAGTCAAACTCTCCAACAAACTGAACGGAGGCGGACAGGTGAGGAAACGCGTGAATTATTAATGGTGGAGTGAAAAACTTTACTTTCTGCTGGGCCACATTCCGACTTAACAGGCTTCAAAACCGGAAACGACTGACTGAGAAGAAAACAATAATAATTATATATTTTACATTCGTTTCTAAGAATTCTTCACATTTATTAGTGGATTTTTTTTTTTAATTTATCCAGCGTTTTGGCAGATGAAAAAATAATGTGCAGTAACAATTTATATTTTTTTAAAATACATGAGACCACTGGACTGAATATGAACTCATTAAAAGAGTTGTGGTGACAAACACTAATATTTAAATGCTATTTTTCTGTTTCCATATAGATCATGCTGAATTCTCTGCACAAGTATGAGCCGAGGATACACATTGTGAAAGTTGGCGGGATCCAGAAGATGATCAGCAGCCAGTCCTTCCCTGAAACGCAGTTCATTGCTGTCACCGCTTACCAGAACGAAGAGGTCGGTCACCCTCCATACACATTAATCCTGACTGACACTGGTTTGTGTTTTGGTCTGAACTCACGATGCTAACCAGCTGTGACATTGTGCCCTGCAGATCACTGCTCTGAAGATCAAGCACAATCCGTTTGCCAAGGCTTTCCTGGACGCCAAAGAGAGGTACAACCTTAAAACCTCAATTCAAACCTTAACAGGAGGTTTATGGTTTAAGTTAAGTTGGTTGGGACTCAGGCTGCAGCATCTAATGTCAATGCCTTTGTTTACAGGAGCGACCACAAAGACATCCCCGATCACAGCGCAGACAATCAACAGTCTGGATACTCTCAGCGTGAGTTTCTCATATCTGGACAATATTTAAAAAAAAAAAACATCACTGGCTCTCTGGATCTGAGCGTGCACTGTATGACTTTGCTGTGTCTGCTTTCCACAGTCGGAGGTTGGTTCCTCCCAGGTCAGAGTCCCATCTGCCCCAGCAGCAGCCCCCCTCAGTTCAGCAGCACAGCAGCCCACTCCTCTGGCTCCTACTGCGAGCGCTACTCCAGCCTGAGGAGCCACAGGTCCGCCCCGTACCCCAGCCACTACCCGCACCGCAACTCCAGCACGAGTAAGTCCGGCTCACGCTCTGAACAGCAAGCATTCAGCGTTAAAGCAGAGGGATTTTGTCTCATTTGGTTTGTGCCTCTTATTTTTCAGACAATTATATGGACAACACCTCCGCTTCTCTGCCAAGTCACGACAGCTGGTCTGCTCTTCAGATCCCCAACTCCACAGGCATGGGAACTCTGTCCCACACCACTAACTCCACATCCAACTCCAGGTCAGTCTCTCAACCTCAGGCCCACTTTTGACTCCCTTCATCACACTTCATAGTTTTATTATTCTGCGTTATTAACTGAGGCTGCCACAAAAATGAACTAATTCACCGTCCCTCTTTCTTAACCTCCACAGTCAGTACCCCAGTTTATGGTCAGTGGCTGGCTCCACCCTCACCCCTTCAGGCTCGGCCTCAGGCTCCATCCCAGGCGGTCTGACCTCCCAGTTCCTGAGGGGCTCATCCTACACGGGCCTGACCTCCGCGCTGCCTGTCGCCTCGCCTTCCTCCATGTACGACCCCAGCCTGAGCGAGGTTGGCGTCGGGGAGGCCCAGTTTGAGAGCTCCATCGCCAGGCTGACCGCGTCCTGGGCGCCTGTGGCTCAGAGCTACTGAGCTGCGCAGAATTCAGCTCAGAAGGCGTGGCACTCATCTCTGAAGGCCTGAGGCTTTAGGGACAGGACTAAAGACATAAATCCAGGTCCTGTAGAAGACATGGAGACATTATGAGATCTACGAGGATATGTTTGGCTCCTGTTTGTGGAGAAGCGTAGATTATTCATTCCAAGGTCGTCTATTTAAGAGTATGCAAAGTTAAGCTGGAGTCTATGTTGTTGTGCAAAGGCAGAACTTGACAATCATCTACATCCATGTTGGACAACACAATAACAAGCCTTAGAATAGCTGCACGTTGGAACCCTCTTTGCTCTTAGTAATTCCCTACGTGCTTATTCCACATTTACAACATGGTCATCAGAAATTTTTTTTTTTGTACTCTTACTCCTTCACACAACCTCCCCTAAAAAATCAAAATATCACTGACAGAATTTCTGCAATTATAAATGTTAAACATATATGACTTTTTTATTGTTCTGCTAACATTAATGTGTATATGTGTGTATATAGAATAAATTAACGTCCAGTTTTTTCCATGTTAATGTTGGAAGTTTCGCATATATATTCATATTCAATCATAACCATCTCAAATCCTGAATGAGAAGCAGCAGAAGACTGAATCATGTCTTTCATAAGACATTCATCAACGAAGTAAATAATCCAGTCAAATAAAACATTTAAATAGCCACGGGCCACCACAGCTGCTGACATTAATTCCTAAGTCACAATTCAGGTAATCTTTTCCTTCCTCTGGTTGCCAACACTCCACGATTGGACTGAGAGTAACACGTGCCTTCTGTATCCTGGCAGGGTGTTTGTCGGACAGAAAGACTCCCCCTGCCCAAACACATGTACATAAACTATGTATTTGTATTTGAACTCACTGTGAGTTTTATTTATGTTGTTTAATAATAAATTAAAGATGTTTGTTTTCTCAAACTGGTTTTGGTCTGGCCTGTTCTGTGGGGATTTGGTACAGAGAGATGTTATCTTCAGTTCAGTTCAGTATCTCAGTAGAAGTTAAGCTTTTAAGTTTGAAGGACACAATCCAAACCTCATATGAGGTATCTGATGGATCTAAAAATATAACAGAACCCATGGTGCATCCAAACCTCAACCATGCAGTTTTGGGTCCTTGCGATATGAGCTCTCTTTAAATAACAGCGTCTGCACAGCTGCTCTAAGTGAATCTGGTCTCTTTGGCGTGTAACTGAAATGACAAGGTGGCGGGGAAGTGTCCAGTTTAAGAAATCCCCCAGGGTAGTTTTCCATCACTGGCACCCTTTTGTTACAATCTGCGTTATGGTGTGACATACGGCTAACACATTCAGATCTGCATGTGAGGAAAGTCTATAAGGACCTGGCTATGTATATATAGCTATAATGACTACTGCAATAAATAAGACATGTGTATTAATACTGGCATTTACCAAAGTTAAACTTAGCTCAGTTTAACCATCTGTCTGGTCATGTAATATGATATAATTTTCATGATTAAGATAACGACAATTCATTCTGTTCTTTATGAAATTATATCAATATCTTAATACTTCTTCCAACACTTCTGATTTGTTAACTGGTTTGTTCTATGTTAAGAAACACTCTAGTGTTATCTGCACTTACTATTATACACACTGATGTAAATGTCTGTGAATGGTATAAAAAAGTGCATCGAAGCAATTTGTAATTAAATATTGTTGTCAGCTTTTAGACAAGTCAAGCTCAACAAACCTTTTTAAAACCTCTAAAGTATAAAAGCCTTGAGGTGGATTCAGCTCTACACCTGTGGCTTGGCCGTGCGCTCGTGATGTCAGGGGTGTGATGTGGGTGTCAGCCCCTCGGAGGTTGAAAACCCCCAGAAAAGTGATGGAGTGGTCCTCACCAAGGTGCAAATGAAGGCTGCAGGGTCACGGGGCCACGGGCAAACAGTAATGGAGCAGCACTGTGAACTGCAGCTGGCGGGGCCAAGCAGAGCAAAGGTCCCCTTCGTGAAACGATGGCATCTCCCGACCCCTCCACTTCACTGCTTCCCCAAAATAGAGAAATTCATCTTTGTCTGCTTAAATAAAACACAGTGGCTGCCTGGGACCAAAACATGACTCCAGCCTCTTCATGTGAATCATATTAAGCCATCAGTTTGTATGACTGTAGTGTCCTGGCTCCAGTTCAGCCGTTGTCATTCTGTTCATACTGCTGGAGTCTGATGACTTCATTTCGTTCACTAAACAACAAGAGCCGTTTATGAGCTGTTCTCCAGACGAGCTGGGGAGGATGTTTGCTGATGCTCTTTGCTCAGCCTCGAGTGGTAAACAGCTCCCCACCGGGCTCAGGGCCGTCCCTGCCCTCTCAGGTTATGGCGCATGTGTGTTTGCGTGTGCTGATCTGAGGACACCGAGCTGACTGAAGCCTTTGTCGCCCCAAGATGGCTGATCGGCTCTGCACACCCCAGCCTGCCGCCCGTGTTGGCCTTCGCTAATTGGCAATTGCAGTTTGACTTTGCACACCAGCCTCCTCTCCGCCCCTGGAAGTGTGTGCTCCAAATACGCTTTACAGAGTGTGCCCAGCACCCAGGTGTGGAGGACAGAGGAGGCGAAGCAACGGGTGCAGATGTGGAGCTGGGACAGCGTAGTCTGATTCTGGTGGAGGGTATTTTTTGTGAGTTTTTTAAAATCTCAAATCATCAATCACTGATTGAGAGAGAAGTGAAATACTGACACAGGCCAGCATGAAAGTCTCAGTCTGACATATGAAGAAGATGCCAAGCTCCTGTCCCCTCCCTGTCCTGGTGTCCCTCACGTATCCCTCCTCCACTTCCAGGAAGGAGCCACTGAGCAGCCTTATGGAAGAAGAGAGGCGAAATGACCTCGGAAAACGCCACAGCCATGACGGTGAGTCACATTGTGCGAGGCCTTGGTCGGTGATTTACGATGGGGCTAGAGCCAAAAAACAAGTCGTCAAGTCTCGGACAGCGAGTCAGCGCTGTGGCGGGGAGATGTGTTTGCAGACCTTCCCCTCGTCCGCCCCCGAAACCCCAACCCCTTCCCTCTGATGTCTGTGTGCCTTCGTTAATGAAGAAATTCTGGTACCTTGGTGAGACATTGCTCTCAGCCGAGCAGACTCTGCCTCCTCAGTGCCCTCGAGCCCCGCGCAGTCACACGGCCGCCCCACACAACCACAGTCCCATCATGCCTCTGGGCTCCCCTCTCCAGCTCCAGCTGACACTTTTTGGGAGTGATTTCTGTTATTGCCATGATGTCTAAATTGTCCCCAACCCTCCACTCCCATAGTATTCACCGAGTCTACTGACCAAGTGTAAGCTTATAGTTCCGCACATCCTCTTCCTCCTCTTAACCTGCTCACTCCAATGGCCTCCTCCTCCTCCCTACATCATCCTACTCCTCTATAGCCGTTACAGAGATCCCGCATGAAGGCGCTCTCTCATACGTGGAGGTATAACCGACGACCTTCCAGTGAAAGCCCCGCTGCCTCCCTAAGGCAGATGCCCCAGCAGTGCTTTTGAACTACATGAGCAATTTCACACATTAGGAGGACTTGCTAGCCGGCATAAGCTAATGTATGTTTCCTCTGGTCGCCACAGTGATGGTGACAGCCTCTCACCATCCTGACAGGCCAGTCCAGTTAGCTGTGGACAGACACGAGCGCAGAGGCCTTGTAAGCAAACTGGTCCTCGCTGAGGGAACATTTAGCGGAGGTGCATGATATCCAGTGAGGCCTGAGTGAGAAACCGTGTTGGTCGCTCAGCGGTGGTCGTGGCCTGAATATCATCAACGACATGTCAGCAGCTATTTTGGTTGAAACATACATGTTCAGGCCTATTATCTGACAATCAGATTGAATTCTGGGTAATGTAGGCAATTGAATTCAAACTGTTAATCCTCCCTCAAGGGACGATGAACGATTGCAATCCAGCACAAATGTCTTTCATCTTCATCTCACTCTTCCTCCTCACATTTCAAACATGCAGCAATAGAGTCAAAGAGCTCCACAGTGATTAAGCTGGAAGATCTTTGACACGCACGTGTGAAACACTTGAGTGACTGTACAATATATTATTAGTCATAACCTGACGAAATGTGTGTAACAGAGCACGTACAACCCAGAGGATTTTTTTTTTCTCTACAGGTAGCAGATGCTGCTTTTTTTTCCCTGAAAGAAACTTAATGGCTCAAACAGGCATGTGATGGACGGTAGTTTTCACCACATTTCAGCCAGACTCAGGAAGAAAAAGACAGAAGAAAAGTTAAACTAAAAATGATGCTGTTATAAGTGTCTCAGATCTGGAACTGCTCAATTAAACGCAACACATTGTTATTAGTTCGAGTTCTGATGATACATTAACAACACAAGGCAACATTTCGCGTTCTCACATTGGAGCAGGAAAACACTGCCCCCTTGTGGTTAAACTAAAACCTGTCCAAACCTGTCCTGGACTATTTCATGCTTAACTGAGTCTGAATCCATGATATAAACAAACAGCAAATAGTTTACAGTATTGGCGACACTTAAAACTTTCACCTAAAAACATCTGGTCTTGCACTATTATGCAATGAAGCCTTTCAGCATTAACCTGCTCTGATTGTAGGCCAGTAGCCTTTGGATGCGATCCAAACATAACACACGTCTGAGTTCAGGGCTGGTGAAATCACTAATCTTGGCCTTGAACTCCTCTTGGTGGTGAACTGTTAAAAAGCCACAGGCAGTAAAGAAACAAATCTCTGTATTTACACTTTACTACTCATTTACTTCATTACAAATTCTGAAGGTCTGGAAACAGATGTTTGAATCTTTACCCTTGAAACCAGGTGAAGTGTCAACCCCTATGCAGTAAACATAAGCACTGCTGCCACAACACTGTCATTTCAAATTTGTTTAATATAAAAATCCAGACTTTTTTAAATATTCTGATGACGTGCAAAGGGAGGACATGGGCGTTAATGTCATTGACACCATCCTCAAAACAAACCAGACAGACAGGCAGAAACCTATGCAGTTAAGACGCTGAATTAACAGAAAGCATATCCAGTATGACATGTTTCACATCCTCGAGAATCGTTGTGTGGATTCAACTCACGACGGCTATCTCAGCTGAATTTTGCTTTAGAGAAGTCCATCTCTGGGTGCTGAGCCATGAACCTGCAGAGACAAGGAACAAGGTCAAATGCCACAAGTCTCTATTTCCAATTTCTTAATAAACAAACAAACACTTCATCATCATCAGCATGTATCACATCTTAAAAGGAATTGAGATTTTTTTCCCTTTAGCGACAGCACCTCCCACTGGCCAATCAGTGGTATTGTGTTAAATAGTGACACATGATGCTCCTGGGATGACGCGATCAGTCAAGACAATTGATTGGACAGACACCATGTGAACTTTGTGTCAATAAAGGAACAGACAACTTCCTAGTCACCACATTTGTATTGTTGAACTCTTATAAAAACGGTACTGGACCTTTACAAGCAGCTTTAACAAGCCAAACTTCTAAATACAAGCACGTATTCCTGCAGTTTAAAGACTTGCATCAGTTTCAATAAAATTGACCTTCCTCCAGGTGCAAACTGAAACAATCTTGGTGTTGCTTGGTTACAACTGTATGCTTTTGGATATTACAAATTTATTGTGGAAAATCTAAACTCAGAAGCAGAACAAGATATTTTTCTTCTGCCTTGTCACAACCTGACAACCACATTGCCCACAATACACCTCAATTGAATTCCACAGGATAAGGTTTCACCCCTGTAAAGACAATGCTGACAGGTGCAAAAGACTAATAGAAACAGTCTTCTTAAACCAGGAGCTGTCTGCACCAAACCGTCTTTTATTACTTTCAGTTAAAGTGAGGGAGTTTGGCCTTGAGGTAACTGAGGGCGAATACTACAGATGTCTTTCAGGTTCAACCTTCATATAAAATCTGGCTGCACCATAAAGCTTCTGTTAAAACGTCAGCTGACGCAGAACAAAAAGCTCTTTACAGTTTGATGACTTAACACAAGCTGAGTTAAAGCGAACTGGTGTGTTTATTTGACGGTGATGTAACACTGCATACTGACTTTTTAAGAATGTCTTGTTTCTTCTGTTCTTCAGATGTAGGCAGCCCCATTGATTTCTGCCTTTGGTCGTACATCATCTTCTCCACCATACCACGTGTCTCTCCGTCCAAGTCTGACAGCTGCTCAGCAGAAAATTCATACAGGGTAAGTGGGGGGTAGCGAAGCAGAACGTAGGAAAAGCTGTTAGTTATCTTTTTGTTTCTTTTAAAAACACAGCACCTACAAAACAATCCAGCTCACTTTACCTTGGAGTTCTCTGGACAGACCTTCTTGGTATTGATTTCTGGATCTGTGGTAACAATCTTGCTCCACCACTCCATTTTATTAATCTGACATTAAAAGAAAGAACCAAATTAACACAAAGGTTACATGCACACATCATTAAGGTCATCAATCCAAAGACTCTTTTCATACTTTTTCCAGGTGCACAGTGGCCACCTTGCCATCGTCAAGGAGCCAAGAGCTTTCTTCCACTTTCACTTCATTATAGAGCTGCCCTTCAATAATGGGAGGATGTCCTTTCAGGCCGACTTTGACGGAACGTCGCTGGATGTCTACCACCACATCTCTCCCCTTAACGCGGAAATTCACGTCAAAAGGCACTACCAGCTGTGGGAGGAGGACCCAAAAATAAGACACGCTGGCCAGGTCACAATAGCTGTCACACCATTCTTTAAAATATGAATCCATATAAGACTCCAAAAGACCCCTTAGTGTGAAAAGCAGAGAAGGATGGGGGCATCCTTGTTTACCAAACATCTGTGCCATAGTAGAAAAACACAGAAGTCAGTCAAAGCACTATTGTGAGGTCAAAATGAACTCACGTCCACTTCAGACAGGGTCTGTGTCCACTTGTAGGTGGGCATGTCGGCTCCGTTTCCTGCATTTGGCTTCAGTTTATCTTTGTCCTTCTCATCTTCCTCTCCCTCGGAGTCAGGCTGTGGACATGGTCATGAAACAAATGAGTCACCAGATCCACATCAGACATCGGACATTTCACTGTGGAACTGTCTCTGCTGCTCCCTCACCTCTTTCTCTTTGCCTGTGTCTTCAGGAGATGTTTCTGCCTTTGTTTTTGTGTTCTCCATTTTTGCGTCTTCTTCCTTTTTCTAAAATACACATGAACAAACAAAGATGTGAACACAGGAACCAGAACATCTGCAGTTATCCAGGAGATAATAATGATTCCACCATATCGAGCTCAGACTGAAGTTTCTCTGCTTCTTCCTCAGTCAGTTCCTGAATTCTGGGACCATCATCATTCTTCTTTTTCTTCGCTTCCTCTGCCAGCTTAGCAGCTCTTTCGGCTTTCTCTCTCTTCGCCTTATCCTGCTTCACCTGCTTCTCTTTATGGGACTTCAGTGCCAGTTTACTGTGGTGGGCAAAAGCCTCCTTCACTAACTGGAAAACAAATGACGAGACACGGGGTATAAGTGAAGATCTGCCAGTGTTGAAAGCCCCAGAAGCAACTATGACATTGAAATCACTCACTTTCTCTGCAGCACCTGAATCGCCACCTGTGTAGAAATCTGTTTTGCGGCGGAGGAAGCTGAAAAATGTGTTGACCAGCTGTTCAAAGAAAGAGACCAGATAGAAGTTAGGAAGGAATACAATGTCATACATTAGCTCCCTTTGTCTGCTGACCCGTCACCCATTCGATAACATTGCCTCAAACAGTGGATCTTCTAGAAGTTTCAGTCATCTGACATCACTGCAACGAGATCCAGTCTTTTAGAAATGCTCACAAAAATATAACTCATCCCCAATATTTTATTTCAGGGAAGCAAACCCTTCAAGAAAATGGGTTGAACCACAAATGTGTTCTTGAATATTTTTTGATCAGTCATGCTCCTGTATTGGTCACGTGGAGGCTGAATTCAGCACCTCAGTGAACTGAAGTGGTAATAATCTGCTCAGCGGGACGTTTTCTTCAGAACAGACAACGGTATTAGCTAAAACCTGAACGATGATTATGCGAGTATTTTGCTTTGTCACTGCTTCGCTGCTAGCATAGCTGCTAGCTGCGTTAGCTTGAGCAGCGGTGTGGAGGCTGCGGGGCGTTAGCAGCGGGGTGAATTACCTCGTGTATTCCTCCCTCATGCTGCTGCGCCATAGCCAGCAGCATCCCGTCAAACTTCTCTTCGTCGTCCCCCATGTTGGTGGAATGAGAACAGGTTGGTAAAACAACAGCAGCGGGGATGAGCAGCCGAGTTAGCAACAGAGTGCGGGCTAACAGTCACGCCACTTGCTTCCTGGAAACAAGCTCCGCCTACACAGCAATTGGAGGACAATATCTCGATTGACAGCTCCACTGACCAATGAAGTGAGGCGTCCAGGAAGAATGAGAAGTTTCAACAAAAGAATTTAATACTTTGATTTTACTGTCAAATATATGTATTAAAGAATCACCTATTAGCCTGTGCATGGTTGACTTTAATCTCGTACATTTACGACTTTAATCTCGTAAATTGACGACTTTATTCTCAAAACGTTCTAACATGAATCAACAGGTAGAACAACAACAAACATGAATCAACAGTATTATTATTTTCCATATAACAGATATTAAGTTTTTCTTTTGATGAAACAAGCACACTTCAGGCCACTTATATTGTTTAGTAAGTGATCTGCTCTGTCTCGCTCAGATGACATAACAGGAAACTCGTGTCTAATTGAACTTGGTATATGCGTCTCAAATAAATCTTGTTCTTATCATCACACTGTGTGTTTAAGTAAATCATGCAGGTTTGAGGTGTAACTGGGCCACAGGTCGGGTGGCTGCCTGCCTGTTGACCCCGCCAGTCCTTGATGGACTGGAGTTGATGACTCAAGCAAACATGATAAATGCCATTCACCTCAGCCAGCTTCAACATTTCCTCTTCTTGCTGCAGCTGAGTTCTTATCGGTTTCACGTGGTAGCGACTGACATCAGTCTTTGTGGGACGTCCAGGGTCAGTTTTTTTCCATCTCTCAGTACAGGGTCTTATAAAGGTGAGTCAGGGCTGAGTTTGTCTTGTGCAGGTGACATCCTGAGGTTAAACACTAAGCGAGGCGGCACATTTTTCTTTTTTACTTCACCATGTTTTCTGTTGAAGAAAACATTGCACAGCACACTTGCTCTGGTTACCAGGATGAGCATCCCCACACTATCCTTTACAACATCTTGAGCTGGAGGGACAGCGACCACCTCAACGACCAAGCAAACTTCACATCACAGGCCTGCCACTGCAAGCAGAGGACAGTTTGTCTGAAGGACCCGAGGGGAACCTGTCAAGTTGCCTCCAGTGTGCTGATCAAAACCATCCGCTTCATGAGGAGTTTACCATCCTTCAGTCAGCTCCCACTGGGAGACCAGTCATCGCTGCTGACACACTGCTGGGTCCCCTTATTTGTTCTGGGGCTCGCACAGGAAAGGATAATGTTTGAAGTGACTCATGTACCGAACCCAAGTATCTTGAGACAGATTTTGCTCAAGCCGGGATTTTCAGAGGAAGAGGACAAAGCAACTGTTGCCGGTGTCCGCAGACTGAGAGCTTGCTTGTATCAGCTGTGGGATCTGGATCTCAGTCCTCAGGAATATGCTTACCTGAGGGGTGCTACGCTGTTCAACCCAGGTAAAAATGCTTTCCATGTAATAATAATATAACAATATACCAAGAACACTGTAAAAGTTTCTAATAATTAACAGCAGTGTTAATATTAATGTTTTCCACATAGATTTTTTCTTTTTAATCATTTAGAAGATATTTGATCTCTGTTTTTGCACGTGAATGATTGAATCTCTCTGGGGACATGCTGTTATGTTGTCAGAGAAAGGTGGTCACATTTAACACAAAGAAGTGCACGATGCTGTTCCAGTAGCTAAGATGATCAGTTTGTTTAAAATGACACATCTCTCCTCCCATTTTAGCTGTTCGAGGATTGAGCGCCATGATGCTCATCGAGAGCCTCCAACAGGAAGCACAGGGGGCTCTGCAGGAAATCGTCCACCTGCTGCACCCACAGGACGCCCATCGCTTCAGAGACGTCCTTCGAGCAGCCTCTGCCACCCACAATGTCACCCACAACTTGGTCACTGAGCTTTTCTTCAAGCCAGTTATTGGCAACGCAAACATGTTGCATTTATTAACAGACATGCTGTTTGTCCAATGAGATGACAGAGACAATGTTGTCTGATTGTTTTCCCCTTGGCACACATTTTTTTACTCACTGCAAATTGTGTTGATGTTTTTAACGATGCCTTGCTTCTGTGAAAGTGGATACTTGTAGAGAAACGTGCTTATTGCCTTCAATAAAACGATATACTTTGACTCCCTCATGTGGTCGTGTAGCAAACAACAAGCAAATGCTTCCTTTTGTCGTTCCACTTAATTTACTTTATTGTTTAACGAGATATCGAAAAAGATGGTACATCATCAATGCCAACCTTTATGCTGAAAATATACAAAATATTTCCTTTTGGGCAAGATCCAAGTGTTTACAGGACAAACTGGTGTAATGCAGAAACTGAAGAGGCAGAATAAAATACATGTTACAACGTAATTAGTCATTTTCCCTTTGTGCATCATGACACAAACCAGAACAACCACTTCTACATTTTAAATCAAACAGACGCTGATGATGCAGCCAAATCATGACAATGACTCATATCATGCAGCTTAACCAGGTTACCTCAAGACAAACAGTAAATAGTTAAATATTCCTAACACTAACATTTTAATCTGGCAAATTATGTCAACAATAAGTGTACAAGCTACCCACGTGTATTAACCAAAGCCAGGTCCATTCCCGCAAGTAACCATAAACTGATAAGACGGCCCCAGTGCTGAAGAAAATCCCCTTGTGTCACCTGGACTAATTCCCACCAGGATCCAGGAGCAAACAGCAAAGCATATTGGTATGTAAAACAGTTTCACCTCATGACACGGCCAGATCGAGGAAGTTAGAGTGGTTATGATACAACACACCTGCTTTTATTTTGGAAGCCACGTACAAAGCCAAAAACGTGGTACATCAACAACCCTCTGCTTCATGAGAACTTCATGTTACAATATATGACACTACGCACTACACCTAAGATGAAACTATCACTAACTCTTTGACGTTTATGTCCTTACATCTCTACGTGTGCCATGAATGCAGCTGTTAAAAGTTGTGGTAAAGAAATGATCAGAGAAAAAACATTTTGGCTTTTTTGAGATAATGAATAACAACAAAAGCACATTCTTTTTTCTAGTGTACTACTAGCCACACATTAAAAACCGTTGGCCCATCATATTAAAAAACATCCACTTCATTTTTTTCCAGATGACTTCTTGCGACCTTTACTGGTCATCTCAAACTGAAAATTGTTATTGATCTAGAATTAAGAACTGAAAACAAGAAATCCACTAAAGATATATAAATCACACACAACTGTGCACACTCAAATTCACAATTATGATGTGAAAATCAAAATATGCCAAAATAAAATCAGAAGTCTTCAATTCACTCTTATCAAACTAAACTTAAATGTTCCTTGCATCACAGCTCAATAATCTATCCAGCAAATAAGAGTCCGACTGCAGGAACACACCTCCTTCAGGTGATAAGGTGATCTCTATCAAGCAATCCTTCAAATAGACACATACATTCATCAACCAAAAATATCTACACACAGAGCCCTGAGTTCACTCGAGTCCTTCAAGAGAATGTGAATTTTCACATTTTCTGTTCTCTACAAAGAGCTTGGCCCAGCCAGTGACTCCTGTGTCCCCTTTCAGTGTCTCCCATGTGAACTTATGGACACAGCAGGACAAATTATTCAAGCTTGGAGCAGCAGAGTGGAGCAACAATCATGTTCTCACAGAGGAGCGAATCATCGAGACCCCGGAGGAGTTTGTCTCGATGTGAGAGGGCGAGTAGGCTGAGCTAGATGCCTGACCTATAAGGACAAAAACAAAGATAGGA
Organism: Pseudorhombus dupliciocellatus; assembly: GCA_016785235.1. Lineage (NCBI taxonomy): Eukaryota > Metazoa > Chordata > Actinopteri > Pleuronectiformes > Paralichthyidae > Pseudorhombus > Pseudorhombus dupliciocellatus. The sequence continues at coordinate 691,544 of JAFBJW010000149.1, read as the reverse complement.
GAGAAAGGGTGATTAGTCCTTATACAGGACACTGAGCAATGTGCACTGGAGTCCTCTAACTGTCATCCCCATTCACACTGCACTACAACTACAAGCCCTTTCACACTAGGGGACGCTACATAAGAAAGAGAAGGACAACTAAAATAACTAACGTCTTACGGATGTAACATAGCCTGTATTTAAAGAGGACGTAACACATTCATTACGCTACTGAGATTCACTTTGTTCGTGTTTATAACACATCAGTGGCAGCACATGCTTTTTTATTCCTCCTGTGCTCTCACTTTTGATCTTTTGCATTTTCACTGATAAAAACTATTTACATTTGAGTTCAGCCTGGTGCAGTGCTCCCAATGCTGCAGGTCAGGGTACATTTTAACAGCACCCCTATGTCCATTGGCTGTTGTTAGCCCACATATGGGTATTTGGCAGTTGACCCACATAGCTTGAGTTAGAGTGGCTCCCTGCAGATATAGCTGACCCATAAAAAGTTTACACATCACAACAGTACTACTTGTAAATAGATCAAGAGATGAAATTATCTTCCTGACTTCTGTCAATGAAGCTAACCAACACAGACTCATTGATTTTATCTGATTAAAGTATTAAACAGTAAACAGCAGAGCCAAATTAATGGAACTGCTCCATAAAGGCATATCTGTCTGTGCAAACTGTGTCTGTCCGTTGAATTTCCCTATCTATTCAGTACTGTAAAAACAGGAAGTCTACATGCCAGACAGGGTTTTAATCTTCTGGGAGTACATGTCACTACCTTACTTACATGTGGTATATATTTTATTACATAAAAACATGTTGATTTGAGTGGTACCCCTTTGGTAAAGAAAATGAAAACATATCATAATTTTTCAAATTCAGCCTCTAAAGTTTTTGTGTAAAAGAACTTATCATCAGGAAGTTACACCAGAGTTAGTGTAACCTGGGTATTTCTTTTTCGCTCAGGATTGTGCAAATAATATGGAATTTCCCTTTTACAAAAGCCAAATAAAGAGAAAACAATAGGCATAGACTTTGATTATAATGTACAAAATACTAGAATGTAATAAAGACTGATTTCGTACCTCCATTGTTTCTGCACATGTCCCTGGCACACTTGTCAGAGGAGGTCAGTTCAGATATTTGGATCTTTGGATTTGATTTGTAGTCATCTGGAGGAACAGGTAACAGAAAAAATAAGCATTTTTACAGGAGCAACACTGAAGGTGCAACAACTGTAATACACAATATTTCTACAGGAATTGCTTAAAGTGGGTGAGAGGACAACAGCAGAGTGGGTCGTGATTATAGATATGACTATGTTTGGCTTGTCTTGTGTATGTAAACATAAACCGAACCTTGACACGTGTCCCTCTTCACAGACTCACAAACTCACATTCAATATTAAAAAGAGAGAACTTGAACTTAATGTATCGTTTGAAAAGTCATTACTACTACATTACTACTCAGGAAAAGTGTAAGGCGTACAGAGTAAGTTTGTGTTTGATTGCTCCCCATATGAGCAGAACATTAATTAAGTTTTTATGAGCAGGTTGACCATTATTTATGCAAGACATTTGTGAAGGAAAAAACAAACTATGATAAATGTTCGAGACACAGCACTTCCTCAACTCAAAGTGAGTCAGTTAACTGTTAAAATATTTTTTGTGACTGCATTTACATTTTTAAGTGTTGGCCGCGGCACTTCAATATTGATCCAGTGACTGCAAAAACGCTGACTCATTCATTCGCACATTGTTTGTGGTGACAAGACAAAACAGTTTAGCTTAATTCATCCTCATTTCATGAGCATCAAATTGTAAGACAAATATGGAGCTGCACACATATGCTCAATCAGCCTAACTGACTGGGTTAATATGTCGCAGTGTGAAAGTTTAAAAGAACTGGCAGCGGGCTTACTGTTGTTGCCTAATATCAAGGAATCGCTGTCCCTCATTGTCTCATTCCCGCTGTCAGACAGCGTCCTCTCTGTCCTGGTCGGGGTCGGCCTTCTCTTTGCACTCTTCCGGGTGCTAATGCGGATGATGCCGCGCACCAGCCGGCACTCCGCTTCCTGCTCGCCCATTTTGTGCTCCTCTGCCAGTGAATTGATGAGCTGGTTGATGTCCTTGCTCTTCCTCAGGAACACAGAGTCTGAGGTGCACCTTGCCAACTCGTGGATTTGATATTCAGAGTAGAGCTCGAGCAGCTTTTTGGTAATGAGAGAGTCTACGTCCTCCGTGCCATCCTCCCAGTCTTCAAACCTCATGGTCTCATGTAGGGACGGATTGCTTGGTGGTGTCTGAAGACTAGCCGGACGCAAATATGATGATTTGGTGTCCATCTCGAAATACTCCCTTGGACTGTCCACTTTGACTCCAGCAATGTGAACGTCCCCGAGCCAGTCTGTGTGATCCTCCTCTTTGTTTTCTCCTGGGTTCTCACTCCGGAGGCTCGCCTTCTCTGGCTCATCTGGAGAGCTCTCGTTCGGAGCAAGGCATGGAGCAAGAGTGGAACCCTGGCAGACCTTGTACAGGCCACAGGTCAGCACGCTGCATAGAAATGTCCTGCAGCTCCCTGGAGTGGCGCAGGGGTTGCAGGTTTGTGCTGCGGAGGACTGGTTGGCAGAGCCAGGAATGAAGCCAATGGTCTCGGACTCCTTCCCATCTGCGTCTTTCAGGTGAGCTTTGTGGACCGTCTTGGGCTCTGGGCTTGGCTGCCTCTCTTCCACTGGGTCTACGCAGCGTTCCTCATAGGACGACCTCTGACTACTGCTCTGGCTCGCTCTGTGCCTGTAGCTATCACACCCTGAGCTGTGCCTCAGACTGTCAGTGCTCTCAGCAGACATGACTTACTGGCTCCGAGGTCTGCACATACAAAAAAAGTAAAAAAGGACACTGTTCAACTGTAATGACAAAAGACCATCAGCGTTGCGTCACTAACAACTTCTTGGTGTTCTGCGATTGATCCTCTCAGGTAGACACAACTTAAAATCACTCCCAGCCACCTGAGGGCATCTCTCTTCAAAAATGATGTGAAACCACTATCCCCAGGTGGCAGGTAAACCAACCCAACTGGTTCTATGGAGGATGTGTACGCAGTAAAAGTCTCAGATGAACAACACTGCGCTGTGTTATGTTTGCTTCTAAAATAAAACCAAGGTTATTAAATGTAATATAAGAGTTATACGGCCATAAAACAACTGCTGTGTTTACACTGCGCTGCAAAAACAAATCTCACACCAAACATCATTGGAAAAGTCTTAGAATTTAATGTCCCTCTGCTCATGTGGAAAAGGGAAACTTTGTTATCAAGTAACACCATTTAATCTGATTCTGTTGACTTGCTAACGTTGGTTTCTTTCGAGTAATACATTAATAACAATAACAACTAACCACCAGGACAGCAAACCAGAGCAGAAGTTATTGCTCACAAACGAAAAACACATCTCACTAAGTTTTGAATTGTCTTCGGTTGCGTTTTGCCCGAATGAAACGGCGGCGACAGCAGGTTAGCGAACGTTTGTTTTCACTTTCATGGCGACCTGTCACTGGCTGCTCTTTCCTCCATTAGAGGACGACCGACTTCCAGAGTAAACACTGACTTACAGCAGACACGTTCACAGACTCGCTCCCTGGTCAGTATCGTCTTCTCCGACCTTTGCATTAAAGGTGTCTGGTTTTAATCCATCCTCCACGACCTTTACATCGACTCTGCTCCGGAAAACCTGTTGCTTCCTCAAAGTTTTCCAACAAATCCAAGTACCTGAGCGTCAAGGTGGAGCAAGCGCCCAGGTAGCTACAACAAATACCCGTTCCGGTTGTGAATTTAAAAATAAAACGCAAGTTAAATGAACACTTCTGCTTAGTGCCGTTTATTGAACTGGTTACACGGTTGTAATAACACATTGCGGATTTATTCGAATAATTAAATAATGATCGCGCAATTAATAACACATTCTTTACACTGCTTTGTGCAGATAACGCCACTAAAACGAGAAACATAATGTAATACCGTTATTTTGAAATCATTTCCGGCGGACTTGTTCCTGCCTGGTGGGCCTCCATCAAGTTAGCGTTAATTAGGCGTTATTTACCGGATATTGCACAGTTTGAAATCGACGTAACTACATTTCTGCTGGTCTGTGAATGAAATTTAAAGAGAACAGCAAAGACTGATAAAAAGGCACAACTATTCACAGTGTGGATATTTTGACAGGGTCAGCACCACAACTAAAATATCGCTTTTAAATCGCTATTTACTTTGAAGGGAATACCAACCGGAAATGCAACTTTTGTTCAACAAAAAAATGTGCTTTACAACGAAATCTCAGTCGTTAATGTGTCGCCATCAGTGCGTTTTATTCATTGCAAGGTTTAATGGCTGCTTCTTAATTCCCGCACAGAGTGGACATCTGCAATAACGTTTCGCCATAATGCACCGGGCGGACATGACCGCATGTTGTGTTCACTGATGTTCAGGTCCGCAGCTGGATGGTGTGAAGGAGGACACGGATCCTCAGCTAACGATGGACCCCGGGGTGAGGGTTGTGTTTCCAAGGACGGACTTGAAGATAAGTGCACAAGACATGGAGGGTGAAGGGCTTGTCGTTTCGAGCAGGGGGGGTCTTTGGGTCATTTACGCCTGAGACCCGTAGTTAAGCATTAGCTTGTTTCCTCCGTCTGCTCCGTTCAGTCCCCTCCAGGCGCACGGCTGCGGGTGATGCTATCTGCCCCCGGCCGCACGCCCCGATTGTCCGCAGCAAACTTTCCCAGTGAACCATGAAGAGCTGCGAGTATCAGCAAATCGACCCGCGGGCACTGCCGACACCCACCCCGACCCCTCCTCATCACCAGCAGGGGAGCGTCAGCAGAGAGCAGCCGAGGAGACCCAGGAGGAAGTGGGAAGTTTTCCCCGGGAAGAACCGCTTCTACTGCGAGGGGCGGATCGTCGCGGCCCGGCAGAGCGGGGTCCTGCCCCTCACCCTGGGCCTCATCTTCGTCACCAGCGGACTGTTCTTTACATTTGAGTGAGTCCATTTTTAACCATCAGCTGTATGACCCCAGACAGCCCGGTGGGAATCCTCCGGATGATACCATCAACCATGGATGACATTCAAACACACCACTCCAACTAAAAGCAGATGTGTTCTTGAAACGAGTGGCTCTATCTGATGTATTGGACCTGTGCCGAACTGTAGAGCAGCTCTCCTTGACTCTTATTAAAAGCCCTAGTTCATGTTATACCTGGGTTATAACATCAAGTGTACCCGACTCATCTAAAAACATTAGATCTCTTAACATAGTCTTGCAAAGTTTTCCCAAAACTTTATTTTGTAGTATTTAATGCAATATATCCTGTAATAGCGAACACTGCCAGAATGCGGACATTTTTTCTTTGATTTCTGTGTAGGGGAGGGTTTTCAGTCTCCAGAGGGGGGGCTTGTGATTAAAAGTACAGATTTTTAATTAAAACTAGGTTCAGAACAATTAGAACTGGGCAGTGTTTTTATAGATTCCTTTGGTCTGTCTGTCTGTGCTTGCTCCCTTATGCTAGCTGTCCCTTCCTGGTCAAACACCTGACTGGCTGCATTCCTGTTATTGGAGGAGTCCTCTTTGTGTTTGTGGTCATCACCCTGCTGCAGACCAGCTTCACTGACCCTGGCATCCTGCCCAGAGCCACCCCGGACGAGGCCACAGACATCGAGAAGCAGATTGGTAAGTGCAAACTCTGCCCTGCAACTTGGGCACAACTTCATCAAGGTTGTCCCTATGAAATCATTTCCAAGTGGCCACTGTTTCCCCTCAAAGCGGTGTTCGTGCAAGTTTATCACATAACAATTTAGACCACCACTTGCATCGAAGCTTTCCCTGGGTCCTCAAATTTGATCCCTTAACACAAACCGTTTAAGCCCAGCTCATTACTTTGAGAGTTTACTCTGTAGCATGCAATTATGTCAAACTCCAGAGAACCTACTATTTTTAGCAGTGTCATTGGTGCTTACTCACACTTTATTTGGCTACAGAGAACAGTTTGCAGTTGGGACAGAAGGCATTGCTGTGCTAACGTCAGCTACTTTTCAAAGATCAACCAAAGGCAGATTCTAATGGTGCAGCAGCCACTGATTGATAGTCACATTTTAATGATGATGAATCTTGTGACGCAGCAAACCTTGGAATTTTGGAAGAAAAATACATTTTTTTGGGCCTCTGTGCAAATATTGCTTTTCTTTTGAAATGTCATCAAAGCTCCTCCATTTTTTCTGAATGTTCCAGGATTGTTGGATGTGTTTCTGTCCTTTTCCCTCCACAGACCTGTGTGAAGTGCTCCATCTGTTCTGTTCTCTGTTGATTTTAATCCTCACCAACTCTATCCTTTCTTTCCATATGGCATCCTTCACTGGAGTGACCTATGTGTTTTAAGTTGGCTTCGTGTGCATCGTGTAAACTCCTACTCATGACCAAAGTTAAGGCAGTGGTGATGTAAGACTCAGCTGTGCTGCTGTTCAAGCTGTTTTCGGAAACACAGTTTTATTGCTGGATATTTTACCTGCCATTTTATCTTCAAGGAAATGCTTTGGGCATTTAGTTTACATTGAATATATTGAAGCCATAGTAACTTGATGTTGAACGTGATGTTGGAGTTCAGTTTGGCTCTGTTCAGATCTGGTGTTAACATCTATCCTGAGAGATCCGATCACAAGGGACCTCTGATGATTAGTGTGTACAAGTGAGTTATGGAGAGAGATTTAGCCAATTAAAGAAGCATCAGTCAGTATGCAGTCTACAGCAGAACGGTGCCGTCCAGTCGTTCAGCCCTCCCTACTGAAGCGGTGGTGCTCAGTCTTTGCAAGGTTGCTGGGAGGATGGCGGACTACAAGACGCTGACAGGACAGTGAATAAGCGAGCAATTTACACTTCACTAAATTGAATCAATTGAGTGCAGTCAATTTTGAAAACTATCTGGTGTTTTATGGTGCTGCAGCCATTACACACAGGATGATAAATTAGAAACTTGTCTCTTCTAATGTAGTCCAGTACTACACCACCACAAACTGTGACCTGGTAATAAATGTAGAATTGAATTTACATATATCTGAACCAATATGTGACCAAAGACTGAACACGATGAGCCTCTTAAAGCTAGACGATGTGTCAGGGCTATCTATTTATTACATTACAGTTACGATTGGTGATACCTAATAAAGCGCAACACCAATGCCTGTAAAAGTTTTATCACAGAAAAGATCAAATCTCAATGCACAGAAATCAGAGTGTAGATAGAGTGTTTGTATGCAGACACTGTGGCATATGTACTGCTTGGCTGGAAGGACCAGCAGCTCCGTTTTGGAGAGGTTAAGTTTGTGATTTTCTTTCATCCAAGCACATATGTCAGAGAGACAATCAGAGACTTGTGCCTAGATTGTGGAGTCGTCCGGGGGAAACAACGGTACCATCTGAATAGCAGTGATATGAAAAGCCATGTGAGAGTAATGATTGGGCCCAGCAAAGTGGTATGGAAGGCAAAGAAGAGAGGTCTGAGCACAGAGCCTTGAGGCACCCCTGCGGTGAGGTAGTGCAGTGCAGATGTTTGCCTTAGCCAAGATACCTTGAATGGCCACCCAGTTATCTAAGTTTTGCCTGACTTTGATGCCCATGTTTGTGAATTTGGAGACTTCAGAAATTCTGTAGTGTGTTTTCCATGGTTTTGGAAAGAATTGAATGCAAATAAAAAGGTTCCTGGGACAGTTGCAGCTATTTTTGGTCAGAATGTGACTGGTGGGATGGGCAAGTCATTTTGTTGTTGTTGCTGCTGCTTCAACAGAGCAGTAAATTGAATTCATTCTGTCCTCCTGTGTCTCTTTTCTGTCCTCTGTTCTGTAGACAACACAGGAAACACTAGCTTTCGGCCTCCACCACGCACAAAGGAGGTTCTGATCAACCAGCAGGTGATCAAGCTCAAGTACTGCTTCACCTGCAAGATGTTCCGGCCTCCACGCACCTCCCACTGCAGCCTGTGTGACAACTGTGTGGGTGAGTTGCCGGCACACACCAGTACCATGACATTTACCGAGGATAAATAATAAATAAAGGCATTGCAGGGCTACAGAGAACTCCAAGCCTTTACCCAGGGGAAATTCAGCATAACCGTTAAACCATCCATCTAAATTCAAAGTGCTTCTCTTTTTAGTTTTAGTTTTAATTCTCCTTTGTTGTGCACTTCTCCTTTAGAGCGATTCGATCACCATTGCCCTTGGGTGGGGAACTGCGTAGGGAAACGCAACTACCGCTTCTTCTACACCTTCATCGTGTCACTCTCCTTCCTGACCTCGTTCATCTTCGGCTGTGTGACCACGCATCTAGCACTGAGTAGGTGTTGGCACGTGGTTGAAGGACAGGCAGGAATTTACTGGCACTAACACAACAGCACCTGCCAGTAACTGTTTACTTTTCCTCACTGCTCAGACGGGTGTGGTTTACCTACCACATCAGAGCAATTAAGGTGTCTGATAACAAGAACATACACACTGTTTTGATTGTGAATGGAATAAGTGGCTGGTATTTGTCCCCAGCTGTTTGTTCATCCTGCTCTTTGCAAGGTTAGAATAAACAGAACTAACTCAGCCTGACTCTGGTATCACTGTCTCCACAAAGGGACAACAACATTCCAACACACACTTTTTAAAAGATCCAGAAACATTGGGACCTCACTGTTGTTTATTTCCTGTCTTTAGGGGCTCAGGGTGGAAAAGGTCTGGTGTTTGCCCTGCAAGAGAGTCCGGGCAGATATCCTTTACCCACAAATGTGTTCTATGATTTCCTCAGTATATGTACTATATGTCCCTTTCCTCAAAAATACTGAATGTTCCCTTAACCCAACCTTTCACTGCAGTGGAGCTGGTGATATGTTTCTTCTCAGTCTGGTCCATCTTGGGCCTCTCAGGCTTTCATACATACTTAGTTGCTTCCAACCTGACCACCAATGAAGACGTGAGTAATGCACCACACGCCTTAAGAGTCAAAAATGTATTGAGCCCGATTTGAGCAAAGTTATGAGGAATACAAAGATGTAGAAATCAAAATAATGAATGGATAATACGTTGTAAGCTGCATGTTTTTGTGACAGTACATTGTGAAGATCTCTTAAGAGCATCTTAAAGCCAGGATTTCCCATATATTTTCCAGATTAAAGGGTCCTGGTCGGGGAAGGGTGGAGAAGATGTCACAAATCCATACAGTCACAGAAACATCTGCATCAACTGTTGTTCTGTGCTCTGTGGGCCCATGCCACCCAGGCAAGTCTTCCAAGACATCATATGCAACAATCATTCATGAAAGTGTCTCAAACAGAACACTCACACTGTCTAAAATGTTTCCAATAATGTTCAAAAACACAGAAATCCCCATTGTATTTAAGGTAACAGGATGATTCATAGTGGTCACCTTTTAATTGCATCATAACTGTGAAATCCATAACTTAACTAACTGGATCATAATGGCCATTTGCAGTTTTGAATCGCATCATAAAGATTTTTAACAGCAATGGTGGTGAAAGTTACAATTCCCACGATCCTACGCTGCCGTACAATGTCTTCAAAATAGGTCTTTTGTTTTCACTGTGAATGAGAGACCCCGAAAGGCTGAGCTTAAGTCTCACTGTCATCTTAACACATCTCATATCTCAGACATTTGCTTTTTATTAATCCCTCTCTAGCACCACAGTTCATTTCAGTGAGACTCCTGTTAATTATGAGGTTTAATCCTGCAGGGGAAGGTTTGATCTATTCCAAAAAAACCCTGCTTGCTGTGAACAGTTGAGTGTTCACTTAGGGCACAACGGACTGGTGACTTTTCTTTGTATCTCTCCTGTTTCAGTTTGATTGACAGGCGAGGTTTCCTGCCCTCGGATGAATCTGTTCAGACCGACAGCGCAGACATCGAGGTGCCAGCTGCGGCCACTAAAGGCGAGATTAACGTGGTAGGCGGACCTTCCCAGCTTGCTGTCAGCACGCAGGAAGCCCTCCCCTGTGCCTGTACCCCCCAACTCCCAGCACAACTCTTTCTCTGCCTGACAGAAGCCCTGTTGCCTGCTGTGCTGCTTGGTGTTGACTGCAGTGTGTTAACCCCCAGACATGTATGACAGCCAGAGGTTTACATATCAGTATAAAGACGTTCATTCAGTGGAAAAGGTGATGCTTTTTAGCATTTTCTACCACCCACAGCAGATAACATCAATCATACATAACAGACAGCACACACGCACAGCCCTGTCCCTCCCTGCCCCTCTCAGAGTGTCTCGCGTGCAGCGCCTCAGCCTGCCTTATGTAGCCGAGCTCCAATCACTCACACCTGTGCTGATTGACTCTCTGGTGCAGCTGACGCTGCTTGCCCCCCCCCGCCCTGCCTCCACAAAGACTCACTCTGAGAAAGTGTCACATTCTGTTTGATGCTGAGATGATTCTATTCGTGTTTGATAATTAATAATCAGTTCGACAGAAGCTCCCTGATTTTAGGCTACAGACGAGAGCATTGCCAAACTCACCCTTCTCCCCGGGTGGGGGTGAGGTGGGAGAGAATTGCTGTGTGTCTTGTCAGGCTGATCTCCTCAGACACCTGCTGCAGGCAGTTAATGCACTGCTGAACAGCTCAGTCAATCATGAACAAAGCAGGTCAAATGCTTTTGTTCTGATAGAAGCACCACAAATATTGATCCCAATGTGATATATAATATTTATGTTTTATAATTCTTTGCTCATTTATTACAGTTGCTATTTGTTGACTCAGGGTTTTTTTTTACATGGGAGAAAGGATTCGAGGGGTGTTGTTTGAGGAAGACTGAGGTCATCCTCTCCATATTTGTTTTATTTATTTGTTGAGAGCCATGATACTCTCAAGTCGTAGAGTAGCTGCTGTTCAGCATTTAGAATTGAACGCAGGCTCTTTTTTGTTGGCACCAAAGGATTTATTTGGGTTTGTAGTCTATCATTAGTTTTATTACTGAGTTGAGTTTTATTACGGTGTATAAAAAACATCTGAAGCTGTGGAGAAAGCTTCTCCTGATCCCAGAGTACCTCTTTTTATTGTGTTGGTTCCTCTTCCCCTGTCTCGTGTTCACAATTATGTTTATATGTATTAAAAAGGTTGAAGTGACGATTTATCTTTTGCATATCAACTCCATCACCACATTTTCCACCTACATGGTTTCTTCAGATTTTCACCCTGTGTTTACATAGTTTTATTTTTTTATTTTTAAATAAAACATTCATACTTTTCCATGCAGTTTTCCCCATGTGCTCATTGTTTTTTGTTTCATTTGTCCTCCTTTCAAATTTAAACTTGAATATGGATTCAAGCTTAACTGTGTTTTCCATGAGGAGAAAAGCTCTGAACCAACCTCCCCAATATCTGTGCGTTTCCTTTGTCCTAACTTACTGTTCTGTATGTGGTCTGTCTGTATCTGTATGACCATCAACACCAGGAGGAGAAATGTGTTTGCAGTGTCCTGCACTGGCTGATTAGCCACATTTAGAGCAGGAAAAGCAAGACTTGAGCTTGGTAAGCCTGTAACAAGAGAGAGGGAAAGTGAGTGCAGAGTCTCCACTGTTGTGTCTGCATGTGCTCTTGCTTCTTGCTCTCATGCTTTGACCATACTTTAGCTTGTAGACACTACAGAGGGTATGATTAAAACAATACAGGGTGCGTTGTTTGGTGAAACGAACACAGTGCAGACTGTTCTGTTTGGTTTGGCGTCACATTTTGAAACGACTCTGATAGCATGATGGGAGAAACAGTAGTTTAAATGGACTTAAGCTTCAGGGCTTAAGACATTTGGACTGTTGCTGAAACGCCAAATGAAGTGAAACTGCACCAATTCCTATTTTATGTTAACATTTGAAAAACTCCCCTTTTGCCCTGATGTCACTTGCTTCAAGTGAGAGCTAATTATCACACAGCTGCACTGTATCACACTAACCCAGCAGCAAGCAGCTGTTTTCAGGGACAAACAGCCAATAAAGTAATGAAGTTAATGGAGGTAATAGAACATTTGGCCGCTGGTCTCTCTCTCTCTCTCTCTCTTGCTGAAGTCCAAAAGAAGAGTCAAAAAGAGAAGTAATAGCTGTATATTATTACACCCGTAGAGCTGCTTTCCGACATGCACTGATCTGAGCTTCAACGGTCAGATTGTTGCAGGTGTGAATCTGATTTCTCCACCTGGCCCCCGAAATGTAATTTCTGCACATCTCTGCAGTGAAATTTCTACAATACATCCTGCCTCTGATGGAAAAAGTCCAGATGCAGTTTCTCCCGAATATCTCCAGAAAGTTCATGTCTGATAACAGCTGCACCTGTACGCATTTCAGTTGCATCATGGGAAATTTGGGATCCAGTGTTTTGGGAGTTTGATATTTTGGGATTTGGAGGTTGAGTCCACTGCTGTTCATCCATGCTTTAAAAAATCTGCTTTAAAAAAAGATGCATGGCACTTAAATGTAGTCTTGTTGTTTAGCAGACAATGTACGTTGGACTCACATATGATCTCTCCATGTGACTGTATGGCACGAAACATTGCTGATTCAGAACCCTTGTGTGGCCAGTTGGCACCGCGGCATTCTTTTGTTCATCTGTCACAGTTGATACTGTCTTCACAGAGGTGATTTAATACCCTGCTCGTCTCACCAGGGCTTGTCTTGTTATTTTCTTTCCGCCTCCTCAGTGCACACAGGGAACTAAAGGTCTGCTGGAGTCAGCCACTCTCCCCCCGCTCCTGTCCACCTCGTGCCCTCAGGGGAAACCTCCGACGGCTCGTGCCAGTCCGGACAACAGTGCAGCGGTGAACTCTGACCCCTCGCCGGGGCTCTCCACTGGCTGCGGGGCCCACCACACCGCCTGCTCTCAAGGTGATACCTCTCTTTCACATCACACCAAGACTCACTCGAAGAAAAGAAAACCAGCAGCTTTACATATTCCCAAAGCCACTTCGGATGCCCCTGTAGCCCCCACCCCTCCGGTTGCTGGCGGCCTCGCCCCTTTGCACTGACGGGACCTTATGATGGCGACTTTCTCAAGTGACACCCCACATTGTTTGAAGCTTGCATGCTGTAAAACAGTGAGACACAAGTATGCATTTCTCTTTTGTTGTGTGTTGAAAGTCCTGGGTGTGGTCCTTCGGGGAGGGGGAAACAATTATAAAAATGTAATTTTGTCAGATGTCTGCAAAAGATGGGCACTCATGGACTGACAGAGTCACATGTCTAATGTGGAGCTTCCTGAGGAGGCATCAGGTGGAAAAGTCTCTGAAGTCGTTGAAGCTCAGAATTTGTATTTATTCAGAGAGCCGACTGTAGAATTCACAAATGTGATTTCCTTAATATTGTGCAGCTCAGTTTAAAGTGTGAATTTCAGCCATTGTCTCCCCAAGCTGAACGGCAGGTTTACAGTTTGTGCTGATCATGTCATACCAATAGAACAAGTGACAGAGTTTGGCGAGAAGCTGTGGCGCTTTTTTATTTCGTACCTGAATGCTCTGAAAACTCACATTTATGTACAAGTGGCTGACAAATTAAAAAGATAAACCTCCATGCGTCTTTTTGTAAAACACATTCTGTGCTCTTTGTTGCTTTCAGACGTGCTCACTGCGTGTGAGAAATGTCAAGAAGTAGCGGCAGAATCTGCTCTGTTCAGCTAGCAGAGGAGAAAAACTGATTGTGTGGCTGTGGAGGTGCTTCCTTTAAATTTGTACAACGAGCCACGTGTCCTGGTGCGGGCTGTAAAATATGGCAGTAAATGCAACTGCATGCTAATAACTAAAGATGTACTTTTCTGGTATTTGTGTTTATTTATATCCACTCACACATCAAGTCACATGCCTCACTCCTCACTTCCTGTGTTTCTATTTACATCAGTCCAGTGAGGCTCACATGTCCACTTCCTGCTCACGCACTCTCCACCATTGACATTGTGCACTTTGACAAATCTAAAATAATTGGTTGTGTTGGTTTGCTCTCAGGTCGAACCCTACTGCGAAGGCTAGGTATGCAAGTCAATGTGCAAGTTCTTTGTGATATTATATCATGTCAACCCACATTTTATCCTGATGGCATGGCTGCACAAAAATCCTCATCCCCATCCACTTGCGCACACGGTTTGTAGATGACTAGAGGAACGTTTAGTTACTTAAGCATCACCTCATGTGACGTATTTAGTGTGTCAGCCTTCACCTCCGTCATGAGAGCAAATGCAAGCAATGGATTTAAGGAGAGAAACAGTTGCACTGTATTTGTTATTCCAATGCTACTGTCGAAATAAAGGACAATAAAAATTTCACCGCAGTAAATTTGGTCTTTAATTCCTATGTAGTGCTGTCACTAGGAAGTCACTAGGTGTCAGCGATGAGCTGTAAACACATTGCTACCTCCAGCTATCCCAGAGTAACCCAACACTTCATCCTGCAGATCTCTGTTTAGTTTCAGGCAGAAGAAAGAACACCCCCTTCTTTTGTGTCATTATTAATTCTCCACCCCCATTTTTTGTAATGCAACAGGTGAAATAAGACACTTCAGGCATTTAACCTCTTTCTGTTTGTGCATCCGAGTTCATGACTTCTGCGTGATCTACGGGGGACAATCAATACTTTACTGTCTCTGCGTGCTGCACCACCTGAATCCTTCGATTTTTTTCCTCCTGCTGCGTTGTGCATGTGTGGAACCAAACTGAGGAAGTCAGTATCAACAACTGTCCAGTTTTGGTTTTTAAAGGTGCCCTAATCCATCGGGTTAATGTGGAGGCAACCCTCTAAGAACTATCCCCCAAATCTGCTGGTCCTCTGCACAGTTTCTAGCTGGGCCACAATTACAAGAGGTAACTGGACTGGATCAGACCTTCAGTTCTTTTCAGTAGGATCTGGATAACTCTGATCCAAAAAAAGGATGATCCCGATTCCCTGATTCTTTGAATTTCTGTCCCATAGTTAAGATCGAGCACTGCTCTATCAGTCTTACTTCCACGGGGAGTAGGACGCACGTGTTTAATGTGAAAACCCACTATATATCTCATCAGTGTGTTGCTAAAAGGGGGTGACACTGCCATTATGCAATGAGGTCGGGACCAAATAAATTCTTGCAGCAAATGTATGAAAGGCTGCACATCAGCAGTATAGTGTGTTTAACAATTTTCCTCCTGTTGGCTAACTGGCATTTTACCTGCCTGTCTTGAATGTGTGCAACTAACGAGGGAAGCGGGGCTCCCCTTCCTATGCCCCCTCAATGGAATGCCAAGACAAATTAGGTTGCTCGGGGCCTGAAGGAGTCTGCCAAGTTTAATGAGTTCCTCGGAAGAACAAATAAATGTTTATGGAGAGCCGCTGCTCGACGCAGCTGATCTCCCCTTCCTCGTCTGCAGGGTATAGTCTGTCATGAAAACACAGCGCTGTTGCCAGGGAGATCCCCTCGCTCTGCTTCATGAATTGGGTCTTTGTCTGCGCCTTAGGCTTCAGGTTAAGACTTTTCATCACCCTTTACTATGCATTCAAGTCTTGGCATTGATAACATCTCATCAGACGCTCTGAGTAACGCTCATTTAGAAGTATAGGCCTCCTCCAACAGCCTGTGCCAAAGTCAAGATCAAGGACGGGAATGATAACGTTGCCAGGACTTTATCGTGTCACCATGACTGACGGCTACCGTTTGGCTGACGTGACTTTTAAAGGCTCACCGCTGACGCCTACATCATTATTTTGAATTATTTAGACTTCATTCATTGATTTCCGGGCATTCACCACAAGTCTTGGGCATTAGCATTTCATTGACACTGCTGAGGACACGCTTACTTTGGTGACTGAAGGCCTCGGACGACTGAATTGACTCAAATGTCACTGGCAAATTAGCAAAACTCCGAAAAACAGAAATTTGATCTGTTGTTCATTGAGGCTTGAACTTCAGAATCTGCTTTAGTGCTGCTGCTATTTCCCTGCACGCATTACCTTTCAGATTATATTCAAACGCAACTCATTTGTTTGTCTCCTCTTTGTTGGGATTCCCTCACGCTGCAGAGAAAGGTCTTCATACAAAGCATGGTACACAGGTATGACACTGGAGACTCTGACTCATCTCTCGCACCCCATGCTACAATGAAGACCGTCATTCTGTTGTAATCTTCCCCATTCTTCACGTCACTGGCCTGTGTTTAACTCCCTTACGTAAGTGCTTTTTAGCTAAATGCAAAATCCTCAACCGAGGTACTGTCAACAGGTAAAGGTAACTGAGTCATTGTGTTGTCTGGGAGGGAAATGCTACTTTAAGGTGGAGTTGAAATTGAGTTGAGGTTCAATTAAATTCCCAAATTCCTCGTGTCAGCACCGACTTGCTCAGAAGAAAACAGCTGATTTGTCACATCAAATGTGTCGACACAGGTGTTGGAGAGCTTCCATTTCCTTGAAAAGATTCATGCATATCTGCAACTTCATAAATCCACTGGCGGCTCTATAACATACCCACTTACAGCATGTCTCTTCATTCGGTGAAACCCCAAAACGGGCAAGTGTACTGTCTCGATTTTGTCTGAACTGGTCGATGCTCAGAGGCAGCCTGTCCGACAGATGTCAGAGAGAAATTCTGCAGGCACCTGGGGGCCACGTGTTGCCGCGACTGAAGCCGGATTGTGATTGTTTGAAGAATTTGTGACTTTGCAAAAGAATGGTTCCGAGCCAACAAGAAGTTCTTTATTTCTCAGTTTGGATTTCGAGTTGGAACTGGGTAACTGGTTTCCCTTTTCCATCACCCTTCAAACCCCCGCGCCCTCCCTCACACTGTGGCAGAATCACCGCGTCAGGTTTTTCATGGCACAATTAGTATAAACTGTGGCCAGTTTTACAGTGTGGGCTGGCATTGTCTCACCCAGTTCACCACCAACTGTTCAGCCTGTAACTCTGTGTGGGGTCTGCCAGCAGGACACCCTGCTCAAAGCATGGCGAGTCTGAATGCACTGGTTCCTTCCACAAGTGAAATATCTAATTCAGGCACTTGACCTGTGAGGACAATTAGTTGATTGTGTATCACTATAAGCTCTTTCACTGTATATTCTTATCATCTTATTCTATTGCCTAAATCGTTTCCAACATGGCTGGACGTGCTGAGGGGGCTGGAGCCAATCCCATCAAGGAACAGGTTCAAGCTCAAATTGTTCCAAAAGGAAGTGAAAAGTAATCGTCTTGTTAATTGTTCCAGTTAAAGGCTAGAATAAACAAAGCTAGCACATCGTTATTATGGGTGTTGTTCAATGGATGAAACCATTTGAATACAAGAGGCAAATACCATTATGTACAATCATAGTTAGTGAGTTGTTGTGCCCAGATCCAGTGTCACGTAGTCACACCCTGAAGAGGCAGCAACTCAATCAATATATTTTCCAACACTTAAAAATACAATTTCATGATAAAGCCCTGCCCCTGATATGCAAATCAGCTCTATCACAAAGAGGATGCACTGCTGAGCTGTTAGGAAAGTTGTTCAAACTGACCTAAGCAATGGTCGGGCCTGCCCTCTAAACCCAGCCAAGAAGCAGGAAATAAGAGGACAAAAATAGAGCAAAGGACTGCAATTCTGTAAATGAGCCGTGTTGTGTGTATAAAAATAATCCTTTGGGAAAATATAATCAAAGGGCTCTCTACTCTTTTTCCGTATTTGACTCTATTCAAGTCAAAATAAAAGCACTGTGAAAGGAAAGCGTTGCTCTAACAATGCTATTAAGAGAGAGCGGTTTTACACCCACAGCTGAACGACTGAGGGAATTGTTTCAAGCTGAATTAGAGCTGGAGTACAGGGTAACCTAATGGTCGGTAACCTTAAGTTTGATTTGCTGTCTAACCCTATTAGAAAAACGTGTACTGATTAAATGCTAGGACAGAAAGTACTGTTCACTGGCCATTGGTGCTTTTACAGTGAACACACCATGAGCAATGCTTTAATTTCCAGCTAACTAACCAAACCCAGAGCCTCTCCCTTGTCTGAAGTGTAGTTCGGAATGTAAAAAGGAACAAAGAAACAAAACTGGTTTTGAGGCTTCGAGGAAACTTCAGTAGAAACACAACCCAAGCCATTGTTGCTCATAGGTCACGTTGAAATGCACTTTTCTCAGGGTAAACGTGAATTTACAAACAACTTCAATTAGCTTCAGGAAAGTCATCATGGCAACAGGGACTGACATGTGAGCCAGTCCAGAAACACATAATGATATTAATTAAACTTGTATTATTGTAAATAACTGTATAATTGGTAAATGACCATTGTCCATGGCCATCCTGCAGGTTCACCTCTACACATGAAAACGCCAACCTGCCACTCCCTCAACACCTATGTGCACATGATGTGCGCTCTCACCCTGTCCATGGGTCAGCAAATTAACTCAAACAATGAACTGCACGGTACCTGGTAGCTGATATGGTTGGACACCTCATCAGAAGCCACTTTCAGACGTGCGTGGAACTCCGAAGAATCTCCTGAAATGTTCAAGTGTGTCAGTGGCGTGCTGGAGCTTAAATAGGCCGAGGGTAAAGAGGGGAGTGGAACCAGGTGTGTGTGGCTGGAAAGGAGGTGCCCAGGTGTGTTGATTGCTGATGTCACATGACTGTGACCCTTTATATTTATGTGGTCCCTCAAAAACTGACAGGGAACTATTCTACCCAGTCAAGTAACTACCTCATCTACCTTTGGTAGAGATGATATAATCCAATTACCCTTCAAAATACCTGGATTATCCATGTGAGACTTCAAAGAAAATTTCCTTTGTCAATCCCAAGATGTTTACTGCTTTGTGCAAACATCAAACGAACATACGCTCATGAATTTACATGGCAGTAAAAGAAGGTTTTAGGCTGAGTGTAAAACGCTTGACATCTGTGCTCAATCTTCACTGTGGCATGTAATGAGGATCCCAGGGCTTTTTTCTCTCCTGCTGGAGAGAAGGAGCCCAAAGCATAGGTGAGCCTGTGTATGTGCCTGCCAGCTAATGGAAAACATTAGCGAAGAGCTTTGGGGAATTGAGGATCTGAACTGCAGGTCTTTCTCGCTGCCTTTAAACCATGTGGTCGGATCATTAGGGCTCACCTCTGACTAGGGGTTTGGAATCTCCCACAGATGAAAGTGAGGCGTGCAGCTCCAGCACCGGCCCGAGACTTACTTTGCCGCGTCTTTGACCTGTTCATGACATGCTACAGGGTCAAGGTCAGAAGGTCTCCTCAAGTGATACACACACACCACTAAGACATGGGCCACAGCTGAAGAAACTTTCATGTCCATTTCTTTGAATATCTTCCCTTGTGGACCCATTATTATCGCACTTTCTTGTCTGCTTGGATGAATCATTTGCTCTTTGTTTTAGCAGCAGATGAGCTGACATCCACACAGAGCCTCACGTATGCCTTAATAAAGAAGTTACGTCCCTTAGCAGACCCCTACATACGAAGTTTTGTGTTTAGTTTGGACGACAGTAAAGAACATGTTTCTACAGCGAGTGAGAAGATGATGGTGTCCTCCATGTAAATGTAGAAGTTTTTAAATATATTAGTGTCCATTCAGTATACACCAATTCTTACAATCAGAGAAACCATCACTAGGATTCATTTTTATTTAGTTCCTGCCAAAAATGCCTTTGGATCTGCTGACATATCACTAGAATGTTCTGCAACACTTTTCTCACCAAAGGTCACTCAACACTTGGGTGGTTGGTCAGAAGTCTCGATGGCGAAAGACTCTGAATCAACACCGTGTCTTTTTTAAAAGGAACCACCAAGAGCTGTGAAATGTTAAAGCTTGTCCTTTGAGCTGAGGTCAAAAGTGGAAGACCCTTGGGTCATTTAAAAAAATCCTTGAGAATAAATAATAAAGAACTACATTTATCTTTTTTATGTTGTTATTAAGCCACATGATCTGCGAAGGATGACAGAAGCTGTTGTTGTTCATCACAATGATTCAAAGTCCAACTCCACTGCATGCTACCTGCCCGCCATCAAATGCTAAAGTAAGTAGTTGCTAAATCTATACAACCTATTTTAGCTTCTTGTTTTGGTTTTCCAGACCATTAGCGATTAATCTTGTTGACATCTTTCTGTGAGCTGGCAGAGACACAGAGAAAACAAATGAATGTAAAGTTTGCCAACATTTAAGTTGCAGCAAACCATCATACTACTCGACTGGAGCAGTGAGCTGCTGACAAGCGGAGCGATGACCAGGGTTATTATTACACTGTTGGAGGTGGTAAGTGGAGCTGAAAGGCAAAAAGGGGTGTGACTGGAACCTGAAGCTGGAAACCAGGCCCAAACAGCAGACAATGGCCTGATGTTGGGGCTGCTGTCTGAATGTGCCGCACACAAACCTTTTAATGACTTTTGTGCATGGAAGGATGCTAAATCACCAAGACTGGCAGACATTTACGGCACTGAAATTACAGTCACACCGGGAATAATGACATTACTCTACTGCCACTAACACTAACTAATTCCATCTTTATAGCGCTCATTGAACATCCTCACAGCCAGGAGCTGGGGAGTTGCCGCAATAACAACCACACAGGCTTATACAATATCAACTCCTCTGAGGGATTTTCAATTATAAGGTGGAAATCCTGACACAAGCCACATCCCATCCCCTGGAGATGGACCAGAAACTGCTGCTGCTTCAAAGGCTCAGGCAGGTGTGTGCGGATCAGCCCCCAGCATTGGCGACTCAACAATGGGGTGGAGCAGAAGCTGCGAGGGGTCTAATTAGACCTGACGTTTGCTTAATGCCATACAGAAACAGCGTCACCCGTAATGCAGCATTCATTACTTTTTACTGCCATTACACCTCATAAAGCATGTTTTGATCTCTGCTGATCACATGGCCTGAATTCTAAGAGGAAGCCCTCAGTGTTCAGGTAATGATTTACTCTGGATGTGTCCAATCTGAGATCAATGTGTGAAGAGACTTTAATGAGCCTCATCATCATATCTTTGATGACAGGCCATCCATAGTAGGAATAATAAACCCCACTCCGTTTATCGTTAACACATGAGCTATATGCTCACTTCACCCTTTTTTAAGTAGGTATGGAGCCGTTCCTGCCAATTTGACCTGTTTCTAAATAAAACCTGATCTGTTTGTTTACAAGTAGGCCGTGAGAACCAGGAAATGCACAGAGAAGAATAATACACAATCAAACGAGTATTTAACAATCCTCATTCCAGTCTGCTGAAGATTGCAATGAATCATCTCTGATCTGAACCTGAGGAAATTTCCATCAGACAGCTCACATCAGGGCAGGTTAGTGTTGGGCGTCTCGTCTCCACCTTAACTATGATGGGAGTAATGAGGAAATACTAGCAAGAGCTTTCACAGCTGATAAAAGAACAAAAATACTGGCAAAGTTTTAAGTTTAAAAGTCTTAAACGGACTACCTTTGTGAGAATAATTATAAGGTATTTTTAAGGAAATCCCAAGTGCTTCCATTGCTCAAATAGAGACATAGAGATAAGACAGATGCAACCCATTGGATTGATGATTTTCTTCACTAGACTGCATGTAGTTGCTGTTCTTATTCATCCTGTAAGGGACCGACCATCTTAACAGTTGCCGCATCAGACAGCCTTCCCAGTGAACCCAACAGAATCAGTAACATGTGTTCTGCCTGTATTGCGTCCATAACGCTTAAAGCCATACGGCCGTGATCATAACTCTCCCCTTTGATGTTACGTCATGCGGTTTAGTGCCACTGCATAGCCACAGAGTTTTTTTTTTTTTTTTTTTTTGGGGGGGGGGGGCGGTAACAGCTCATAAATCTGGTGCACGTACAGCAATGGCTTTAAATGTTGAATTTTATTCAGGTGATCATATCAGTTGGGCCTGTGCCACAGTTTCCATGTTGACATGAAAACATGCAGCCTGTTGTGTAAGACGATATGAATACCAACAGCTTTTTCAACACGTCTTTCTGCCACTATCACAGCGGAACATGTTAGGCGTGCCATTCAGTAATCCCCTGTGGTGAAGGGCATCACTCTTGTAATGAGCTACAAATGACGGATATCTTTTTAATGAAGATGCATTTAATTCGACAGGGCTGCGGTGGTGCTGAAATAAGTGCGATGTGGGTGTTGGTGGGAATCGGTCAGAGAGGATAAGTAGATCTGTTGCAATTTGCATTAATCTCTTCCAACAACAGGCTGCGGTAAAATGACACAGCTTAACCTGTCAGCACCGCTGTTATACTGCAGTCAAGCCTGTGACTGAGGGAAATGCACATGAAGTGAAGTCACTGATGTCACAAGTTGTAAAGAAGAGAGAGACGTTACCTAAGGGTGACATGTTTGCCTCTATAGGACTGTGGAATATTTTGCTGCTTATTACACGAGTAGAGCAAGTGGTGGTGGGATATCATTTTGTACATGTATGTACTTTACTTAATGAAAAATGTTCAATGTTTTCTTTTAACTCCATGACATATATCAGAAGATATCTGTTTTCTGCTCCATTACATTTTCGTGCATTAGTATGCATGTTTATTTAACCCATATCTGCAATGTTTTCAACTCAAGACACTGCAATTTGTTGTCAGCATTCTTTATTAATATGTAAGAGTCTTTATAATTTGTGAATTGCACAAAAATCCTTGCTGCATATAAATTATTCTTTGCATGTTTTTACATTTTGAACTATATTTTTAAGTTGATGTGGTGCATTTTGACAAGATGAAAGCAATTTTGGTCTCTTATTTTTGTTTTACTCTACATGTTTCGTTTATACTTCAAAACCTTGCGTGCTGAGTCCAAATGTTTTAAATTGCGCTTAACTGGTAATTATCATATTTCCTACAGTCCTCGTCGAACCTGTCGCCCGACGCATGGGAAATGTCTCTGTGTGCATGTGCATGTGCATGAGTGCGTGTGTGTAGGTTGATGGTGGTGCTCTGTAGACTGCCGCCTCATAAATCTCAGTCCAGCCAATAGGAAGGCTCGTGTTAATCCCAGTTTGGTAAAAAGCGCAGATGCGGCTCTAACCTGAGCAGAGACAGTGGAGACACGCGGGGGGACAGACAGAGTGAGACGAGGACTCGGGCTTTCTGTTGTGGACATGAGCGACGCTCGCTCACACTTTCCCATCACTTCATCGCATTTGGGAGCCGTCTGAAAAGTTGCCCCAGGTCTGAGACCCGTCGCTGCTTGTGCGCTTTTACGCAGCTCATCCGCGGTCACCCCTCACCACCGCCACCTGGGAGAGAAGGGACGAGGATCCGAACGCCCCGAACACATTCTCCGGACTTCCCTTTCAGTGCGGTCGTCATGTCCTCCGGTGATGCCTCGGACCTGGGTCGGCGGGTCAGCGTGCTGACCTGGGATCAGGTGCGACGTCTGGACGCCATCCTGGGGGAGAGCGTCCCGATCCACGGCCGCGGAAACTTCCCCACGCTGTCCATGCAGCCCCGGCAGATCGTCCAGGTGAGGACCCCCCCTCCCCCCTCCCATCTACGGAGTTAAACTCCACATGAGGCTGCACGGTACTAAGGATGGAGCATAGGGCACCACGATCTACTTTGATAAGAGCGTCCCGATCCACGGCCGCGGAAACTTCCCCACGCTGTCCATGCAGCCCCGGCAGATCGTCCAGGTGAGGACCCCCCCTCCCCCCTCCCATCTACGGAGTTAAACTCCACATGAGGCTGCACGGTGCTAACGATGGAGCATAGGGCACCACGATCTACTTTGATAATACTTTACTTTTCTTTCTTTAATTTTGGAGAAAACAGCCAAGTGCAACTTTATAAGATTTGGTGTGGTGAGGACACAGTAAACAACGAGCTCCAGTAATATAATCATCATCCATAACTTATTGTTTCAACACATCCCTTGGCGTTATATTACTTTAAGCATCTGTATGATTTGTGTTGATACAGGCTACAGTGCTTCCTTTATATATAAATTATAAAGGTTTTTAAGGTCTTTATAATACTAAGAGATGTATTTACCAGGTTGAAGAAATCCACCAACCTCCTCCTATATCTTATAGATATTCAATAATCGTGTTACTAATCAGCTGACATGGATGTGTTATCTCTCCTGAAGTCCCACAGTTGAAGTTCTGTCCCAGGAATAATGTCCCTGCATTGGTACACAATGCAGGGACTGTTGATGTCATAAAAAATAGAAATACACTTGTTGCTGTAGCAATGATGTAAAAATGACCTTTGCTTGTTCAGTTTCCGTGCACTGAAACACAAAGATTGCAGCCGCTTGTGTTTGTGCAATGATTTTGTGGATCACACTTAAAAAAAGACATGTGATCAGTCATAATCTCAACATCAGAGTGGGGGGATGATCTAACAGCGTGACTTCAGTTTTCCACTAGCTCACTAATGCCTCTTGAGTCATTTTTTTTTTCACAGCTCTCGTGAAAATGAGGGAGGGATAATAACTGAGCTGTTACTAAGAATGAAACATGTAGGAGGAAAGGGACCGGGATGCAATTTTCCTTTGCGTTATTATATTTGAATCCACTCTCCTGTAATCTGGGGTTCATATTTCACTTGAGTGATTCATATTTTCTGCGGTGATCCTGCAGGGAAGAAAGACCCTCACCCACACATACGTAACATTTCAAGTCCCCCTATAATCATGGCGGCACTGAGCATCCCTATGGCTTTACTTCACAACATCATCCAGGGACCCCCTTCATTTTTTTTCTTTCCAGAGGACTTTTTATGGAGCTTTTAACAACCAGCTCTTGGGAAATAAACCCACTGCTGATGAGAGGCCACAGGATCTCCAGTATCTGTCCTGCCTGAGTGCTCATGTGTCGGAAGTAGCATGACCCAGTGTACAAAGACACACATTTTAGTGGTCCAGAATTGTTGTTTTGTAAATGTCCTGAATATATTTCCCTCAAGTGTTTGGCAAATGACCAAAGAAAAAAGCTGGCTAATGCCTTTTGTAAACAAAAAAATAAATTTGAGGAGTTGCTAAACTTTTTGGGAGAGATACAATTATGCATCTAGTTTTTCCTTGAGAGCCAAGTTCGAAGTAATATAGCATCTCATTTGGCCAGTTTAAGATATTGCTTAACACCAGTTATTGGCATAACAACTATCTCAGCTCCAGCTCTGTCTGGTGCACATGCTAAACACTGCTGCTGTCCTGTCATACCACATCAATTCCAAACAACATACTCCAACTATGCACTTATTCCATCTTTCCAAAACACGCTCCACTTCATTTGCATAATGCACCTGTATGTGCAGATCTGAAACGCCGACAACATTCATTTGTGAAAAATAAAATGAGAGACCATGTTCTCTCTCATAGTTTCGTGTGTGGAGCCGGTTTCAGGTTTCTGATTTTCATACCATATCCCAGTTTAAGATATTGCTTAACACCAGTTATTGGCATAACAACTATCTCAGCTCCAGCTCTGTCTGGTGCACATGCTAAACACTGCTGCTGTCCTGTCATACCACATCAATTCCAAACAACATACTCCAACTATGCACTTATTCCATCTTTCCAAAACACGCTCCACTTCATTAGCATAATGCACCTGTATGTGCAGATCTGAAACGCCGACAACATTCATTTGTGAAAAATAAAATGAGAGACCATGTTCTCTCTCATAGTTTCGTGTGTGGAGCGGGTTTCAGGTTTCTGATTTTCATACCATATGGACACTGATGGAAACCAGTGGCTGCCTGGAAGGAAGGAAGGAAAACCCATTGAGAGATCAAAACCACTATGATATGTTTTGAGAAATGGTCGACAGCAATGTGAGGTATTTCTAAAACATACAAAAACACAAACATCAGTCTGCTCCTTTTAATTGCATGTATTTTTAGCCCAGACAGAACTGTCTACCTGAGACAAAGATGGTTTCAGATCCCGTCCTGTCATCATGTATTGGGTAAGGCGATCACGCTCCCAGAGAGACAGAGGAGGCCCTCTCAGTGGTGGGTTTGTCTGGGGGCCACATTTAAATAACATCTGTTTGTGGTCTGGTTGTGACTGAGCCATGGGAGCAGTGGAGGAAAACTTTTACTGTTACTGACACTTCTGGACTCTGTACTTTATTTAACGCGTATTTAACCATCATCAGCCCACAGTCAGTATAATTGAGAGCCATATGTTTTTCACTCCAGCACACGATACCAACATAAGCCCTATGTAGTGCGCCATGTGTTACGTAACTTCCGTCGGTGTGCTGGGGTGGAGGTATGAGGGCCAGTGTGTTTTTGTTGGCTACCAAGAGGGTTGTTTCTTATTCCTGCTCTGCAAGCTATCATGCTTTAACTTAATAGTGGTGTCTACTATATATGGTCTAAAAGTGTGAGACCAGTTTCCTTGAATGGGAAATCCATTCCAGATTTTGGACCCATGGTAGCTTTCAGATACCTGCTGATACCTGTTTTTTTTGTTTGTTTTTTACTGGAATTAATCCCCCTACCTTCCTGCACGGTAGTGAGTCGCTGTGGATTAGTGCCTGTAACAACACTGGGCTCGTGGGTCAGGCAACGTATCAGTGTGGTAAATGAGACCCAGTCACCGGACTCCACTGTGGCCCTTGCCCAACTGTAAACTAACTCCTTACTAGGCTACTGTTTTGATATTGAGCAACATGAAGATGCCACATGCCTCCAGTAGTCCCCAGAGAGGGGAACCTGGGAAGAAGTTAATTTAGTTTGTTTGGCATTTCCCATCCAGTGATTGGCTGTCACTTCAGATTCTTGCACCTTGTGGGGCTTTTCAGGGATCAAAATGTAAGATAAATTGGCATGGCACTGTTTTTTTTTGGTCAATGAGAGTTTACCGTCTATATTTGCTCCTTAAATATCTCAATATATTGAGAAAAAGATCACTTGAAATTTAGTTAATAACAGACGATGGAACTTCAACCTGGAGGTAAAGTTTTTGCGCATATAGATGATGTTGCGTGAGCCATTTTGTGCTGGTTCCATGATTGGACTTTACTCACAGACACAACTTCATACTATATAAGGATAACTACTCTCACCATAGCTTTCACTCTCAGAAGTTTTATCTGTCTTGGCTACCTCCTTGAATCTTATACAACATCCTCAAATGGGTCCTTTGGATCCAGTCCTGGACATTAAAAGGTCTGTGAACCCTTGAAGCACACGAACAAATCCTTCCCTGAAAACACACATCACAAAAGGGAGAAACAGCTTCACGTTTCAGCTCGTAACTCACTCCGCTCTAAGCATTCATGTGAAATGACCACCCTTGCAAAGGAAATTCAAGGAGGGGAAAAGCAATCATCATCATCCCCCGCCGCCTGCCAAGCTACTGTACGACTGACTGGCTGGGTTAGTTTTGGAGTGGATGCGAAGGTCAGGGGCTTGTAACTTCTCATTCGCTGTCGCCGTTTCCTTGGCACAGGGCTGATCTGACTCACTGCCCAGAGCTCTTATTGGCATCCAGGGTACTATGGGCTGGTAAATGGCTGGGTCATTTTAAACTGCCATAATAAAAGCACATTTAGGCTGCAGCTTAAATTAAGTACTCAAGGAAACTATTGCGACGGGGGCAGGAGAGTGAAGAGACTGTTATGTGTCGCCAAGGCGTTGTCAACACCAGACAGTCTGGTGTGTTTGCGGCTCTTTTAACAAGGTTTTTCTGCTCGGACGTCAGCGGAAGTGTCTCCCTCGCTCAGCTCACCAGGTGCTAGTCTGTCCTGTGGGAAACGCATGAACCTGATTTATGAGTGCTGAGGGACGGCGGGGGTGTTAGAGCCGTGCCTTGCCGTACATTCTTTTCCGGACCCCCAGACGGGCAGATTATTGCGTGCTGCTAACTCGGACCAACTATTTAAGTGTGAGTTCAGCGCCAATATTGCTGCGGTTTCCCTTTTCAGGAGGGTGAAGGAATACCAACTCAACTTTTCTGCTGTGCGTCAAGTGCTCTGTGTATTTTCCCTCTAGCCCACTGGGGTTTGTAGTTACATGGCGTCTTGTATCAGCCCAGATGAAGTGTATTAGGGTTTTTGTTGTTTTTTGTGCTATGAATAGTACTGTAGTAATACTCATATTATTCACAGTTACCCCCCTGCCAACCAGCCACGAAATGTATGAATCTGAGCTAAAGAGATGTTTTTTATCCTTATATTTTGCATATGTGAATCCTTCCTTTAGAAAAAAATATCTAAAAAATATAAGAGCTGAAACAGTTTGCTGCAAAAGTGAAACTTGAATATACGCCAGCAGGTGTGACCAAGAGGGAGGGAAAAATAATTTAAAGGAAACCAAATATGCAAGATAACTAAATGTTGAGCATTTAACATTTTGTATCTGCCACACAGATGAGCATTAAAGTTGTTATGGTAGTAAACTTTCCGTAGACAAGATTCCATGGCAGGCTGCCTACATACATTGATAGCTGGGAGAATTTCTAATGAACAGCTGTCTTTTAGATTTCTTGTTTAGCTGTTGTCTCCGCTCTGTCATTGGAGTGATGCAACGTCTCAGCAGTTTTCCCAGACGTCGGTGCAGCGTAGGAATGGTGCGTGTTCCAACCATCAGATAAAACCTCCCGCTTTCCAAAGACCAGTCTGTCCAACAGCAGTGGCCTCACATTTTCTCACATGTTGAAACGTTCCCTGCCTCATGAATCTGGAGCAGACAGGCACTGACATGTCGCCCACAGTTTACCTCTGCTGTGTTAATTCATGTGCTAAACTAATTGAGGTGTACATTAAGAAGGACACCCCTCTGGCCACAGGATCAGTTTTGGTTCACTAAATTCTTCCCCTCTGTCTCCTTATCTCTCAGGTGGTTAGGGCTCGACTGGAAGAAAGGGGCGTGGAGGTGCGTGATGTGAAGCTGAACGGCTCGGCAGCCAGCCATGTTCTGCACCAGGACAATGGTCTTGGCTACAAAGACCTGGACCTGATTTTTGGCCTAAATCTAACTGATGACAAAACCTTCCGGCTGGTGAAAGATGTGGTGCTCGACTGCCTCGTGGACTTCTTGCCTGAAGGGGTGAGCAGGGAGCGAATGACAGCCCTCACGCTGAAGGAGGCGTATGTGCAGAAACTGGTAAAAGTTTGCAATGACACAGACCGCTGGAGCCTCATCTCACTGTCCAACAACACCGGCAAGAACGTGGAGCTAAAGTTTGTGGACTCCCTGAGACGCCAGTTTGAGTTCAGCGTTGACTCCTTCCAGATCACTCTGGACTCATTGCTCCTCTTTGACCGCTGCTCAGAGACGGCCATGTCCGAGACCTTCCACCCCACAGTGCAGGGGGAGAGCATGTATGGAGACTTTGAGGAGGCCCTGGGTCACCTTCGCTCCCAGACTATCGCTACGCGCAGCCCAGAAGAGATCCGAGGCGGCGGGCTGCTCAAGTACTGCCACCTGCTGGTGCGCGGCTTTCGGCCATCCTCCGAGGCGCAGATGAAACAGATGCAGCGCTACATGTGCTCGCGCTTCTTCATCGACTTCCCCGACATAAGTGAGCAGCAGAGGAAACTCGAGGGCTACCTGCAGAACCACTTTGCGGGCATGGAGCACAAGCGCTACGAGTACCTGGTGACGCTGAGGCGAGTGGTGGACGAGAGCACTGTGTGTCTGATGGGCCACGAGCGCAGGCAGACGCTGGCGCTTATCTCCGCGCTGGCGCTGCGTGTCATGGCAGAGCAGAATGCGATCCCAGCTCTGTCCAACATCACCTGCTACTACCAGCCAGCTCCCTATGTCAGAGATGTCAACTTCAGCAATTACTACGTGGCGCAGGTGCAGTCGCACATGGCCACATTCAGTAACTCTTATCAGACGTGGCTGCCCTGCAGCTAAGTAGTGACTGGTGTCTGGAGAGCTTTCCATTTTAACTTTACATTAATGTCAGCTGAGCACTTTTTGTGCTCGGTCGCTCTGTAGCAATTGAGGCTTTTTGCTATAAGGCCCAGTGTGAACAAAAAGGCCAAATCTTATCTCAAAACCATTCCACTAAGTTATATTGATTCATACTGCTGTAAACAATTCTCATTCGAGCCATTATAATTATATAATTTTTCTGTCGGC
Organism: Pseudorhombus dupliciocellatus; assembly: GCA_016785235.1. Taxonomy (NCBI): domain Eukaryota; kingdom Metazoa; phylum Chordata; class Actinopteri; order Pleuronectiformes; family Paralichthyidae; genus Pseudorhombus; species Pseudorhombus dupliciocellatus. Next base: position 661,503 of record JAFBJW010000149.1, on the reverse strand, counting down.
ATTTTAAAACCAGTGTGGACGTGCATGGACAAATGATGGGTTGATAAGTGACAGAGGGACTTTGCTAGTTCTGTTTCAGTTCTGACGGAGGCTTGTGTATTGCGTCTTTAATGAAATGTAAATACTGAGAATGAAACCGGTAAGATTTTGTTTTTGTTCTGTCTGTGGTTTCAGCTCCCCTGATTGAGAGAAGTTAAGGACCAAAGAAATCGTTTTCTTGTGTAGCATGACAAACAGAGACTGTATGTGGTTCCAAGTGCCTGAAATTGACCAATGTCTTTTTAGAAGTTACAATGTAAAAACTGTTTTTGAAAAACTGTTTTCATCCAGGTTGCTGTAAATTTCTATATCAAGGGTCAAGGTGTTTGTTTTGAAATCATTAAAAAAATGAAATGAAAACTGCAAAAAGATTTCGTCTTTCTTCCATTCTCATCGTGAAAGTAGAATGAGGACATAAGCTCCAGCTGACTTACATTATCCCAGGGTTGTGTGTCATGACTCCTGTGGTCTCACTGCCTCTATAGTCGTCATTATCTACCTTTCACGATCTTCCTCAGCCACAGACAAGCTCCACAGTGTGTTGTCTGTGTTCCATCAGCCAAACGCTGACTGGCCTGACACAAACACTTACTTGTTCAAACTCTGTGCATCCCCCACCCCCCCAAATGGATTCCCCTGAGTCTAAGCACTATACATTTGCCATTTCCTTCCACTTGTCCAATGAGGGGTTTCCTTGGCCTCTTTTCAGTAAGGGGAGCTCTGAGGGGGCAGCTGAGGACCAGGTGGTGAAATGGGTCTGCTGGCTTTTCAGCGATTGTTCCAGCACTTCACTTCACTTGATGATCCAAACAGTTCAGTATTTCAATCCTCCTCTTAGATCAGCATTCCTCCCACTAGACATTTTATCCTAATTTATTTGACATCAGGGACCACTCCTTGAGATCTGTGGAGCATATAGCTGAGACACAATTGTGTATTTTTGTTGTGACAGAAAGCTGGTGACCATAAAGCAAATGCTGGAACCCTTGAGCATTCACTGATTCTTTTCATAAAGATTAATTTGGAGGCAAAGCGTCTGTCTGCATGATTAATATGTGAGATATAAATGTGACATGGGAGATTTTCCTCTCAGGGTTAGCTGTCAGACTCGTCTTTTAACTGCTGAAGAAATATTTAAAGAAGCTGAGGAAACCTCTGGAGAATTCCTCTGAAATAAACAGGTTTTTTTATTGCTGCAGCTGAGTTGGAGCTTGTCTTATCTCCAACAGAACAGTGATTCCTGCACCTAGTGACCAGACCCCAACAAGAGAGCTGTGACTGGAAACATTGTGGAGATTGACAAGCTCACGTTAATTTACAGCCAGACAATGCTGGCCTGTTGGACAACTTTAGTCCAGATTGACTCACGACAACACTCGACATTGGATGAATGTTTTGAATGGATCTGATTGATCCTCTGAAACTAGAAGCCACCACTTTTGAGTAAAATGTCTCAACAGCCATTGTGTTAAAAATATTGGGTATTACCTCGGTTAATATAAAACAACAACAAAATCAAATTTGTTTAGAATATCTGATGTGGAAATTGAATTGGAATTGTTGTTGTGGCAATTACCCTCCAAACTTAATGGAGGGTTTCGGCTCCAACAGAGTTTCAGTAAATGGGAGCTGAAGTGTTTCCAAAGTCACAACCGACTTGAGGCGAGATGGCCACACTTGTTTTTCCTGGACAAATACCACAGATAAATATGACACTGTGGTAAGCACTGTGGTTCATACTATTCCACAGTTCACAACAGCCCTCCACAGCTTGGCCTCCTCACCCCAGGCTTCTCCTGTCAACGTGGGTGGGCCTCTGTGGCTTTGACTACCACCACAGACACTGGAGCACCCAAAAAAAATTCTGTTATCATTTTATCCCACCATTCTGTGCCTGACTGCTGCGAAGAGTAATCTGTGTTTGACAACTGCACTGCGCACTTTTCTGGAGGGATGCCGTAGGTTTGCGTGTCTGATTAGATTAAGGTCTTGAGCCATACCACCTGGGGCATGACGGGAAGGGTCAGGATGAGTTTTGGAGCTTCCACTGGTCTCCAGCGTAACAAGCCGTTCACCATTGTCAACTCTCAGCTCCCTATCTGGGTATATTGGCTGCCTGGGGAGATTGTGTAAGAAAAACAAATTTGCTCCGATGCAACACGGGTGGCTGAATCTTCTCAAACACAAGTGAACCCAATGAACTTTAAATAGCATGCCTGAAGGAGGAGGATGAAGGAATATCATAGGAGGTGGGCTGAAGGGAAAATGAGACAGGAAATCAACTATCAAAACACATTTTATATCAATGTTTTCCCAGTTTCTACAGTTGCCAAGTTCCATAAAAGTATCATCTGTGCAAAAAAATCCCAGTTTGAGATATAATAAAGCAAATAAAATTGTTTTTGTTGAACAGTGCTAGATTCAGATTCACTAATTTCAGTCTTTCCAGCTGAAGAATGAAGGAAATGGTGCAGGTTTTGTCTCATAAAGCTTGTTTTATTGGCCTGGGTGGCACTGCTCCATCTATTATCATGTCGTTAGCAGGAGGGTCCCAGGAAATCTCAGAGTTTTTGAGGATCTGTGGATATTCTCAGCGTCCTCACCATGGTGATGTTTGTTTGTTGTCCTGAAATGCAAAGAGGCTGCCTGTACCATACAGTGGGCAATAAAAACTATGTATTCACCTTCAGGGTTTGTGGCATCTCCCTGAGCCACAAAATGAGTTAAATATGTGTTTATTGGGGAAACTTTAGAGTGAAAATTCAAGCCATATATGTGAGAAGAAGAGAAATCCACCAGCAACAAAAACGTCTTTAATTCAGGGAATGCACTTACTCTGTATTTACTCACATGGACTAATTGAGGGACAAAGTGTGACTCATTCAAGAGTAGAGCTTAATTAGTCAGAGTCTGAGGTTTAGTGTTTATTCTTGATCTTGGAAACAACAGCAGAGAACCAGTGTCTGGGCTAGAGCCCGACCAACGCCACTGCTGATATTTAAGAGGAGAGAACTGAAACAACCAATCTGTCAGCCAATATATATAGGTCTGTGAAAATATATCATCTATAGCAGAGCATACAAATATGCTTCCTTTTCAAAATGCTCCTCAGGATTGACATGCCCATACGTTCTCTGGAATATTTTGCTTGCACCAGCTTGTCTCTGCTCTCTGATTCCCCTTGGCATGAAGGTGAATAGTCTCCAGTGACTCATTTGTACATGTGAATGGCATTCAGTCCAATGTTAAAATAGCTGGGGCGGAATAAATGCGCCGAGCATATTATGGAAGCAGTGTGCAGTTTGCATCTTCTCTACATGTTTGTGGAACTTTCCTTTGGTTGCTCCTGACAAGAGAAAGCTATGTCTCCCTGGAATAGTTGTAAAAATAACAACCAGATCGATGTTTTTGGTCCCAATATTCAAATTTGAGATCAACCTGACAAAAAAAAAAAAAAAAAAACATTAAGAAAAGCTTGACTGGGTAAGGAAAGTCATAATTTTCCTCCACTGACGCATGCTGTGTAAATCCGTCAGTAGCTGAATTTATTTTTCCAAAACAGGCAGAACAGAAACGTTCTTGGATGAATCCGATGCTCTCACCGCTTTATTTGAACAAATTAGTGACTAACCTGTAATTTACAGACAACATCACAGGCAGTGCAAAGAAGCCTGGGTCTGTGTTCTCATGACAAATAAGGGCTGGAGCACAGACGGGCTGAACAGAACGTTCTGTTGAGTCACTCCCTGACTGAAAATAATGAACTGTACTTTTGAAGAGAGTCTCAGACCACGGAGGGTGTCGACTCCAAACAAAGAGAGACACTGTGTGAAAGCGCAACGCAATTTTCGGAAAGATTTTCAGAATAGAAATGCCATGTCTTAAAATGGCACAGCTTTTTTCCTTCTTTTAAATATCGGGGATGATATACGCTCACAGGCTTCCACACAGCTGCTGCAGTCTACGTCAGAGTTTCATCTAAAACCAAACGGTATCATACCGACATCTGCCCAGACCAAACTCCAGCCTGCTTTCATTTTGGTTCAGAGGAAGACAGGCGGAGTTTCACTCTCTTATCCCAGCAGCTTCCTGACAGCACACAGTAAACACTGGCCCCTCTGAAAGATCATACTGTTTGTCACCCTTGGGCCCCAGCGAGTAACTCTCCTCTCATAAATATTAATGGCCACTGTACCAAATGGGGCCACTGGCTGTTAACGAGGGGTGTGGAGGATGGGAGGGACGCTTGTTCTCTTTTAACGCGGCGAGAGGCTCCTCTTCACTGCGGGGCCGAGGCTAACCAGAGAGGCCAAACTGGAAAAGTCCGGCCCTTACCTTCCCGACATATGGATCTCTTTAGCCCAAAGTGAATGGAGCTCGGATAGCTCATGGCTTTGACTGCCTGGTGCTCACTTTGGCTTCAGGAGTGAAATCAGCAATGCCAAAAACATCAGCTCTCCATCTGAATCACCAAAGACTATAAACTCAAATGATTAATGACCCACCCAGCACTCCAAACCTTTAATGCAGCCCAGCAGGGGGGAGACTGTTGAGTGAACCGTGTTTATCAGTTGGACTCAGCCAGCTTATATAACAGTATTACATAATAACATAAGCCCTTCAGAGGAGGTATACGGTCCTCCCTCGCTCCACGCCATGCGACTCCGAAACCCCCTCACCAGCCTTAGCACATCTGGTTGTCTCCTGACTTCAACCGGAGATATGCTGACAGCAGTTTTGGTCCAAAACAACCACGAGTGAAATTGTGAAAACCTCTGAGGAGTGCTGCTTGATTTGGAATAATTTGGGTTTGTTAAAAAAAAAAAAAAAAATCCCAGTCTTAAGACAACTTTCCTCCCTATGAAATATGTTCTCTGTGAAAATATCAAAGAAAACCCAAACAAAAACCTCAGTGCCTGAGGTTGCTCCAGACTCTTACTGACACTTGTTGTACACTGGTTGATAAGCAATGGGCGACAAAGCCTCAATTCAAGTTGCGGCTCAACTGTGCAAACTCAAAGATTTTTGCGCTGTGTTGACTTGGTCATGGCTTTAGTTGCTGGTAGTAATGTCAGAGTTGATTGAAAACAACGAGTCACAGGATTCTGGGGCAGAAAACCAAATTACAAACAGTCAGCAAATCACATTTCATTTGATTTGGTCTCTGCTGATTAAACTGCTGCATCCCTGAGTGCAACGAGTCAGAACAGTTGTATGGAAGTCTCAGTAGTTTTGATGTCACGTTATAGTGACTGTGTAGAACCTAATGCAATATATCTACTGCAATCATCATCACAACTTATGTATTATTGAGTGGCAACACTTGTAGTTCTGTCTTTAGTTTGTATGGGACATTATTTACTTTCTGTTCATTGGTCCAAAGTGTTTAGGGTACCCCTCGACACCATGACGCTGTTATGTTGAATTGGTCTTTAAACTAAGACAATAAACTGTAATTGTTTGCACGTGTTTGACCGACCTCTGTGCACGTGTCAGGAAATGAGGTGATGTCATGGCTGTGCTGTGATCATTCCACATGTTTTGATAGCTGAAAGACTTGAGGCAGCCCAGTGTCTTAATGAAGCTCTCCACAATTGAACAAACAGAAATTCATAAATTACATTATTGAAAATAGCAAAATTATATAATTGGAATATGGTCAAAGTTTAATTTAATCAGCCTCACAAATGAACTGCTCCCTGACTACAGACCTTTTCTCAAATACATGTAAAAACCCAATTTAGACATTCACAGCTGAGGCTGCTCCACTGATTCGCTGAAACACTGTTTCCACTTCGGTCGGTCTGGTGTTCGATATCTTCTGTCTGCTCGCACTGTTTAAACATGACTCACACACACGTGTCAGGATCTGTATTGAGGAATGATGCTCATTCACAAACCGACTCCTTCACTAAAACGTTAGAAATGTGTTCTTATGGAGTCCTCACAGTGACACGAGATATAGAAACCAAACTGTGATGGCAATACATATCGACATATGTTTATCGTAGATATGTATTGGATCCCAGTGTTCTCTGCTCAGGTGGAGAAGGACAGGCCTGCTTCTGTGCACAGTGAAATATTAAAACTTTCAGACACACAACGTGCAACAAACTAAAAATAAGAAATTATCCCACGCTATGTCAATAGAATTCCTCAAAACGATGTGAGGCCTTGGGACAGAGCACCATTGCATGACACGTTCAGTGATCGTATGTCCTTATTCTCATGTACAATGATATTTTTATTCTCCTTAAAAGTCATCGTTCCAGCTCGACTCTGTGGGTTGAGCCGCCTGCCTGAAGAATCAGGTCAGTGACCGTGTGGAGGTCCACATACAGTGCCCATGTGTCAGCGTCCGTACAGTGAGTCACTCAGATTAGCTGAGTCATAATCTCTGTCCCACGTGAATGACCTGATTATTGCAGCTGCATAAACTCATGCACACCCTCTCCGCCATGCTCAGCTGCCATTCTGTATCAGCTCATGTTCAACAGTTTAAATGAGACCCAGGAGGAGGAGAAGGAGAAGGAGGAGGAGAGGAGGACTTGACTGGTGATTGGTGGCAGACAGCGCTCCAGCTGGGTGATAATGCCAAGAATGTTACACTAACTCTATACAATGACCTCCACCATTATTTTGAATTTACGCAGAGTGTAAACTAAGTAGAATTTGGAAAGTATGTGGTGCTGAAATGGCATGTTTCAGCAAAACGCCCCTCACCCCTCGTCTTTTCATTTTTATTGACCTTGATTGATCGATGAAGTCCGGCCAAAAACAATTCTTTTTTAAGCAAAACATCGACTTCCAAGCTTTCCTGGAGTTCTCAGACTCGAATTCTGACCTTTTTCCGTTGTTCTGAGAAGCAGCGACAGTGACACCCACGCCATGTCAACTGAGGAAACCTCATTTGCAGATAAAAGCACTGACATGTAAATAAAGTGTATGTAGAGGACATTCCTGAAATACCGTTAGACTTTCAGACTTTCCAATGCCTATTCATCATCAAGTCTCATTATTTTCAGGGAAAGTTAGTTTTGCATGTTTCACATCCCTCTTGCTTTAATGACCCACTCATTTAATTTGCATTGCGTTAAAAAAAAAAAAAATCTCTTTCATCTCCAGCCATCTCCCTTCCTCCCTCCTCCGCCTCTGCACATTCATCCTCTTTTTCGACTTTCTCAGATTGATCAAATATTTGCTCTTCTTGGGCCCCAGCCTGTTTATTTTCTGAAGTGTGTTTTCAGCAGCGGTCTGGCCTGTGCGGTGGTTCAACAGTGCCGTCTCAGACGTCCCACTGTTTGGCTTAACGGCTGGGGGACAGAGGCAGGGACCGGGTACGGGGCTCTGAGTGTGCTGGCGAAGTTGGCTACTCTTCCTTCGCGGGGAAAACTGTGCCTGCGAGTCTCACACACTGCAGCCATTCACTCTCCCAGCACACACAGGATAGAGTATGGATTGTTTGGAGGCCAGTGGCAATGCCAGGAATGCTGAGCCCTAGTTCCTCTCTGGGAAAAAATGGTATTTGGTTCTCCCTCTCCCTCTCTCTCTCTCTCTTCCCTTCCCAGCCTTTGAAAGGTTGCAACAGTCTGATGAGAGGGATCACTAGGTGCATTAGCCGACCTGTTTCCTTTTTCCTGCAGATTCCAGCCGGGCCAGTCTGAGAAGGCCTCCCAGCCAGAGGAATCCTGAGGAGAGACACTGCCTTCCACATCGGTATTTCCTGACCCAGTCCCACATCCCCAGTGGCTCATTCACGAAAGAGAAAACAGAGAGATATATTGGGATGCACGTCCGTCTTTAACTCGGGGATAGTAATAAACCATTTAGAGGCTAAAACCATCAGCTGCTGCCGGAGGTTTATTTCCATGATTTCTATTTTTAATGCGATTTTAAATCTGCTTTTTTATCTTGAAGAAATAGAGTCAAAACCAAATTTCTATTGGCTGTTAAATTTATGCACCTCATAAGATGATCCGCCATGAGTGCATATTATCATTTTCATTTGCTTTGATGAACACAGGAGAGCGTGATCTGTTAGGGCTTAAACCGTTTTGGCATATGCAAAAGCATGATCATTGATGCGTGGGGAGCTCATCAGCCCTGCAGATCAAATTCATCTGCTCTTAGCTGGTGCTGTGCGTGACTGTGTGTCCACTTAACAACTCAGGGTTACTGCATGAATGTAACAGGAGCAGAGGGGGTCTGGGGGGGGCGGATATGAGACGCACTCCAAAAGTCATCAGAGGAGGGATTGTAAATGCGCAGGTGATGAAAAGCAAAAATATGCGAGTTCTTTTTATCGAGCAACCTGGACGCACATCTGGGATCTAAGAGACATCAGGTGGGAAAGGGATTTCTCTTCAGTTGAGTGAGTTTTAACGTCTCAGATGATTGCAAATTATTATCCGTTCAGTCTCACTAAATCAACGGCAGTTTCAACGAGTTACTGAAGAGCAGGAAGAACAGAACATCAGCTCTGATCAAAGTGTGATCGATGCAGGCATCAAGGGGCCAAGTGGAGAAATCACAGTGAAAGACGCTGCACTGTGCAGACACTTGGCCAACTTGGTCTGTCACGTTCATCCTATGGCAAAAACAGTCTCTAGAAAAAGGTGATAATCTCCGAGCCAACTTTGTCATAACCCTCAAGAAAACAAGTATTTTACGGTCAAACACTTCAGCAGTTGTTCCCAGGCTGTTGTCAGCCTGTTGTGAAATTCTGTCGACACATGCCAGAGGAGATCCCCAGGGTGAAATCCCATCCCTTCCCTAAAGATCCAGCGGTGTCTTCTACACCCTAAGCAGCACATGATGAGCTGATAACTTCTGTACTTCTCTCCACCTGTCCCAAACACTTCAGCCAAACTCAAACATGACAAAAAAAAAGATTATTGAATGTCTTTTTCTGTCTTAAAAGCTTTCAAGTGGAGCCAGTGAGGAACATGATGCCAGGCGTGTAAAGCAATCAGTCATTATCGTATGCACACACACACACACAGGTTAAAATATGCTGGAATTTTCCTATTTGCTTGGAGCTGAAGGTGACACCTTCTTGACTGAAACTGATGAATTAATGTTAGATTAAGTACTTCAGTTTCTATACATTCTTTCTCATGGTCAATTAAGTTTCCCCTCCTTTAATGTTGTAGCTGTGTCCCACTGCTGCAAAACTACAACAAGACTTCAGTGTGTAAAAATCTCTGTATTAATCCCTTTAAAGACATTGATAAATGTAACATTTCCCAACGTTGTAAACTAGTGCCTGAAGTCTTATCTGCAAAAAAACACAGCTTAACCCTACTTGAAAACCTTGACATATGGCCTCACATGTCAAAGAAAACTGTTCTGACAGTCCCTTTGCACAAAATGTTATAAATGTTCTCCCTTTTGAAATAAACCTGTCCACACTCTAACCGAGAAAGTGACCGAATGCAGACAGAAGAAAGACTAGATCTTGAGTAGTCTCTCTAAACACGGAATTTCACAGTATGGAGTCTATCCACATGTGATATAAAACGCACACAGTTTGCAGAAACGCTGTCATTATAGTCAAAAAGTGATACTTAGGAATGTTGGATGAGATGTTCACATGCCAGCGGAGGGAAGGAGGAGGAAACTCTTCCATGTGTTTGGCTTTAGAAAGGTTTAGAGTCAGTCTCATCTGCTGAATGAAGATCCACCTTCAACCTTTTATCGAGAATATATTAACCACGCAGCACAGTTTGGAGTTTGCATTGTACACAAAGTATTTTATTCTGGTTAAAATGTTTTGCTCACATAAATGAGCAAATAATTTTTTACCATTACTGTGAACAGTAGTAACTTTGCTTTAGCGTATGAGTGTATACCTGGGGTTTTGCCCATGGCCAACCAATTCCCCAAATGAAAGGAAAGCGAGCATAAACACTCCCAGACCTTTCGGTTTACCGCTCCATTTCACGACCTCCACGCCCTCCGCTGCCACCGCTCCATCCATCTTCCCTCCAGCTCAAAGCTTGACCCTCTCCCAGGCTGCCCACATCACAGCCTGAAACCCTGTCCCCCATGGTTACGTGTGAGAAACATTTATTTTCTCATAGCAGAGAAGCAACCCGCTGCATCTTTGACTCGAGCATGCTGTACCTAAAGGCAACGTCAGGCGGCTAAGAAACATTACACGGAGCTCTCAGGTTTTGGGCTTTTCTTTCAGAGTTCTCTGCCAACAACAGCCGTCCTCCTGCAGTTGCTAATATCGTGAAAGGGCCAATTCCAACATCGTTTTAGACACATCACAAATTCCTTCCGCGTTTCTGTGGTGATGTCTGCATTGACTCTTCCGATATCTGTGCGATAGCTGTGGTGTATTGAACCTATAGCAGGTAAAAAGTCCTTGTTGCAGATTCTGCCATCCTATGCGTCTACACCCTCTTGCCAAGGTACTCGGTTTGGCCAGTCGAACAAGACAAGAGTGTCTGTGGAGGTAGCTTACCAGCGCACCTCCCGGTGAACCAGGGAGAGTTGATTGGCGGGAAGAAAACTACCCCAAGGGGAGAGACACATGGATGAGAACAACAAGGAGGGAGACACGTGAAGAAACCGGACAGAGCTGAGCATGCAGCCAAGAAGCCAGAGGACACTGCTTGCCAATTTAAGTTGAGTTTTATGTCCGCTCCATTAAACAATTAAAGATGCTGGAAAGCTAATGCTTAGTCTCTGGCTGCTGTTTGCTGAGACCCCTGTGGGAATGTCTGTCTCCACATTGTCCAATTGATTCCAAACTTCTTCCATTTACTGATTCTTTTTTGGTCAAACTGCTCTTCTGGGAGCAGCTCAGATCTATGCCCCTCCACAAAACAAGTTTCCTGAACTTCACGGTTTGGGATTCATCCTGACATGTGATTTATGGGACCTCATACTGTGTACATAGGTGTGTGTGCCTTTCTAAACCATGTCCCAAACTCTGTTTACTATAGGTGAACTGCAGACAGATTGCAGCCTCACACCAAAGTGTCTTTTTTTAACAGCCAGTATTATTCATATAAAATGTTTTTAACACCAAAAAACAGACAGAGGCCATTCCAGACATGTAACACAGTCAGCAGCACAGCAATGGGATTTTCATCTCAGAATAAAGTTATTAAAGCCAGAAGAATTTCGTTTTTAAATGTTAGTAATTAACCAAACAGTTGGTGGCATACATGTAGGAAACTATCTTTTCAAGCAAACAACCTTTTTTGGTTCTTAGATTTTTATCACTGAACTTGAATTTTTGAGTCAAAATCAGTTCCTTCAAACAAAAAAGATTTATTTTGTTATTGCTTGGAAAGACTTCTGCCTGTTGACTCTGCAAGAAAGAAACGGCTGCATGTTTGTGCAGCTATCTAGAGAACAGCCTTGGTGCAAAACACCACGGCATAAAGTCATTATTGATGCACAGCTTCACAGCGCTCAGCACTCTGCAGCGCTTGCACAGTGGCACCAATGGCAGGTCGTTGGCAGGAAGTAGACTGGAGGGTTAAGTAAGGGTGGCGGCTGGCGCTGCTACTGATTTCCATGGGTTTGGATGAAAACTGACTGGCTTTTTATAGAACAGTGGCCGGGTGGGGTCACAGGGTATGCGAGGCTCAGAGCATTCACTGTGTGGGAGTGTGGCACTCGTTCAGATGCAGCCGAAAGTAGAGACAGCGAGGGAGGAAAAGAGACGAAGAGGTGGCGGCGGCGATGGGAAGAATCGAAAGCCAAAAGAGAGAATCCGCAAAGAAGAAAATGATAATGCATGAGACATTTCACCATCTTCTCCTCCCTGTTATTCAGGATAGGTGTGATCTATGGAGAAGACATGTAATGTTGAGACTCAGACGGAGAGCAAACAGTAACAAACCAGGCTTCAGGAAATACCATGGTCCCAGCCCCAGATTTTCAATCGCCCTCTCTATCTCGGTTTCCCTAGCGTCTATGTGCATATCTACATGTGCACATGTTTGTTATCTTCAGACTAGTCAAACAGTAAGAGTGATTTACACTGGAGGAAGGTCTGGTTCGCAGCACTCTGAGTGAATGTTTTTTCCCGTGCCAATATCAGCAACATCACAGATGACAGAGGGCTCGGAGGGATAGAGAGCTGTGGGGCCAAACACAAGTTAACACATGAGCCCCTCTGAGTCATACCAGGGATTCCTCTCTGCTCAGCAGCTGGATGATGAGGACCAGAGCACCAGGCAGGCCCTATCATCCAGGGAAATTAAAAAAAACGGGGCCATATTAATGCAGTTCATTGTGGGCCTGCAAAGTTAAGAGGGAGATAAGTTTTTCTTCATCAAAGATAGATTGTTTATATACAGAGCAATAAGGATCGAAGATAGTGATGATTTATGATTTATTTTACTTCATATGAGCACAGTAATCGCTGAGGTGTGGTCGCACAGTGACCTAGAAGTTTTATGTGAGACGAGAAATGAGAAAAATGACGATCTGAAAACCAGTCTATCCGCATGACCCACAACCAAAAGTGCACAGGAACAAAGCACACGTCTCGAGGCAGTGCTGCGGATGCATTTACTGGATGTCAAAGGCATCTCAATGCATGTGAACTGGAAAAGCAACAAATAAGAAATCTAAATGAAACCATCCATTATATGAAAAGATGATGGTTTCATTAAAGATGGCACAACTGAGTGACAGTGGATGGAGAAGAGGGAAAAAGGAGGACAACAACCCAGAACTAAGGGTGCAACAAAACATTGTCTTTTGACAAAGACCAGGGGTTTCACAAAAAAATAGAAAAGCTCCTGAACAAAAACACCAGGAGGGCAAAGAAACACTCGCTAGGTCAAGACACATGAACATCCAACAAACTCCCAACCAGAGCAGAGGAAGGCACAGACTATATATACACAGGCTAATTACAAACAGGACACAGGTGGGCAACAATGAGCAGGTGCATGTGACGAGGACAGGAAGTCATTGGTGCAGCGACTACAAAATAAAACATGAAACGTAACATATGACAAAAGATATCCATCAAAATAAGCCATTTAACTCATATAACAGCAAAATATATGATTTAACTGGTTGTTCTATTAATTAAGGCTTTTTTAAAAAAAATCCTGGTGACCTTTGAAATTGCAGTTATGGCTTTTCCCCCATTCATTAAGTTTGGCCTGGCCTTGTTTTTGCCTAAAATAAATGCCCAGGGCTGGTGCCTAGATGGCTGCCTAGTGGCAAGACTCATCTATATGAACATTTATTTAAGACATGCACTGAATATATCATGATAAATAACTACAGAGTAGACAGCAGACGAAAAAGGCTATGCTAATGTAGTTTGACTATCAGCAGTGCTGGATTGATTCCCTCAAACTGTCTTTGATGAAATGAAACCTGCTAAAGTAGACACACGTGGAAACGGACGTGCCCAACTTGACATGCCTTTGAACTGACAACTGACAAAATACTATCCGTAAACTTCACTCAACCTAAAGCTATGATTTATTCTCTTTTTGGACGAAGAATAAACACCTTTTCCATATCTAAAGTTTGGCCAGCTCCTTCATGAACCTGTAAATTGTCAGTCAGTCAGTCATGTTCAGGCAAACCACTGAGGAAAAGCTGTGTTCCAACCCTCCCTTTACCCTCCACAGGCACAGCTAGATCATACATTGCTCTTAGTGGGAAGGCTCGTCTACATTATAGGGTACTTAAATGACAAAAACAAGCCAGTGACTTGGGAGCAGATCATAGCTCTAGAGTTTCCACTAGTGGCTGTCTACTGTGTCTCAGTTCCCAGGGTTCTCCATTGTCCCTCTTAGTCTGAGTGCTACCAGGAAACCAACTACTTTGTGGTACTGGGGCTCACAGAACACACACAAAACACAATACCAGCCATCACAGATGAGGTTACAAAACAAGGTGTAAGCTCACCTGAGAGGAGAGTAATCGTAAGACAGCACACTGCTGCATTAGTGCTACTGCCAAGGCTCGGGTCAGGGCCGGTTGTTTGTGAATGTGCCATTTAGCTGGATTGTTATTTAGCGGACTTAACACTTGTTGACACTGGCACACTCCTTGGCACAGAAAATAGAACAAGTTACAAATACAGACAGAGGGAAGCAGATTCCGTGGTTCATGGGTTTCATGCATTATATTTAGGTGCATATTTAGATCACAGGTTCAGAATTGGCCTTTTGAGTCAGCAATCAACCGAGGATATTTGTGAGTTTGGGATTCAATGTTGATTTTAAATCTTTGGTCTCTTTCTGAAGGCTTTTTAAAAAATTGCTTTGCAGGGTTCACACCTGCTGCATCAGACCCAGCAGGTCTCATTTGTGTCTTCATGATAACATCAATGTCACTGTCGCAATGTGTGAACATGGACTACAATGGAGCGTCCATTTTATTGCACTGAAGACATTTCTCAGCCCACCCAGTTCTTTTAAAGAGCTGGAGGAGTCTTCTCCATTTCAGTTACTTCTTTGGTTTCCCCTGCGAAACCGCCTTCATGTCATTTTCCAGTCTTCCTTCTCCCCATCTGTTCATTCCTACATTTTGCTCTCTCTTCCTCCTCGTCATCCAAAGACAAAGTGATCCTAAGAGACTCCAGGAGGCAGGACTTGTCCTCATTCCACTGGCGCCTTTCCTTGGCCCGGTCTTTGGCCTTGATCATTGCTGCCATATGGTTGGAGGTTGCCTGCATTTGTTCAGCCAGGAGATGGGACCTGTACTCCACCCACTGGCATTGTGATTCTAGGTTGTTTCAGCCTGGGTCAGTGCAGTTTCTTCTTTCTCTCTGATGTGTGTGTGTCCTTCGTCTTCTCTCACTTTTTTTCATTTTTGTTGTTTTTAGAGAGTGAACCAACATTGCGTTTATAATCCACTTTTTATTTAATCACCCAATTGGTCAGGGCACACATTGTACTTCCAGTGAAGCCTTTTTCCAGTTTAGCCCAGGTATGAGAACGAAGGCCAGTTGTTCCCATTTCCATACGTGAGTTGAATTTGTGTATTCAAGCCAGGCTGTGTGTTCATCCACTGGGGAGTTTACATAGCTGCACCCGCATCTTCAGACACTGAGGATGGACTGGCAGAGGGTTTTCAGAGTTCTGAAATACCGTAGCCTGTCTCATTAAGAAGTTTACCTTTGGGTAAAATAAAGAAAACCTGAGACACATGTGCCTTCTTCACTGCAGATTACTGAGGTTCTGTCAATCCAAAGACAAACTCCTAACAGCTGTTTTAATTGTTGACTTTAGAAATGCAAATGAGTCCAACATGATCAAAGTGTAGAAAACAAAAGTTAGGGAGCATATGACCGGAGTGGCTTGGAAAATGGTTAGAGGCAGACGCAGAAACTTTATCCAGGTTAAAAGTTAAAGGAAAAACAAACAGTTAACCCAACTAACTTACCATCTGGTGTATTTGCAACACCCTGAAGCCTCTATGGAAAAAAAACACCCGGCACACCATCACAGTCACGCTGCTACAGCACGCTCCCTTCCCACAGCAATGAAAAGCCTCTTCTATAAGCCCTTCCATTGACACCAGGTAGCTACTCCCTTGGTGCCTTGGATCAATCAGCCAACAGCTTTCACCTGTGCCAGGTTCTCTCCAGCTTCCTCCACACAGTTGCATTTACATAAATCATGACAACAAACTTAAAGGACAAATGGAGTGACCTCACCCACTTTGTCAAATGTCATCATCTTATCTTTTCCACTGTGACAGAGGATATCATAGAATTCTTTCCACATACTGAGAAGTTCCCCCCATGATATGGAAAATTAGTTTTATCTGCACAGTCACTGGAGTCCCCCCCCCCTCTCCGGATGATTTGCTTTTAGAGAGGATTACAAAGAAATCAATCAACACAATCAACAAACATTAAACTCACAGGTTGTTTGCACAGAAAGTTATGAATTCCTCCTCTCTCTTTGGTATTCATGACACATCTAAGAACACTTTTTATTAAAAAATCGAATCCAATAAATTTAAGACTCCTTCCGTAAGTTTATTTTGAACGCCTTTCTCATACCTGTCATTAAATTTGAACCAGTGTGGGGATATATGGTGACAACACACCAGTGTGGAAGCTTTTGAAAACTGTGTGGAAGGGGTTTGAAAGCTGGATGAGTCTCTCCCATTTTCTGTTTCCACGTCCTCCTCCCACTGGACGCGGTCTACCGGGTAAGATCCAAGAAGGGAGCTCGAATGGAAGGAACAGGTGAGCCATCTGTCTCTGAGATTCACTGTGGCAACACTTGAAAAGACAATTAGACTGCTCCAACAATGAGGCCTTTGTAAAACTGCCTTAGCTTCTTAGCTGGCTCTTCTCCTTTTTTCCAGGTACGTTTCAGGGTCCGTGTGAAATAACAGCAGACGTCAGAGTGACGAAGGCGCTTCCGTGTGGCATCACGGCAGACTGGTTTTGGCAAAAAGGAAGGTCAGGCAGGTGCTGACATAGAGCTGAGGATAACGCCCGTCAGACACCATTGAGGGAATTGCATTCCCAGTTTTCATCACTTTAAATGGTAGGACAAAGACACACTCTGTGTGATCGACAGCCACACTCCTTTGAGTGGAAAAAACCTGTGTAATGATTCAAAATATGAAACTGGGCAGCTCTGAAGAGAAGCACTATTTGATCTGTAGATATACCTGGGCAGGACTAGCCTCGGAGTGTCAAACATGTGGTGGGCAAAGTGCTTCTTTTTTAAAGCAGACAGAGTTTGGAGAAATACAGAAAGAGAGAATATCCAGCTGACAGTAATGTTTTTTTCTGGGGGAAAATGTTCAGCGCAATCAAGTGCAGACTTTTCTGCAGTAATGTGATTACAGTACAGAGACTTAGGGGCTTTAAATGTGGAAAATGTCAATAGATTTTGGGGGAAAGTACCAGTGTGTTTTTTAGCAGTTTGTTCTGTTATGAAAGCTTTTGGAGGAAGTGTGCTGATGTCTGTACAGCATTATACTGGATCGGCATGGCAGCACAATACAGTACAGTCGGCCCCTTTGTAAAGTCTCAATCAGCCCCCCCCCCGTCGTTGATATAGGTCCTGCAATATAGCTCCCAGTTTGAGCAAACATTGGGAGCTATTGTGGAAGACCGAATTTTGTCAACATGCACTTTTTTTTCTCGAGCCTCCCTGCCAGGCTGATAGCTTCCCTGAGTTCCCAGCACTCACCAGGAGGGAGATGTTATAATGACCATGTGGGACAATTTTATATGAAACACCTCTCTGCTCTCCAGGCGCATGGCAGTTAAATCCCCCCTTCATGCCCAGTCCTATCAGCAGTGCTCGGGGCTCCCCACTGGGGTCAGGGACAGAGGGGTAGGAAGGCTCTGGGGGAAACTGAAAGCTGAAGCCCTGCGATAGAACACAGGGAGTGCTGGTCGTATGGTTGTGGAACCAGCTGTACATCATCTGGAGGGTTTTTTTTCTCTTCAAAGTGTTTGCACAGTGTGGGCCCCCACAAGTCACAAGACACCCGAGGGGGAAGTGAAAGTGGTAATTACCCAAGGCCTTAGGTAATGGTGTTTAAAAGTCGCTTTATCTCAACCTTAAACCATTAAAAAGTGTTGAGTGAGTGCATTCTGCACACTGCA
This sequence comes from Pseudorhombus dupliciocellatus, assembly GCA_016785235.1. Taxonomy (NCBI): domain Eukaryota; kingdom Metazoa; phylum Chordata; class Actinopteri; order Pleuronectiformes; family Paralichthyidae; genus Pseudorhombus; species Pseudorhombus dupliciocellatus. Next base: position 643,883 of record JAFBJW010000149.1, on the reverse strand, counting down.
ACATGCTTTTAAGGTGTCCATTAGAAATCTAGGCCCTCTCATGCAAGTTGTTAAATATGGAACAATAACTAGATTGTAATGAGTAACACCGTGAGGGCTTGTTTTTTGTTGGAGCTTATTAACCCGCCTTTTGGGTGATGATAATGGCCGAGTAACACCCTAATCTATGTTTCATGACTGAGTTTGCTAAAGGATTTACAATAGTCTTTTTTTCTCATTAGGACTAAGACCTGCTGTAAATTCCATGCGGTGACCTAGGTGCTCGCATTCCCGGCAAGAACTGACAGTTGGAGGATATTTTATCATCACTGCTGCTTATCGACTCACAGCCTGGGGTTTTGGTGTTTGCACAGGAAAATAGTTTCTGCTTTGAAAGCTTAACCTAGCAGGACGGTTTAAGCTTGACTGTCCTCAAGTCCTAATAACAGTACAGGGATACAATTTTCTTTACAGGGCCTCTTATCAAAACTGCTACTGTGGTTCACCTCACGGGAAATGTGCATGCTTGTCTACTGACTTAATGCCGTCACACACATTGTGGACATAAGCGGGGAGGGGGGGTGTGTCCGTACATTTGTACTCCATGAGTCACTGATTCAAGAATAACTTCACATTGTAAATTTGGCAGGGACGTATGTTAAAATAATTCCCTCTATGATGATCTCCTCCTCAGGGTTTGTCCTAAAAATCACAGGATCTGTGTGGAGGCAGAGGGACAGCACCTTCACCTGGACCAGAGGAGCAATCAGCAGGGGTGAAATCTGTTAGCTGATTGATCCTCAGCATCTGAGCTGCCCAGGGAGACGAACCACTCAGCATTTGAACTGGGTTTATTTGACTACATAAACATACAAATCAACTCAAATTGTCCAAGTGCTCTGCTCAGTGTCTCTCAGGGTGTCTGTCGGGGGGCAGCTCAGACTCTGCTCCTTTTATACCAGAGGCTCAATCAGCTCAACAGACTCCACCTGTGCTGATTGCGCCTCTGGTCCAGGTGGTGTCGTCCTGCTGCCTCCACAGATCAGCTGATCATCCTCTCACCCCTGTATTCCACATTGCATCTTAATCCATTAAAAACATAAATGTCTGATTGATGATCTGTGATTGATTTAAAGAGTGAGTCTGAAACTGACACTGCCTGTGTCTAACTGGCCTCTTCAGGGCTAAAGTAGTGATTGTGCCCTCAGATGAGACTCATCCAGTCTGGGGGCGAGTCTACTGCTTAGCGGTTAGGGTGAGCTGCCTATGTTCCATCCCCCTACAACACCCCACCATGTCACCCCCACGCTTTTCCTGTGAAGGAAACCAGTCTAATAGCTCCCACATGCCAGCAGAGAGTGATGAGACTCTGATGAGCCTTTCTTTCCCCTTTCTCTGTCTCTTTATGTTTCTTTCTTCCAGTGACCTATTGTTGTCCAAAGATTACTACTGAAGTCCAATCATCACATGAACATAATGGTACAGACTAGAGTACAAATGACGCCACACTCATGTAGCTGTCTGAACATCTGACAGATCAAGGTTCAAGTAAAAAAGTCAGCTCAGTTCAGGAGACATTAATTAGAGACATTTGGATCATTTTACAGTTTGAGTAAACCAATCTAAACTTTGGGCATGATATGATCCAACTGCTGGCAGAGATACCTGGAAACATGAAAAAAGACATTTCCAGTAATTATCTTAAGATCCTTTCTTATAATATCACCAAGGCCAACATTTTGTATGTGGTTAGGTTTGGGGAAAGATCAGGCTTTTAGTTAATACAGAAGATTACCAAGACTCAAAAAATGGTCAAAAGACTGAAGTCATACTAAACTTGTACAATCCTTTAAAACTTCCTCTATAAAGCTGTTCAGAGACGGATGGCAAATTGAAAATGATAGGAGCACTAATGTGGGCTGTCACACACTCCGATCGCCACTCTGTAGATTAAAGAGAAACAGGAACTGTTGGCTGCCAGAATATGTGAATCCCTGTTTCCAAATTTTTGTGTCAGATAGTTTTCCCCAGTTTGTTTCTTGGCCTTGATTTCGGCATCACTGAGCTGGCAGCGAGCACTGCGTTGACATCGCACATTACTGTCTGCTGTTAGGTTATAGCCATGTACAGTGGGATGATTACGTTGACCATCTTAAAGCACGAGGGAGGGGCATCTTGTCATATTTAGTTAGTGGGAAACACTGCATTGGTAATCCACAGTGGCTGAGGGATATTATGGAAAAGTGCTCAAGTGTGACTATCGATGTTTTTCATTTACTTCAGACTATGATTGATGCTTCGCTCTCTGAAAGCAGCGTGCATGTAAGCGCCCTTGTCGACACTTCAGCTCTGATGCCCACGCAGGCCTCAACATGCATCTGTCTCGTATGAAATATAGTGACTGTGGACTCTGCGTGGTATGGAAACTTGACCTCAGGTGGAAACCCCAGAGGAAGGGCCATCACTATGCTGCTACATTCCTTCAGCAGCAAGTGATCCACAGGGAGGCAGAGACACCCTCCTGTCCAGCACCTTCCCTCAGAAACCAGTGGGAGCCATTGAGCATCCAACGGCTGAGGAGGCACCGTCACATTGCCAAAGGAAGCCATTAGACATTCTCTGGAAGAAGCATGGGGTCTGGACTTTCTCCAGTGTTACCCTTTCACACATGTACAGCACAGTGGGATGTTGTCCACTCAGACATGTTCGCAACAGCAGCACGTCCTGCAGGGCGTAATGTACTGTATACGTTCTGCTGCAGCGCATCGAGAAGGCTTGAACACTGAACTTTCTGCTGACTTTATATATTCTGTCAGTCAGGGAGAGTCTGCAGAGACCCTGGAGGCCCTTCCATGACATTCGCATTCACGCATACACCTCCCTCCATGGAAACTGCAGAGGAGTTCAGTGCATGACTAAAAGCAGCTTCTGTGGCATTTCATTTATACAACACAAGAGCAAAGGAAGTGGTCTTTCTGCTTTTTACATATCATGAGGCTCCATTTTTTTGGTAATTTAAGCAAGTTGTTACCTTAAACGGTGTTTAAGAGGGATATATTATGACTAACAGGTGTCTATTTGAGTGGGAATCTGAACGTTAGTCAGAATCAGCCAGGTTCAAGCTCCATGTCCTGTGTGAATCTGTGGACACTTCATCACCTCCGCAGGGCTGTTTGTTTTCCTGCTCTCTGCTGATTCCTCGCTGACGCTCGAGCTCTTTAACAGGGTCGGTGTTTCCCAGCAACAGCTTGTTCTGCATCCCGAGCCGTGCCTGTAAGCCGCCACTCAGTCTGACAGGAAGACGCTGGCCACTAATGAGACTGGATGATGCATGGGCGAGCATCACCTGGGGCCATCCGAGTTAATCATTTCCATTCAGGGCAGCCGAGTCTTTGTGTACAGGTGATGGCTAATAAACTCTCAGTCGGGGGCATTTTTACTTTATCAATGACTTTTGGAGCCGGTCGTAAATGAGCTGGGACTGTTTGTCAGTAACACACACACATTATTAAACTCCCTTGGCCTTTCGGAGGGGACAAAGAGATCCACAGTGGCGGCGATGGTCGGTTAGCTGGCACTTTCCCCTCTGAGGTCATCTTCTGAATACCCCTCATATTGAACTGGCACACTGAGAACACAAGCCGGAGCCATCCACCAGTGACTCAATCAGGTTTATTTAGCCATGACACGGATCAGGGACTTGCAAGAAAATGTCAGTTTTTTTTCTCTCTCCTCCTGCGGTGCACTGGCCGCTCTTGAGATGTGGACAGGCCTGCACTTTCCCAAAGACTTTTCCCCATCGCACCCCTAATTAGGTAGGAACTTTCCGTGCTCAAGAACGCCAGTGCGACCATCAAAAGGAGGAATGCTCGGAAACAGAGAGGAAAGCTCCAGGAATCACAATCTTCAGGCTGACGGAAGCCTCGTGGATTACTATTTACAGTGTCACAGGCCTGGGAAGCCAGGGAGGAGTGGAAAAATGGAGTCTGGAGTGATGGAATATTTCATAGAATGTCTGGCCCGACCACTTTTGGGCGGTGACATACAGAAGCGACGCTGACACATTACATATTATAAGTTAAAACAACCACCAACCAGCTATACATCATCACTCTATGGCCTTTGGACTTCTGAACAAAGAAGTCAAGTGCAGGACGGGGGAGGCACTGAGGCTTTGTGGTTGCATTGGCACATGAAGGAGGAACATGTAGGAGGTCCTCTGACCCAGTATATGAATACAACACAGAACACACAGAACATCAACTCAGATGTGCAGCTGTCATTGTTCACTTTGTGATAAATAAAAAGAGATGTCACTGTTGTAATATGGCTCTGGAACCTCTCAAAATTAAATTTCGCTCATCATCACATTTCTCATAAGGGCAGAAGTGAATAATGTAGGCCTATGTGTTGGATGGGTTACAAATCTAATCTAATCAGTTAGAATTTGATTAGAGCTTTTTACACCACAGACAAATTTATGGTGGTCTTTTCTAATTACAACGTCAGAGTCAACGTCCTCACTTGCAGCTCTGTGCACAGTGCCTCGAACTACAAGCTTTTCTCACCATCTTAGTGTTGTGTGAGTACATGCAAAACTGTGGGAATGGGATTTGCACATTTCACCCTGAACCCAAATGCATGTCTCACAAGACGGGATCGAAAATAAAAGTGGCTTATTTGCAAAGTTCCAACTGAAAATCACCCAAAAGTGGGAAAAAGGCTCAGCAAACAAAATAACAAAACTAAACAACGCAGCCCTGACAAAGCATGACTTGAAGCATGAAAAACAGATATGGCATTGCTTTTCCTGAAGAAGAACTGGGCTCAGGACAATGGGACACACAGACAATATATAAACTCCAGGTAATGGGGAACAGGTGGGGACAATCAGGTCAATCAGAGAAACCACAGCAAGTAAGAGAGGAACAGCAAGACAGTTTTCAAAATAAAACAGGAAACACAAGGCAACAGACAAAAAAAAAAAAAAACTTAACTTGATTATTTTGGTGTCAAAAGCATTCAAGGACTCAGGAGGAATTTCAGTACATAAAGGACATGCCTTCCTAAGATGGCTAATCATGCTCTGTGATCCCTGAGACGACACTGCATCATGACCAGTCATTCATCTATGAGCAATACAACCACAGAAGCTCATGATTACACTGGCAAACGTTTATCAAGCAACAAAATACATTGCTGTCTGCACAAATGTCAGACAAAAAAACTGAACTGTGCCTTAAATGAATACAAATGTGCAGTGGACTTTTCTGGACTCAAAGGAATTCCATGCTGTGGACTGTGAAACATTTTTACTGTAATTCAAGTTAAAGAAAATTATTCATCACTCTACTCGAATTATAAATGCAACTCTGATTTAGAGAAAAGTAATCAAACTGAAATGAATTCTACTGAATGAAAAAGCTTTGCAACATATCAGACCAGGATCTTGAATCTTCAATATTAAATATTTACTTTTCGGTAACAGACCCCAAAACAATTTGAGAGGAGGAAATGGCGTCAAAACAAAAGTCTAATTCCAGTGCCATAAATAAACAAACTTGGCAACACTATCACCGACTGTATGAGAGATATGAGAGGCTACTGATTGTATCTTCCGGACAGCTTCACAAAAGCCACAGCTGAAATAAACCACCCCAAGGGCATCTCGGCAAAAGCAGCGCAGGGTAGGCCGAGGCCAACTCATTCCTTTTTGCCATCCACATTTTCAACGCAGGGCCAGGAATTCCACCCACACCCTATTCTGTTATTAATAATGGTGCAGAGCACGGCAGAGAAAATAACCACTCTGCTCTTAAGCACAGTCTAATGGAGCAATTGCTTTGGCCTTCAAAAACTATGATAAATAACCTTTTGGAAAATGAGAAACACAGAATCCATTGTGAGAGAGAGTGAAATGATTCCTGCAGCCCGGCTTGAAGAATGCAGATGCAGAGCTGGAGATGTGTTCAGTTGGAGAAGAACTTGATTAATGTTTATTTAACTGTATATTGCATAAATATGGGAGTTCACATATTTAAACAAGGATGAACAAACGGTATGGCGTCCATTGAGAGGCGCAGTGAGCATTGCTATGATCAAATTCAGATAAGATGCAGACAATGTAGTTTTTGTCAGTGTTGCATTCCAAGTCTAATTTCAATGAATCAGCACCAGATTGTTTTCGCGGATCAGTGATGAAACAACCGCAGAGGATCAACTGATTTTGTTTAAACCAGAGTTACAACTCCAGACAGATGAGCTGCTGACAGCTCTAATCACACTCATACCCGAGGACCTGCACACTGCCTGTGTGTTGTGTGTGTTTTGCTAAATAAAAGAACATTTCTGAGCGAGTATAAAGTAAAAATGACTTACAAAAATGTTGTTTTTTTTTCCTTGAGGAAATTAAAATACCAAAACCTCACATGATCACATAGTTGCCCACAAAATTACAGAAAAACCATGTGACCATCAGGGGCTGCAGGTCTTGTAGGATCAAGCTGGATAGCAATCTATTCAGCTCTATTTCTGATATATTGAGAAGCATCTTAATAGCTGTTAGCCCCTGGTCATCTTGTGTTGCTGGTCACTACAGTTGCCGTCTCTTAAATCCTCTTATGTATAAAATGTGCAAATGGGCATGGAACAGATTAGCCCTCTATCACTCTCTATACGTATTGATGCATTATAATCCATACGTCTGTACACAGTATAATCCTGTATTACTTTTGAAGGACGGCCCTGAGCTGCTGCAGGCAGAAGGTGATACATGCAACGTTACTGCAGCTTATGAAGAATTTATAAAGGCTTCTGAGTGAGTCACTGACGCTGCACTGGATACCCTGTGTGTTGTTTGGCGTCTTTATCTTCTCATCTGGATTTCATGCATCTTCTGACATGATTCATTTGAACGCACTCAGAACCCTCCCTGACTGTCACTCACGCGCACCAGCCTTAACGTCACGCAGGCCTCCTATCACAACAGTGAAGTGTAGATAACATTAGCAGGTATATGCAGTTTCCCTAAGGATTAAGTGTTTTTACTGCCATGGCTGTGAACATGAAGAAAGGAGAAAAATAATTTGCACATAGTTTATAATTGCACAGCTGTATGGAATATCAGGAATATCTCCATCTGTTTCCATCTTTAGCAAATCTATAAATACACGGTACATGCAGTCAATCATGCAGATGGGTGCTGGAGAAGCAGACCATTGAATGAACAGCCAAATCCTGCGCTGGAAAGAGGGAGGTAAGAGAAAAACGACCATGGCACAGGGTTTGTGTGTGATTTCTGAAAAATGCACTTGACCTGACTCAACTCTCACCATTTCACTCATTTTCTTTCTTTTTCCTTCTTGTACTTCCTCATTCATCTTTGTTCAGCAGCCCATTCATTATAATTCCTTGAATTCTTTTTTTATGTGAGCCCAAAGCTGGAAACGCTTGCCGAGGCAAACAGGAACACAATCGCACGGCTGACATCAGAAGAGCGCAGCAGACGTGATTTCCTGAGTTCAGTATGCTTCTCCGCTTCTCACCACTCAGCACTATTTCATTTCCATGTGTGTGTTCCTTCTGCTGTATATCACACACAGTGCATCGGTGCCCGCTCGCGTCATTTCCAATTTCAGAAATACACTGCAGGTGGGGGAAAAAGACTGCGACGCAAATGTGACCTCATCCAGAGGGGATGTTGTGTCACGGCAGTGGCAACAGTGGCAGAGTCACTCTGCAATTCCATGAAGAGGAAAATGACTTTACATACCACCGCAAACCTGCAGAGACTCAAAAGCATTTAAGTATGTCTCCTTTACTCGCAGCTGCAGAGCTGATCTGATGATGTGATTTATAACCGGCGCTGGCAGAAGGTGACTCTGCTGATCACGTTGCAGAAATATGCAGCGTGTGTTATCATTTACTCCTCCATTCTGCTATAGCAGGGCGGAATATCTAACAGACTCAGTGACTCTGGAGGTTGGATGTTTGTTCTATGCATTCAAATGTCTCGGAAAACCAAAACAGATCTAAAATATATGCTCTTTTGATACACGTGTTTACATAATTGCAAATGTTTCAAGAAACCTGGAATTTAAGTCAATGTACTGTTCCACATTTTAAATACCAGATATTTTGTTACTATATCTTCACCAGAGGAAGGACTTCTGGATCTAAAGTTATCAGGGAAACAAGCTGAGCAAACGCTCCCAGCCCACGTTGTCGGAGAAGCTCTGATTTTTAACATGAGGCTGCTTCATTTGGTTTGTTTTTTTTCTGGATGTGTTTTTTAATTTCAGTTCAGTTTAAAGAGCAGCAGATCTTGTGGAATAATCAGCTCCCACTAAAAACCTCCCAAACATACGGAGAAAGAGAGACACAAAACCAAATAAGTAAACGTTAGCAGCCCGTGAGAAGCCCAGTGCCTCCAAAACACAATTAGAAATACACTTATTCTGTGTTTTTAATTGACTCAATGACGAGGTCATTCATTTCGGGACATAAATTGTCAACTGAAAGACCCCTCATGGCTGAATAAATATACAGTATGCTTAAGAGTTCTGTCCTCCTGAATGACAAAAACACATATTTCCCCTCCGTACTCCTGCAGTTGTGGTATGAAGATTGCTTTGCCAGGCTTCAAGCTATCAACCAGAGATTTCTGGCAACAGTCCACTGGTGGAGGTGAATGGAATTTCATTTCTGGTGCTCAAAACTTTGGAAACGTTTGGAACGCTTTCCAGCACAGATGTTGTTGTTACCCGGGATAATCCTCAAACCTCACTCTGAACACATTTCATTGTGTTTTGCAGTCAAAAGTAAATGATGGGGTTAATTCCATTTATATTGGCCAGAAATCCACACCAATTCACTTCGAATGGATTTACAGTCTGTCCAAAATATCACATGTTCTCCCCTTAGAGTCTCCAGTGTGGCAAGACCAAAATGTTAAGAAGGACTTTCCTGTCGGTGAACGTGTTGGCTAAACACCCCCTCACCTCACCCTCCCCTTCCAAAAATGAAAAAGAACCTGTGGCAGCCTCAGTTGTCAGACAAACTCAAACAGCTCCATATCTATTCATTCTTGCCTCTGTGTATCGAATTAGAAAATAATGTGACATGTGGTGGTTTCACAGTTAATGAAGACAGTCATGCATTCCCAGACATCCATATTTGAACATTTGACTTGAATTAACCACCCAACCAAATGAGTTATCTTCAAGAGTTCATTAAGAATGCTTGGAATTAAATTAAATGATTTCACAGAGATTCCTCAATAATTTGATTGACCTGAAAAAACAAAATGCCTCTGTCATGGATCACAAGCTCCTTGGTGGAAGATTAACTCGATAAAGATTCAGGTTTTAGTTTCAGGGATAAAACAATTTATGTTCACATGTTTGGAAAAGGGACATATGACATGGATGAAAAGTCACTTCTACTGCTGTCACATTATCATGGACCCTTTTCTTTCCATTGAGCGTCGCTGGGCTCACGTGATGACCATTTACACTACAGGCAATTTAAAGTTTAAGCCTCATGTCTTTGCACTGCGGGAGGATTGCGGACATGCAAACGCCACAGAGAGAGGCCCCAGCCGGATGTAAGGGTTTTAACCAAGAACCCTCCTGCTGTGAAGAGACGTCGCTCACCGCAGCACCACCTTCTAGCCAACCACAAATACATACCCAAAGAGTGAACATTAAAAATCACTGTTATGTGACATGATCCAGCCAAAAACAGCTCCACTCCCTTTCAGCCTGTCAGTTTGACACATTAAAAGAGACATCTTAGCCAAGTTGGTCTCATTTGATGCATCTGCTCGTTTCCCTTGTGTCTTTTCCAGAGAACACATTTACACGTTCTGCTGCAGTGCACTGACAAACAGACGAATCGCAGTTTCAGAACCATCACATTGCACCATGATGATAAGCCTGGCAGAGCTCTCCTGGGTTCTCTGAGAGGCCTCGCTTATATTTTCCCTGATTAGAAACAGCTTGCTGACAATGGGCCAAAACCAGGGAAAAAAACTAAGAGAATCTGATAGGTGGGATATTTATATTTTTGAACCACAGTGGGTTTAAAGAAAGAAATAGGGAAAGTCAAGGCATATGCATTGACAGACACATGGACGCTAACCCATCTTGATGTATGCTATCATCAATCTCCGGCACTGTTTAAACAATGATACTTTCAGCATTCTGGACACACGCATGAAGTCAACACAGCTCACATGTGCCAGTACATGGATACCCACAAAAGACGCGCTTGCAGTCTGAGCCTCGTTATTTATTGCTCTGGCACCACACAATAGGGACATGGGATTTGTTATGGTGGAAAATTCCTGGTCCTGGTTTCCTGGATTAATAAAGCCCGAATTTAAAATGTCAGCTTTGATTTGGCTACGTCCGTGAAAATGATGAGTTGAATTAGAGCACAGGACCATATGATCCACTCGTAAAAGACGTTTTCGGTTTCACTGGCTGTCCCAGTGGCTGTGTCGCACGTGCCAACACAAGGCTATGATTAGGCTGGTTTAAGTGGTAATAGGCGATATATATATATGTATATGTATAAAAAAATGATGACTGACATTGCTGATTCAAACGAGGGCCTGAAGAAGTGTTAAACTCAGCCTCCTGCAGGGGTTTCAACTTCTACACTTCTCTCTCTAACGTGAATACATGTGTTTTATATTTCCAGTTACAGTTAGCATGAGCTGTGGACCACCAAGGCTAAAAGATACACATGATGTTTTTCTTTGGGGAATTGTTTTATCTTTTGAGTTCTGCACTGAGAAAACTTCTCGATTTAGCTTTGGCAGCTTGTTACTGAACTTTCTCAATGCTCGGGGCAAAAAACCCCAAAAACGCAGCAATTAGCAATATAAGAAATAATGTAGGGTTAGGGTTATGAACCATGGGTCACCATTGGTCTCCATCTGTTCAGTACTGCTCATTGCTTCATTATATACGGTGGTCTTGCAGATGTTTTGATTTGCTCATTAGCGCCTCCTTGTGGTCTGAGTTATTATGCTATTATGGAGTAAGCGTGCATGGTTAGCAGGTTCACCAGGGTTGTGCATCTGTGGCACGTTGCAAACATGGTGCTTATTTACAAAAAAACAGTGCGTGCATGGACTGTTTGCGGCGTTAGCCCTGTTTCTACAATGTGTGTGATGATGCACTCTACAGTGCCTTTATACACTCCTCCTCACTCACGTTACAGCTGTCTGGTGCTCCAACAGCAAACACACAGACCCTATGTGCAGCTCTCTGTTTTGCCAGCGTTTACAGAGGAACTACAAACACACGCAGTATTTTTAGCCTGGCACAAGTTCACGCGACATGGAAGTGAGGATGGAGCATAAGAGGGCCATGCATGGGGTCAAGAAGAGTGGTGCTCGCTTGGACACAAAATGTTTGAGGGGGCTGTTGTGGAAATGGTCAAGGAGCCTTTTCTTGCCGGGAACTGGAAGCTCCTTGTCTCTCTGCCTGGGAGTATTCTCAGCGCCGCGCTCGCAGCACGTGTCAATGTAGCGCTACCAGTGTGAGGGAAATGCACGGAGAAGGTCAAATAGGCAGCTTGAAAAGAACCACAGAGTTTGTTCACAGACAGCCTACAGAAAAGATTCCACATCAGCGACCATATGTAATTAACTGTTTTAGGTAGGTAGCAATAAAACTGCGTTTGTCCGTATTCTTGAATTCCTTCCTCCAGCCACCGAGGCTGTCTCTTGCATGCGGGCTTGACCCAGAGGTTGCCAGTTTGTGTTTGTGTCTTTGTCTGCAGCTCCAGTATGGGCTTGTGGTTTTGGCCGGGAAAAACAGAGGAGGGCAGCAGCGTGGAGGCGCGGGGGGGGGATGAAGATGGATGTGGAGGAGAGGATGAAGAGCGCCTATATAATTTCAAACTCAAAAGTATAGAAACATACTATAATGGAGCTCTGGCCACAAGTGTCTGTCAAAACTCAGCACTGTCATATCACAACACAAGGTTTTTCAAAGTCCATAAAAAAGGGATTCACAGCCTACGACACTTGGCACTGCACGCTTTCCGTCCTTTCATTTAACGCTCCCCAGCCCTTTCGCCTTGTGCCCTCTTTCAAATTACATCTGCTATCACCGAGACGTCTCCGAGCCTGGTTTACCCCCTGTACCGCGCTCGTTTCACAGTCTGTCATTGTGCCTAGGGCCAGGCCTCTCTCACTGCCCTCCCCCGACCACCGGGGAAAAAAAAAAAAAAAAAACTTAAGCCAATTTCTGGTTGCTGATGTCATCGCCACCATTCCAACGACTGCCCTGTAATCAGCCCGATTCTGCTCTGTGATTGGAGCGGCCCGTCCACTCTGGGCCAGCGCAACTTCTGTGGGACCGAAGGAACATATGGAAGTTCGTGTTAAGTCAATCCTCTCAGTAAGTGCCATTTGTGGAACGAAGGACTGAGCTGGTCATTTGGACTTGGTTTTCAAAATAAAATGCCATTCATCTCCTTGCTCATGGTTCTTACTCAGCCTGGTAGAGGCTTGAAGGTGTAAAAGATATGAATCCATTCATTCAGTGCTACGTGGCTTTGTGATTTGTTTTTGCCATACAGGAAGTTACATCGTCAAAACAAGGAGCAGAAAGAGCCCAAAGTTGAGTGTTTCGGAGGTAATGAGGTAAAGTAATTGAATAATGAGGGGCTGCAACCCGATCCCTCTTGTTTGTGCCCTACAATCTTCTCATTATGTGATGAGAAGACTGCAATTAAAGCACTCCAGGAAAAAAAAAGGCCCATTCGGAGTCTTCCAGGAGCTGCTGAAGTGGCTGGAATTAGACGAGGCTGGTATTGAATAGTACATTGTATTTATAATTTGGACCAACTTCAGACAGAATGGCTATGATTGCCTTCAATTACTCTCTCCAGTGTATCCATGGGGGAGGGGGGGGGGTGCAAATAAAATGTAACACGGCTTGCCACAACACATTGTGCAGGGCCGTCATTAGGAGCCACAGCGCCGTCTGTTCAGCGTCTCCGCTGTCCTGATTAAAACAGGCCCAAACAAGGCAGGAGAGGAGACGCACATTACGATGATTTAAGTGGTGTAACTCATAGTGCAGATTTTAAAATACTAAAATACAATTATCTTTTTCATTTTAAATGACCTTTAGAGAATTACCGCCCCTGCTCTTAAGAATCCTTTTTATTTATTTTTTGTTGTGACTTTCACAGATATGGAAATACATTGGTGGTCCCTTTTTTGAGTGCACTAGCCTTACGTGTCATCCCTGCCCATAAAACTATGATGGGATTAAAAATGTGATAATCCTGCTACGTGTATGTCTGGCCTCCCGTTGACATTACTTTTTAGCGTTTGAGAGCAGTCCTTAGTGTCTGGGGCTGCGCTGTCAGCAGCGTTTGGAGACGATGATGCAGTCACCCACACGTTTGCTTTGTGACTGAATGCTGGCAGGACGTCACTAACAGTTACTGTCAGTAACGCTTCCAAGTCATTGTCAGTCCAAGAAGAGAGCAAGTAAGCAACTACAGAGAGAAAAACTGTGTCTTGTTTACAACAGAACGGCCAAGCCCAGTGAACGTGACCGGTCATGTGACACGTGTTCATGCGGGCAGAGTTAAAATGAACAGAGATGCAGTTCTAGTCAGTGTTATTGATGTAGAATCCAAAAAGGTTCAATGTACACAGATCACTGCCCAAGATAAATTTTGTCTGAATATCAACAAGTCAAGCTTGGGCAGGCTTCACAGTGTTTCTGTCCACGGGGAGTGAATCAATCATTTGTCCTATCAAAGTATTAAAAAAAAAAACATTTTTTTTTCTCAAGAGTCAATCATTTTTATTACTGCCTTTTAGTGAAGCTGAGACAAAGCGATTGTTGCCATATTTCCAAAGAGGGTTATGGCTATGAAATGCAGGGTTCATGCGAGGAGCTGACAAGGAACAGTCCCAGAGGTCAGGACTCTCTCACAGAGCCTGCTGCTGCCGCAGAGCGGACCTGCCACTCCACATCACATCAGCTGTCAGCCTGCTGCTGGGACCCGGCTCGAGACGCAACACAAGGCAAATTGCTTTGTCTGCAGCCAGACGACGACATACACCAGAATAACAAACCATTTCAAACAACCACATTCACCAGGAGAACGAATAGAGGAGACACTTGTTCTTCTCCTCATTTCCAAATAGTGTCAGTGAAACATTTTCTGAATGAGATTCAGACATATGTTGTACAGAACAAGAGACATAAGAAGAGAAAGCCGATGATTAAATATAATTTTGCTTTATTATGAGTAGTTTCCAGTTTGCTGAATGGAGACATTTGTCTGTTTCATCTATGTAACATCTGGTTTTGTTCTTGTCTGACACTGGACAACCACATGACTTTGACCCTGTTGTTAATCACAGCATCTAATTAAGACGTCAACTTCTGACACCTTCCCTAGCGGTGACGTGCTCATCTGGAAAGTCTTGAGCATGTCTGAGTTTCTTATGAAAAGGTGGTGAGGTCACCTCATCTGTACGACCTCATTCCAAAGCCACTGTCGTCGTCTTGTAAAGTGGTGATGAAATGGAAGGTCTGAACAGCGACAACACATCTCTTTGGAAAACTTTGTGCACCGTCTCTGTCTCTGCACGCGTTGTATGTTAACTTTAATTAACGGCCCCACTGATTCATGCTCACAACAGTCAGTCTGAAAACACAAATGTTTCAGTTGAAATACACAAGCCATTGTCAACGCCTCAAGGACACATCAGCCCAAACGTGCGTGTGTTGTTTTTTTTTTAAACCTGTATGTTCAAGTGTAATAATAATATTACGCATGGGGCAACTTCATCAGTTCTCTGATCCTGAGGTGATCTTGAGTTATTTATCTTCTGTAAAATCTCCTCCGTCTGGGGTAGTGAGACTGAGTTCCTGACAGCTCCAAAAAGAGGTTTCTGTTGCTGCAGGTTAGATAAACAATCTGTCACGGAGGCTAGTTGAAATAACGAAGCCCCGGAGAGGATGGAGCCTCTTCTGGAATGATGGAGGAATGGACTGACAGAGTACTGACAAACGCAGAGAGGAAGAAAAGTTTTCCATCTCCCCTGATCCTCCCGGTGTCTGGTCCAGCCACGCTGAGCCCCCTCTGATGGGGCATCACTGCCCCCTGCTGGTGCTGCTTCGAAAAGCTTTTTATCCCCCGCCTCTTCTAGTTTATCGTACCATTGCCTTTTATTTCCTCCCAGTGATTTATTTATATTTTGTGTCTCGCAAACGACCCAAAGCCGATAAAAGAAGGCTATATTTAAAAGTTTTACTGGCTGCTCATGTGCCAGATATGCAAGTTCCTTTATGATGCCATAGTTTTTCTTTTTTAACTCATCCAAGCAGAAATATTTATTTATGGGGGGGGGGATGTTTTGGAACCCCTAGGTGGCAGCAGCACTGTCTTATTTCATGGATTCCATCAAATTGGCTGATTTAGTTCAGAGAGAGATGAAACTGAGGTGAGCATCCAATAGGATATCTTACAGAGGGGTCACTTGTTTGAGGAGCCGAAGGCTGAACAGCTGGGAGAGAATTTATAAGTTCCCCTCTGGACAAAATGTGAAATCCAAAGTAAGTAGCGTTTCCATGGCTGCCCCTCAAAGCTGTGTACTGCACACACACACACACACACACACACACGTTACTGTATATACAGTCTCTATACTGATGATTCCCTTCCCGGGTATCATCTTGGATCTTTCCCCTGCATTTCACAGGGAAAGGGTCTCCTATGATTAAATTGCCGGTTTCATCAAAAAGCAATTTGCCCCAATGAAAAGAGATTATAGACATGGTTGAAAAAATAGGTCATGCATTTCAATTACTTAAGTGATGGGGTTGATAAGTATTGGTCTAGACCGTCAAGTGTGTGGGAGATGGGATCCGAGCCCAGGGACATTCTCCTTCAGATTCATGAATTCAAATGTTGAGGCGCTCTGCTGATTGTGTGTGAGAGTGGCAGGTAGGTCCATGGGAGGACACAGACTGCAGTCACCAACGGCTTGGGGATGTTTTCAGGAAGAATTCCTTTAAATTAGTGAGCCAACAGATTGGTGTAAAAGCTGCAACTTCCTAAAATGTTTCTATCGGTTAAAATATGAAGCAAATGCAAAATATAGGAAGTGCCAAAATGGAAATTTGCTGCAGGAAGCCAGAGACAGAAATGATGGAACAGCAGGCGACAGAGAAAAACAGTGGGTTGCTTTTTAAATTTGGCCTTGGCACCTTTGTATGTTGCCATTATTCATTACACACACAGACTTTTGCCGTCTCGCTAACACAACAGGTCGATGCTGCGAGGGACAGACACAGCTCATTTACCAAACTCTCAGGCTCCATTCAGGCAAATTCACAAAACAGAATTGCAAATGTAGAGAATAAGTAAGGTAACAAACCGGGCCTAATTAAAAACCGCTAAAAGGAATATACTCCTAAATACAAAATACAGTTTAAGAATGGCTGTATTTTTTTTAAAGCTTTTACAGCTTTGTCAGGTTTCTTTGCGCCCTTGCTGACTCCAGACGAAGACTTAAGCCGTCCTCTGCCCTCTGGATTGTCCACACTGATGGGAAAGGAGTGGCTGATTAGCTGCTGACAGAAGGTAGGGGCCAATGTTCTCAGAGTTGTGCTGACTCCAGACCCTGGAGACCCCATTTTGGCCCTCTGGTTTCCAAAACCTGACAGCCAAACTGAGCTGTCTAATTAGTATTGTGATGCTGTCTTTCCACTCGTCTCATTTGGGCCCACCATCCCTCCCTTGCTGGCCCGTTCACGAGTCACGATCGCGATGTACGTGCAGTAGTTTACTGAGATGAGCTTTGGGGCTGCCGAGGGAGGCAAACAAATAGAAGCACTTATTATTTGACAATTTTTAATGTGCTGTTGTTTGAATCATTTGCTGTCACTCGGTGCATCTGTGCCAGGTGGGGATACTTGCCAGTAATGCTGCTGAGGGTCAGGGGACATTTGAGCTGGCATGTTTGTAAAATGAGGCGATTATGCTCAGATTCGTTCCTTCCCGGCATCCCTGAGTAGCTTGTTTTAAAAATGTTTTTTAACAAAGTCAAACTATTAAACTAAATCGTTATTTGCCTCACACAAGATTACGAGGCAATACAGAACCCACAACAACCGAGGAATGACACATCCAGGCCATTTGTTGTCATGGGAGCATACACATAACCTCGTTGTCGTTTTGTTGCTCTTTGTGATCATCTCTCATGGTTTCTATTTGGTCCAGTTTGCCTTCCATGTTGGGTCCTTTTGTGTTTTTGTCCACTTAGCATCCATCCATGTCCATGTTGTATCCTCTTTGTCATCTGCTTGTGTCTCTTTGTTGCTCTGTGGCGTTACTTTGAAGTTCCTTTCTGTCGGCTTGTGGTTGTTTGATAAATGTTCACTGTCACGTCATGCCAAGGATCTGGTGCAGGTGTCGTCTCTTCCTTAACGCACCTCTCCATGAATTCAAGTGAACCATTTGTCACCGTCCATCTTTGTTACAGGGGCACCAGCGGGAGGGGGGAGCGTCATTGCCAAACAATTCTCATCACGTCATCAACGCTCTGAGGTTATTATTCAAACATCCTATGTCTAAATGCTCCACGCCATGAGTCCTCTCGCAAATAAAACAACTGGCCAGTGTCGGTTCCTGTCGTGCTTCCTCCATCGGTGGGCCACTTAAGACCACAGAGGGTGTGTTGACACCCAGTGCGACCTTCTTCTCATCCTGTGAGCGGGAGGGTAGAAATACGCAGCTGGTTGACGGCTCAGTCAAGTCTCACTCACTATCGCCTTTGCAGATCAGACGGCAGGTATGAAATACAAGCTGAGGCACAAAGAAGCGCAGCGGTGCAGCCAGTTATCGCAGAGATTCTCAAACGCTATCTTACTTTTTCATATTCACACAGTATAGGGACGAACTAAAATCAGGAGATTGTGTCACAGACTCAAGTCAAGAAAGCAAGAAAGACAGAAACAGAAACATTAAGTGACTGAAAAACAGACGATAATGGCTTTACTATTCCATTTTGTAGATCCGTTTTTGTTTTTTCCTCTCTTGACCATATCAAAATAAACATTGGCTTAAAAAAGTAAGGAATGCATTAGATTAGTTGATCATATTTTCTAAAGCTTTGTGAATACTTCATTATTCACGATACGGAGCCAAGAACAAATACAAGATTTCACGAGCTCTCAAGCGTTTTTTCCGTTTCTTGGATTTCAGGATGCGTGCTGCTTCTTTCAACTCCGAGTGAAATGAGATCAGGTGACGGTTCACTGCTTTTAATTCCATCCGCTGGCTCGAAAGCGAAGGGCCCCAGAACTGTTTGATATCATGTCAGAGATGTCAGTGGGTCTCTGGCAGAAGGACAGTGACACTGGAGTGGACAGACTCTCTGAGCAAATGATCCGCCTCCAAGAGAAGGTGTTAAGATTGTCGACTTCCATATTGACGTCTTTGCAGCAGTCTGTCGGCCGCAGAGGGAGAGCAGAGGAAAATATGGTGCCTTTACTTTTCCGTGCCAGGAGGCCACTCATAAGTTATCTAAATAAATTATATTTAAATTATAGGTTCGTGGAACTTTAATCTGCACTGATGCACGGATGTGAGAGGACTTGGGGGGGGGGGGTCATCATTATGCCGGCTTCATTTATGGACGCTCAAAAGGCATCACAGGCAATTACCGACGGCAGAACACTGTGGAGGATCAGGCACGTTTAAATAAACCCCCCCCGCATTGTTGCTAAAATGAACACTTACGGCAGAGCATTTTCTATGCAGAACAAATGACTTATCGCTCATCACAGGCCGGCAAAGAGGGTTAGAGCAATCTTAGTGTCAGAGCAAACACTTAGACTCCTATTAGCAACGTGACGTTAACTAGATTCATGTGTGCGCCCCACTTTGTCCTTGTAAGGTTGTGGTGCTCCCGTATTTAACATAAGAATGAGTCACCGCGTGTTGCTCAGCATTACAAAGTGTCTGAGATGAAGCCACGATTACATTTTTGTCGACAAAATGACAGGCCAATTCAAAAGTTTAAAAAGAATAGAAATGTAAAATTTAAAAAGCAGCACAAAAGTTATTTTGGTAAAAGAAGAAGAAGAAAACAGGGAGGCAACCTTTGGCTTTGACAAACAGAGTCTGAGGAGTTGGGTTGATTTGTCCTTGTAGAAAAATACAAAGGTGATCTTTGTCTGACAGCTTAAAAAAAATGTATCTGTAATTTGAACTTCCCTAGCTGAATTGTGGAAATGCGTAAAAAAAACAATAATTCGGTTCAATTGCTCTTGCAAAATGTTTTCCATCCCTCATGCAAATCCTCCACAAGATATATTATTTGAGAAGAAGATTTTTTTTGGTAAATGATGGAAGCGAAATTAACGAGGTGAGGTATGACATGATGTTGACATCCCTGTTTGTATTGATGAGCCAAGTGGCAGCACTCACGCACAATTTTTCAAGCTGCATTTCAAAGGCTGAGGGCAAAGAATTATGGATCAAGGCTGAGCGTCCCCGAGGCCTCAGGGAGCTGCTGTGTGGTCTCTGGGGCAACACTGCAGAGCTCCAGAGGATTTGGATGGTCCGTTGCTCATCAGCATTTTTTTCTGCACCGCAACAACAACACAGCCAATCCGCTCACTTTCACTGACTTTGTCTCAGATTAACACCAGTTATTCTCACATTTATCTGTACCTCTGTGTCTGTGTGCGACAGCCACTCTGACATTACGTTCCAATTAAAGCATATTTAATCAAGGAGTAGGGACCAGGCGACATATGGTGTCCCCCATTTCGCCAGCAACTCATTGTGCTTTTGTTCAAAATCAATTAATTATGGTAAATTAAGCATAGAGAAGTTGCCAGGCCATGACTGATACCTGCGGTTCTCTTCTTAATTACTCAGCAGTCCAATCTGGGCAGAGTGAAGCATCCTGCTGCACGACTACAACTGTAAATTGTTCACGTCCCGCCATGAAAAACCGATGAAGGGAGGCGGCCGGGCGACATCCCCGACAGCCACTGCGGCCGGCGTGATTAACTGCCGTATAACTGGCAGGTCGCTGCTTTGTTGCACCAACATTGCGGTCGTAAGGGGCGACCTCCTGATGGACGTGCACTCCCTGCTGATAAATCATGGAGAACCTCCCCGGGCTGTCACTCACTGCAGCTGCCTACACTGTTATTACCAAGTGAAATAAGTGTGCAGGCTCCGATGCTGAGAGTCAGGGGTGTAGGCTAGAAACGGAGACATTTTGGTGACATTTCCAGCTGACATTTGATGCCTCTTCATCTCGGGTTGTCTCATTATAAACAAGGATTTAACATGAAGTTGACCAGTGTTTATTTAGTGCCATTTTTCAAGGGCTAGAGTCAAGGCTGATTGTCTACACTTCTGAGTCTCTACATTTATGACTCACTATTATTTTTACAGCTAGGCCGAGGTCCTGCTACGGTCACTTGGTGTGGAAGATTGGACAAGTCTGATGGGGTCTCCATGCCTGTGCATGGGATGCATATATTTTAATGTGTTTTACTTTAAATGTGAAACGCTTCGCAATTTAAAAAAAAAATGCCGTTGACATAACTTGAAGATTACAGCCTCCTCATTTATCTGACATTTCTTTTTCTTATTCAGTCCCTTCAGTTAAGGTGGTCCCAGACATGACCTCCAAAGGAAATTCAGAGGACTGGGTCTGGACTTTCTCAATCAGTTTCCTCTCACACATGAATAACGCAGCAGGAAATTCTTTCCTCAGACGCTCAGCAGCCAATTTGGATTCAAGTGGTGCAGCCGGCAGAGGCAGGATGTATGGAAGCAAATTCTGCTGCAGAAATCACATGTTTTTGTATTCGGCATGTTGACACACAGCAGCACATGGTTTATTTGCATTCTCACAATCTATTCAGTGTGTTATATATCATGTCCTCACACGGCCCTTTTGATGGTCATAGTGAACGTCTGGCCTCTATGTGAGCTGTGATGGTGAAATGACCCTGGACCACGGAATTTACTGTTGCTATGCAGAAGCAGCAGGGATTGACTTCAATTCCACCAGACTCAAGCGATAAGTGGTACGGATAATAACTTGGGAGATTAATGGCTGGATGCATGGACAGCATCTCCAATTAAAAGATGAAATTGCGCAAGATAGTGTGTAAAAGCAATAAATAAAAAAGCAATCAAACGTTGGATAGGAGCTGGGCATGCACACGGACACACGGAGACAGAACACTACTGGTCAGATGATGCTTTAACAGCTCATCAAAACAAAAACACAGTGATATATGTCTATGATCAAATATATAGTAGTTTTTGGAACTTTCTTGGGCCAGTACATTGTGCAAATAAACACCAGTACACAAGATAACACTGTCAAAGACCAATGCAAATACTGCAAGATAATTTACTGTGCCTGCTTGTAAAATGTTTAGAATGATAAACCACAACAATGATACAACTCATAAAATCCCCCCAAAAAACAAAGTGTAAAATGTGAGAACCATAAATGTGCCTACAAAGCAGAGAGTTTGTCATTGGCCTGCAAAACAACTTTAGTATAATAAACCAGGATTTGCCTTCCGGCTCTGTGGGAGAACTCCATAAACAAAGATCAATGCCCGCTTGACACTAGCTTGATTGCGGGCTGTGTTCTGACATTAAATCAGTATGATAAGAGGTGGTGGTGGTAGGGGCACAGGAACAAATGGAGTTTGACAAACTTTATGTGGATCAGATGCATCACACTGGAGGAAATGCTGAAACACAAGCAAGTGTGCATCTGAAGGACACTAAACTATATCAGCAACACACAGTTCTACAGGTGGAAGACACAAACATTGAGTCGAGTGATGTGAGAGCACTGCAAACAAAAACACATGCTTCACGTGAAGGAATGAACACCATGTCCTGCCTCTGCTGGCTGCACTACCCTCAACTTGTTGTCTGCTGTAGAAGACAACACTGTCCATTGCTACACAAAATGAAGGCTGACATAGATGTGTACAAGCATTAAATCCTGTCATACAAAGGTGTAAAAGAGCTTTGAAATATCATGGCATGGGTGCATATTTTTTTTTCCATGAGTCGATGTCACATCCTTCTTGCATCAAGCCAGCGCAGGTGACAGCGACAGACAAGGATTCATACTCGCGTTGGTAAAATTTCTGAGACTCGCTGCAGACATTATTTAAATGGTAATGAAGAGAAGTGATGGGTTTGGCAACAAATCAACAAATAAAGACAGCAATACTCCACCTGATGGAAAACATCAGCCCAACCAAGACAGCTATGCAAGACAGAGGGAAAAAGCAATTTTCAAGTAATTATAATTCTTATCCCCCCCCCCCACATTCAGCAGCCTTCTTCCTTAGGCTCCAGAAAATATCTAAAAATATTTTATTCCACATCAGGTAGGAATGCCACGGTGTGACCGTTGGCTGATCTGTGGTGCTTAATTGGAAACCTCATGCTGGCCCCAAAGCCATTTCTTTGGGCTGTTTGGTGTCAATATTGCATTCCCAGTTTCACATGCGACTTCAAATTGAAATCTTGCCTCCTTTTGTTTGTCCTTGTATTAAATCAGCTGCATGCCAAATGAGGAGGAGGCCGGGGGGGGGGGTTACTTATTAATTCTTTTAAAGTTCCATTTACCTTTATTACCACATTCAAATATTTTCTTACTTAGTTTGACAGTCTAATTGGGTCATGCAATGCTTATCACTTCAATTGACAATGCAAAAGATAAACTGTTTTCTCTTGGATTAGATAAAAATACAAATAAAAACTTGGGAAGTTTCTGTAACTCTTGTGGCCAGTAGTCAAAGTTTATACAAACGGATCCAACTTGGACTCGCCAGTGAAACCTTCGATGGAAGGCCCCATGCAGGACATTCAACAAGTTGGCTCTGCAATTCTCCTGGCCACCTCACAGAGCTCATCACCACAGGGCTCAGAACAAATGGGTGAGCAGAGAGCGCTGCTTCCTGTGCTGCTCTTTCTTCAGCTCAACACTCTTGATGATATTAAGAACTGCTGACACTCTCTCAAACTATTGAAAGAACATTTCAAGATGCACCACTGCCAGCAGCGACATAATAGAGATCCAATCTTCACACAAAAAAATCCATTTAGCTTTCTTTATAGAAGCAATAATCTGTACACAATGGAAGCTGCTCAATTGGGCTCAGATGCTACATTGTTAGCTCTCAGACTAACAACGTCAGAATTTGGGCATGTACATTATTAAATGCGTAAACTCTTTTTTTTCCAGCTAATTAATTTTGCCCAATTGCAATGGAGCAGATATTGTAGGATGAAACTCACATGACAAAGTGACAGTTATCCAAGCATGCTGCGTGCACAGAGCTGGAGGGACAGTGGCGCTACTCAGAGAATGTTATACAAGCAGCTGCGACTCTAAAAGCTGCCAGCATTAGATCGAACATTCACCACCATTTCATTTGCAGCCGATGAGCTCGAAATGAGCTGCTCTCTGTGGTGTTGGCAGTGACGGTACAGGCAGGCAGACGCATTTAACCACTCTAGGTAATTCCATTACATACACTAGCCACATAATTGAAAGCACAGCAGCCAAATGTTGCATAATCCTGACCCATAACCCAATTATGATAAACAAATGAGTGATAAGGAAACTTGCTTTTGAAATGCAACACGTTGTTACTTTCAGCTAAGGCTCCAGTGGTTAAATAATTCAAATCTTGTCTGGTAAATTGACCATCTTGTCAGTTTTCCCATGTTCTCTTGTGTAGGAGTATTTTCCCACTCAGAGCGGGCTTCCGTCTGTGCTGTGTGCATCGCAACTGTCAGCTCCAAGCCATTAGTGAGGGCCTATCAAACTGCAGCTGTGCGCTAGATTGCTTTTTTGGCAAAACCGAGGACACCAATTAAACACGGCTTTGAGTGTTGAGCACACCTCGGTGCCCGCACCTCTCAGCTGGATGCTGGCTGTCAATGTGCTCATTTAGTTTGATCACAGCAACAGTGCCTTTGTAAGTATACAGCAGACATCAATTATTTAACAGCCGCTGATAAATAGTCACAGTCCACATTAATATATTTATCACACAAATGTATTGAACGACTGCGTCTGTAGATACGTCCACTGTCCCTCTTTTGTGTCCAGCTAGAGGGCTGCTGTTCCTGCACGACTTTAGCTAAAGATTAAAAAAATAATAAATCTGCACATCATTACTGAATACCAGCTCTTTGCAGAGATTTCCAAAGATGAGTGTTAAATGTGCCCTCAGCAAAAATTATAATTAAATCATCCTGGCATTTTCTAAAGAGGCAGTTTAATGATGCTGGTAATCCATTAACCTTTTACCCCCCACTCGCCGGCCTGCATGCGGCTAGAACATGAATTAATTAAGTTGCCCTTTTTTTTACATTGCATAAGAAGCAACTCTTGAAAAGTAATCTCAAAGATAAATATGTTCTCAACCACCAAATATTCATACTGTAGGAGTCACACAGTTGTGGGCTATTTATCCAAGCCTTCTTATTGTAAATGCAGAAGTGCTGCTGTAAACGCTGTACTGACCGGCCTGCATGCGGCTAGAACATGAATTAATTAAGTTGCCCTTTTTTTACATTGCATAAGAAGCAACTCTTGAAAAGTAATCTCAAAGATAAATATGTTCTCAACCACCAAATATTCATACTGTAGGAGTCACACAGTTGTGGACTATTTATCCAAGCCTTCTTATTGTAAATGCAGAAGTGCTGCTGTAAACGCTGTACTGACATATGCATCTTCAGGAGGTCCAAAGTGCAGCCTCTGATACAGTGCTGGAGCACGAGGTCATGGCTGGATGCCTCTGTAATGCATTACCTTGAAATAAAGGCACACAAACACAAGAGCACTTTGGGACTTCAACAGTCCAGTGACTGTGTCTGTTCAATGCACGATACATATTCATGTTTCGTGAACCGCATCCCCAGTTTGTCTGCTTTCTAAACACGGTCAAAAGATTAATTGCCAAGATTTCACTGCTCTCGAGGAGACAGCTTGTATTTCACTCACGGATTTCCGTTGATTCATTCATGTGCAGGGTTATTATGACTTGACACCCCAGAATGTAATCTGAGCTGGGTAAAGGTAAAGAGAGGAAAAGGAAGCTCCTCTGCAGTTGATAAGACTGGTGTATTAGAACCAGTAAAGCCTCAAATTCAGTCTGGAATCTGCTGTGAAAACAGTATACAGCATATTTTTATTTTGACTTGTGATTTATAATGAATTGTGGAATGCATCTACCTATACATTGAGGAATCTTTCTGTCTGATGTTTAATATTTGACAAGGTCAGACGTACTTCACCATGTTACGCCAGCATTGCACCATGAGATCTTAAATTATGATGGGCACCGTGAACTCAAAAAGAAAAAAAAAAAAAGGGAAAGAATTGATTCATTATTTATTATCGGCAGCTCTGAAAAATCTATTTTCAAACAAGGGTAGTGTTGGTTCTAAACACTTCAGTTGGGAATGGGCTGTTTGCTAAGCTGGTGATGATACATTCTTCATTAAACTGTTAAGTACCCATTTCAAAATGAAACCTGCTGAAAAGCAGGTCGTGCTCTTTACTTTGTAGAGAAACTATGAAAGAGGAAGTGATTCTTTTAATGCTGTGGCCATGAAGGCAGCACCTCGGCCACCTGTGGGTGATTAAGTGACTGATGTGATGAAATGATCAAAACAGCATAGAAGAACAGGTTTTGTCCTACAGGTAGCCTAATGTGGGCTGCACGACAAAAACGAAAAGCAACATTAAAAAGGTCAATCAATTAAAAAAACAACAAATGCAACAGCAAGGGGTGACATGTAGTGAGGGGAGTGTTTGAGATTGCAGGACAAGACGAGTCGTCACAAACTGAGAGAGATGGGCTCTTAACAAGAGCTGAAAGGACAAAACTCATGAAACAAACAATGCAACTACTTCATAAAAGAAACATTCTCTAGTAAGAATTCTGGCCTGACAGATCTCAACAGCTAGTGTGGTGCTCACACATGATATAGAGCTGGCGCCGACACACCTGTCCACAATTTATACTGCCTCCATCCTGCTGCTTGCTGATTGGTGTGGCATCGACCCGAAACCTCCAATCAGGATCCCAGCCTTCACCATCTGGCCAGAAGGAGGAGGAGCATCGGGGCACACACACACACACACACACACACACACACACACACACACAGGCAGAGGTAACTGAACACAGGTGAAACAAATGAGGAAATGGTGCAGGCAATCACAAGGGACGGGAGACAGGACAAAGACAGAAAGTGAAGGTGGAAAAGCCACGAGGAGGAAAAACCCCCCAAAATAAAACCAAAACAAAACAGGAAACTAATATCTCTGAATACAGATAAAATACTCTTTATAAAGGAGTCAAAGTCCAGAGTCAAGACAAAGACATGTTCATCTCTGTCAGCCCTCTGACTGCCTGTTCTCTGTTTATTCCGTTTTTTGACACTGCTATCCCCTGGGCTCTTAAAAATACAAATGCCATTTCTGAAGCCAGTTAGACACACATTTCCACATTCAGAGAGACAGACATTTGTTTGTTTTTTCTCTTTCTTTTGTCAGTTGAAATGTGAATATTTGTTTCATCACAAATAGACACAGCGTGACAAAACAACGTGGACATTTTTGGGGGGATGTGACAGAATGATGCAATTGGAGTCATTACCAATTAGCCTAACTTGTGATCAGAACATTTTTTTCCTTCCCCATGATAAACACAAGTTGTTCGTCAGAGGATTAGCTTGTTTCAAAAGCAGGGATAAGCAGCATCTTGTATTCTGTGTCTGTGACATTATCTTTTCTTGAGGGAAACAGATGTGATGACTTAAATCTATTGTCTGTTGAAATTTAGGCAAGAAAGTGTCCAGTAAACTAAAACAAGCACGTGCAAGCAAACACTGCCAGCCTCAACAATCAGGAAGGCCAGGTTCCAGTATTTCAACCAGAAGCTCACTGATAACAACAGAAATAAAATGTCTCACACTGATATCCAGGGCTGCCAAATTTGAGCATCGCACTGCATGTGCCTGAAAAGAGTGAAATCAACCAGTGACACTCTCTGGGTATTGCAGGCGTGCGCGGTTTCAGACCTTTTAAAGGACGAATGATTTTCACGCCATATGCTTTTTCGCGAGCCCAGCCTATGTATTGGCTCAACCTTAGACGGTTCTATATTGTACGCCTCTCAGCCTCTGCAGGCATAACTTATTGATCAAAGAGTCACCTTTACCTCCTCATTTCTGAAGTGAACTATTTGGAAGTCGCAGAAGAGCTGTGCAAGCTCACAGGTAATTTTGATGTTGCGTGTCCGACGTTCAGGATAGCTGCAGGATGGGCTATGGCGGCGACCAATTTACTTTTAACAAGGAACCTTGTGAACTGCTCGAGTCCTGTCTGAGATTAGCTATGCCAGCCTGGATGCCCTCCTCCTGCTTTATCAATTCAAAAACTCCTCCCCAGCTGTGCCATGTTGAACAGCATCTTCAAATGGGAAGAGGTGATCAATAAATCTACTTGAGGAAAGTAGTCCATCGACATAATGTGATATGCACAAGTCTCAATGTTTTTTTTTTTTTTACTGAAAATGGTGCCAACAAATATCCTGTTGCTGTGATGGTTTTGGAGTATCATACAGGAATTCAGTTAAGAGAAAGAAGCAGAGGAAAGCATTGGGCGCAATAGTGAAAGTTAGCCGTGCCTCATTCCAAATACTTTTACAGTCTCAGATCTGTCTGGGAGCCAAAGCAGTGACCTTAAATATACTTTAAAGTGAGATAAAAATTAAAGTTCATGTTTTATTCAGCTACCCCCCTCCTGACACGGTTATGTAGATAAGAGACTAGAAAAGGAAAATTGTGAATTCATGAGACACAAACACTGGACAAATAATGCTAATACTCGGAGGACCTGGTGTGCCTGCATAATTACTGCTGAAGCCAGCTTATCAAATGTGATGATGAGGCAAAGCAAACAATATTCAACTGCCATTGCATCAACATGACACCTGTGTTCCTCCTCAGTGCCTCTGTCAGACTGTTATTCATAATCTACCAGATAACTCCCGAAATCTCGGGCTGTGAAATTCATATCTTGAGAATGATTCATTTTGGCAGCTTGTCTGAAAAGTTGTGCAAAGTTAAAAAGTGCAGTGTTGATTTTAGAGCGACTGGCTGTCTTCTTCGATGAACTCAGATTATTAAACAAATATATAAGGCTCAGATGTAGACATTAATCAAGAAATTCCAGTTCGGGTTAGGTTACAATTGCCGCAGTCCATTATGCTTCACAAGTGACACTTCTAACAGTGTGTGTGAAAAGGAAATATTACATTTTTGGAACTTAGGCGCAATAAATAAATGAAACACTTTTGACAAGCTCGTTTTAAACTTAATCTAACAATTAAACACTCCCCTAAACTCAAGCATTCACATCCAGTGGTGCTTTTTATTTTGTAACAGTCGGCGGAAATGTTGGCAGCAACCAATGCTCTAGTAGTTATAGTCATTTCTTTTTGATATCATTAATAGGATGCAATTAGCCGACACTGTGCAAGGTCTTTGTGGATGTGCATACCACATGATTACTTCAGGAAATAACAAAAGGGAAAGCTTGAGGTCAGAAAACATGGTTGCCCGGGTGACTCAGCAGACTAGTCACAACTTAAAGTGCAATTAACTGAGAGACAACACAAACAAATGTTTTCATTCAGCAAATAAAGCCACTTCATCAGGTTTGTATCAAGGAAAACCAGCGAACACCTTCTGACATGGTGTTTTTTGTTTTTTTTTTATTACAAATAAGTATTTGAAGACATTCTCTGGAGTTGGGATGTCTACTTGCTGTCCTCTGGATTTTTCTGCATGTTTTTTCCTGATTTTTTTTATGTTTTTGACTGCTTCACAACACTGTCCGCATCTGTCTGTCCGTCTTTTTTGTCCATATTAAATCACTGAGCCCTCTCAAGCATGACCCCTCGATTACAGTCTGTCTTCTGTTTGCTTGCACCACTCACCACATAATGATCTTGAATGGATAGAGTAGGCAGGCATGTTGCCACATCTGTCAGGATGTCTGGTGAATATCAGTTGATGAATCACAATGAAGCAGAAAGGCTAGCTACATAAAGTACTTTGAAAATGTAGTCTGGGGCTGGAGGCCTCCATCACCCCTCGATTATTATTATTCTTTCATGAATAACAGTATTGTGTATTGTGACATATAATTTTCGGTTGGAACCTGATCAATAGAGCAGCAGCTCTAGTTTACCCAAGGGGACAACCAAACTTTTTGAAGGGAAAATGTCCAAAAGTACTCTGGCTGATGATGAGTGACACAAAGTCCAAAGTTGGCTGCTGGGGGAACATCAACCATGTGTGATGCCCGGGTGCAAATGTCTGCAGCCATGGCTCACTGAAAATATGATTGGGCTGCAATGGAAAGTTCACAGATGAACTTTGCTTTTGATTTGAGAAACTAGAGATACTTTTTTTCTTTTCACCTTGAGCTAACAAGCTGTGCACTTGGCTGATGCAACCTAAAAGTTTATGTCCTTTTGTTGACCCTGATCTGTGCTGGGGTGGATTTCCTCTCACTGTAGAAGCAATGGCAGACATATTTTGTTCACCTGACTGTGGAAAACTATTCGAGGTTGCATGCTGTGTTCTTGCTGAGAGTGAAATAATCTGCAGAGCTACTATAAAGCACCCAAAGACAAGCCCGGTCTGAGAGACTCTTTGTCTCACATCTCAAAATGCATTTCCACCACAGAGGGAATTCAGCAATCATCAAAGAGGAGAGGGAAGATTTCCCAGGTGGCTTTGGTGTGTTAAACATTTTAAGAAGGTATAGGTGAAAACGTTGGCTGCCGTGTTGGTTGTGCACCTAAATGTCAGTTTGTGTTTACGAGAGTGATTGGAATTCTTCTCTTGGGTTACCAATCTGGTTAAATTTTGAATTAGATTAGTCGTAGGAGTAGTGGCATCCAGAATCCTGTCATCCTTTGGGGGGTCATCCCTTTGTTCACACATTTCTAAGAATGTTTTTTTCACTGAATATTTTGAAAATTAAGCTCTATGTTCCCACAGCCATATGTTTCCATATTTCTAAATTTCTTTTAATCAAAATTAAACCCTATGGTTACATATTTCTTAAATTGTGGGTAAGTGCAAAACTGTGGATTGAAGTCAGCAGTACATTTCTAAATTAGGTGTTGTGTTCCTTATATTTCAATTAATTTCAAGAAATGTGGGAACATAGGGCCTAATTTTGAAAAACTCTTAGAAAAGGGGGAACAAAGGCATGCTCCCATTGTTTGCATAACTGACAGATGCTCATTGTTCCTCACCGAGACTAGAGACATCGAACCAGCTAATTGACTTCACAGAAATTTTACACAAATGCCCAATTTGCCCATTTATGTCGCAAAGTGAGCAGGCACAAAGACAATCAGCGATGAAGAGAACCAAGAGGAATTTAAGGAAATGCCAAAAATAATTTAGAGGTTGAAGGCACCGAATCATGGTATTTAGAATTCGATTGGTCCCACCTTATTTGAGTGGCCCACTCTCTGAAGCCTCCTTGTTCATTCTTGGATGAAAAGGTCAGTGCTTTTGGAAATTAGCTGTCTCTGTCTGGGTCTTCAGAAGGTTCTCTTGAAGTAAAGCTTTTAAAGGGACTTGTATTACCAAAGTATACTGTGACACAAAATAATCTAATACATAAAAACGCAATTGGATCTGACTGTGGTTTGGTTGAAAACAAACAACCAATATTAAATTATTATTAAATTATTTTTTTATTTTTTGAAAGGCTCTACATAAATTAGCAGTTTCTAAAAAATGGAAGGTTTTTAAATGTGTAATAACAATGAGTTAAGCAATGCCATGAATAGGCACATGATGGTGTCAGTGCTTGCTCATGCATTAGGAGCACTTTGTTTTATGCATTTCCCCCCCCCAGCATTCACGAATATTTTTCCCCCTTCAGAGCTTGTTAATGTTGCATCAGTTATTAAAGGGAATAAATAATTTCTTTTTTGAAGCTCTAAGATGGTGAAAGGCAGGTTTATTAGACATTCAGTGGAACAACAAGCGTGAAACTCATCCACCACATTGATCAATCTGCTTCGATAACTATGAATATTTCATAATGGGTTAGAAAAAGAACTTTGCTGGTATCTTGTGCTTTCATTATGTCTGTTTGAGAGTCTACAAATCACACATCGAAAAACGTTCAGTTTACTTTACCACCATGTGGTTGACGGAAACCAATTTAAGTTGGTGATTTAAATGAGTAAAGTAGGAGATAAATCTGTTCTCCACACTCGTAAAAAATGACTTAAATTGCTCTAAATCTGTTTGTTGATAACAGACTGTAACATCACGCCTGTGTAAACAGGAGAACGCCTCGTCAAGCCTAAAAGATGACAATAACTCATTCTGATCACAGCAGAAACACACCATGCTGGGTGTGTGCAGTCACAACTGCAGGAAATGCTGTGGAAATATTGTGTGCTAAAGACTGGAACGCTGCCACCAGACCGAATGACGGAGTTTATTTCGGGTTACCAAGATTTATTAGGCATAATTTGGCACTGGCACTGTCATTGAACATTATGCAGGTTTGACGAAGCAGATGCCAAGCAAAGCGGCACAAAAACACAAGGCGAGTACTCCGGGGCAGATGTAGAGAGTGCAGTGACAGCTACTGATTGATGAGCACTCAGCAGAGTGCATATATTTGTTAAGAGTTGGGAGGATATCTAATATAAGAGCATGTGTTGCCACAATCCACAAGGCAAAATTTGAAGATAGAACACAGATCAGATGGGCCTTTGCTGACAAAATACTGTTTAATAAATCTCTACAAAATAAGATGGTCCCTGGACCACCATTATAAACAAACTTCTGCGAAGTGTAAATAAAAGATCAGGAGTAGGAGAGTGGAAGAACTTTTAGATTAAACTGCTAGTTGTTGTATTCAGTTTAAATTTAAACCAAAGATGGTGAGAAAATGGCCACTTGAAAACTTGAATAACAGTGATGAGAACAACCAAACACTACAGACACCAGGTAGATAGCTTGTGATCCTTCTTTGTGTTCAGAGTGCAATGGATTTATTTGGTGGTAAAACCATTGCAAATCGATCCCTTTCAAAGACATTAGAAACATTTCGAAGAAAGGGAACCTCCCAATACACAAGATGTATTGGGAGGCAAGAGTGACACATTTCTGTAAGATGGCTTGAAGACAACAAAACGGTTCAGTCGGCCTGAAAAGAGCGAAACACTTCACCCAAAGTCAGATAGAGCAAACAAGTGTTTGTGGCTGTTCTCAAGTAACACTCAGAAGTAAAAGGTGAAAGTTGCTCAAATACACGCAGCAGCACTCACTGGTGGTCTCCATTTAGAGGCACTTCGATAGAAACAGAAAAAGTTACTGAAGTAAACTTTTAAAAAGAGTGAAATCAGTAGGAGTTCAATTGCTGTACCCAGACCCATACAACCATTGTCA
Organism: Pseudorhombus dupliciocellatus; assembly: GCA_016785235.1. Classification (NCBI taxonomy): domain Eukaryota; kingdom Metazoa; phylum Chordata; class Actinopteri; order Pleuronectiformes; family Paralichthyidae; genus Pseudorhombus; species Pseudorhombus dupliciocellatus. The sequence continues at coordinate 611,315 of JAFBJW010000149.1, read as the reverse complement.
GCACAGGTGATTGCATGAGGCTCTCTGTACAAAGTAGTACCTTGTTGAATGTCATTTAGAATTATACACAAAGTGTACCTTCTCCCTTTATCCTAACTGCTTTTCCTTGAAAGTGTAAAAAAGCCTTTAGCACAGCGTACTTGGAGGTTGCCCTAAGAAGTTGAGCTTCCTGGCAGCCAAGAGCGTTGTCATGCCAAGCCATTACAACTGCTGGCACAGGTGGCCAGTGCTGAAGCAGCAGGGACCAACGGCGTCTGACAAATGCAGTGGCTCTGAGCTAGTGGTCCAAAACGAGGGACAGGAGAGGAAGAGTTCTGTCTCCAAATGGTAGCCAAGGTGGTGATTTCGACATCTATTGATGTTGTCATTGGCAAAAGTGGGGTTACTTTAAAATCTGTGTTGAGAGGCCAGCACCCTACAGCCTGATTGGCATCTGGCAGAGAACACCAGAGTTGGGAGGTCAGCCACTGGTGCCCTGTACTCTTCACAGATTAAAGCAAACTCAGCACATGTGACAGGCGTGAAACAGTCAAGGCCAAACACTGAGCTGCTGAGTGTCATCATGGATCAACCCATGATTTCAATAACGCACTGTTTTTCATCGGGGTGAAGAATTTGGTTTCCATTGACTGTTATGTCATTTGGTACTCAACAAATTGTACAACGTATATACATAAGTAAAGATTTTTTACTTAAGTCAGCACTGCTGGTGGCTTTATAGTTGTTGGGGTAACCAGTGACCAGCACACCGATGGCTAGGTTATTATCTGTTCTCACACAAGATGGATAATAACCTAATCATAGGTGTTCTGGTAGCATAGATCAACTATGGATAAATCAGATCTGTTAATGGTAAAATTTATATATGTATCATTTCACAATGTAGAAACAGTGTGCGGTCGAAGGGTCGAAAATAGACATGGGGACTGAGAGTACATTTCAAATGTTTTAATTAACATTCATTGCTTCAATTTTTATTGGTAGAAACTAAAAGAAATTCACTCCTACCCCTTCATTGGCTAATGACATTAGGCAGTGATCTTGCATACAACTCTTCTCAAAAGCTTCTCTAAATTGATTCTTGCATCGATTTGTCAGCCTTCCTTGGTAGAATTCACTACAAATGACCTTTTGAATGATTTTAACAGCGCTAGTAGGGATGTTTAAGAGTCTATTTCACCTTTTTAGATTAAAAAAAAGAAATAGCGTGGTCCCGGTTGCTCTTTCGTGGTCACACCAGAGACTGAGCGTAAGTAAAGAGATATTTTCTTGCAGTGTTTTTAAATCCTCTGCAAGCCAGATGTCTGCTTGTCAATCTGCAGCTAATGAGGCAGAACATTTCTGTTTATTGTACCTTTCTACCCATGGTCACAAGAGTTATTTACTATTTACTTCTTCGCGATGGTTAATGAAACCGACAGGGACAGGCTACATTTATCTCTTCAGCGCAGGGTGACAGTATTTTCTGTGTCTTGACCTTATCAGAGTTACTCTATTCTGTGGGCTGCATCTATAATTCAAATTAAGAATATGAATGAGAAACTGCAATACCAGTGTAAATTCATCATGAACCGACATGCTTCAGCACTGGCTGTACCTGCTGGCAACATACTGTGCAACTTAGTATGCACTCTTTGTTGAGGTAAAGCTAGATACATGGATAGTTATTTTAGCAATCGTTAGTGGTGATGTTATACATGTTATATAAATATTGTACTGTACTATACTATAGCTGGCTGTTTTCTCCTGCCGCCAGCTTTTCTGCTGAGCTAGCTGTAGATTGAGATTCACTCTATATTAAATTATACATTATACATTAGAGCTGTGTCAGCCTTTTCAAAAGCAAAAATATGGGTGTCTTTCCCCGCAAAAAGTCAACCTAATAGAAACAATAAATGCTGACTGTCAGTTGACTGAAGTTGTAGCTTTCCCAGGGCCCTGTATCTCCAAGGTGACAGCATGTAGATTTCACAAGCAAGTGAAATGGTATCCTTGAAAGTCCTTTATACGTGATACCCTCCATGACTCTTGATATTTCAGGAGAGAAACAAACAAGAGACACAAAGACAGACATTCAGTTCAGTGAATTCTTTATTTCACTTCAATTGTGCAAGATCCACAGTACAGCTTGATTTGGACAGGGCTTTTCTAGTTGTTGACATATTTATACAATTCCATCATGTCATCTGTGACTCTCTTCACCTCGACTCCTGTCACCTCGAATGGCATTTCTTCAAGTGTACAGTTAGGAGGGAGTAGTTGGCTGGCAAGGTTCTCCATGTTCTCATAGAGTATCTTATAGTCAGTGTGATAGACGACAATGGCAGTACCATTCTTTGCGACACAGCCCCATCTGTTACGACAATGAGGATCAAACACAGCAAAATGGGGGATTTGCTTCACAATCATGCATGTGTAGCAACCCAAAGTGAGAAAGCAAGTATCCTGATCTATCAGTGCTCTCTGAATAGCCAGGTCCATGGGAACAGCAATGTCCCTCATGCATTCATCCTCTGCCTCATCAAAGAACCCCACACAGCCACTGAAACCTGGATTACACTTAATTTTGAACAGCACATCATTCATGAAGTACATATTTGGCAACTCATCAATAAACAAAAATCCACTTTTACCACTTATTGCCCCGCATTCTCGAAGATAGGTATATAACTTATTCCCTTCTCCAAGGACAGAGTCAATATCATTTCCATTTTCTTCATCACTCCAAGTTGATATACTTTTCAACTCATTCATCATTGCCGCCGCTAAACTGTTGGCTACACACTGTTTGCCAGCATTATCCTGAAATTTCTTGTCCTCTTGTGAGAGTGAACCTCGTAAGAAATATCTCTTGACTTTTTTTTCAACACCCTTCCCTGGATGTTCAGCGTCAACGTGGAGGTCATCTGCAAGCTTGGATTGAGATGCAGGGTCATCAACAGCTTCACTTGCGAGGCTAAATGGTTCACTCACAGGAGACACGTCGACATTTTGCAACATTTCAAGAGCATTGGCAGACTGAGCTAGAAATTGTTCATAGTTCATACCGTCGTTTGTCAGAGCTTCAGCCAAGTCTGCCACAATTTGAGAAGTTGTGGTGGGTTGACGGTGTTGGATCTCTCTAGAGCCCAAACAGGACATGTAGTCGGGGTGAGATGGATAGATGCTTGATTGCCCGCTTCCATCCGAGGTCCTGTTAATGGGATTAAATGCAGAGGAAGCAGTGTTTTGCATCTCTTCATCAGTGGTTGTCCTCATCATCTTGAAAGGCACCTCTGGAGAACTTCTGAAGGGCCATTTTATGCCTCTGGAGTGTTGCCCCTGGATGGCCTTATGACACAGCCTATCCCTCTCTCTGCAGAGACTCATTCTCTTCCTCTCTGGAGGACGCTCCAGGTCTTCTCAGGTATTTGCCCAACTCTTTGCTGCTCTGCAGAAATGAAATGACTTAAGACGCTGACTCCTTTGTTCTGGTTGAGGAATTGTGTTCTCCAAAAAGATCATAGGAAGTTCCTTTGAAGTCAGATTCTGTTTGGCTTTGATCAAACAACAAAGTATTTTTTTTCAAATTGCAATTAAAGACATTAAAGCTAATTTAACAGAATATGAAAGATGGTGGAAGTAACAATGCAGCCCTGAGAAGAACAACAAAATAAAATGAAGTAGGTGGCCACAATGCAACTATGGATGGGATGCCAGCTGCCAATCAAACCAACAGAGTGCACAAGGAACAAGGAAACACTAAGAGTCCGCCAGTAAAACTGGGACAATTTGTTAGATTGATTTTAGAAATAAATCAGACTAATAAATATGAATTCACTAACTGCACTGTATCTATTTAATCAAGATCTATCAATTATATTCTGAGAAATCACAGTATGTGGAAAAACCAATAGCATCCTCCTACCTGATCCAGCTGTGCAAAAAACAGACCTTTCGTATACTAACCACAACTATCCACGAGAAACGTCTAGTATGCCAACGATCCCTTTCTTGAAACATCAACAGTACATAGTAGTGCTGGATGGTAAGGCACCAAAACACTGGCAGCGAGTGCGTGAAAGTGGTTTAAATAGACTGGTAAACTAATGAGAGAAGGAGGAGCAGGTGTGTGTGTGTGGACACAGGTGACAGGAATGAGGTGATGACGTTGGCTAATCATGATCTGAAATGAGAGAGCAGTGAAGAACAGGAGCATGACCAGAATATTGCGTCAGAAATAGATAGTGGGGACAAATGGTGCTAAACAGGATCAAGGCTAAAAGACCAGTATCTGCTGTGTGTCTGAAGTGATTGGTCTTATTACGGCATTGTTCTGTAGTGCAACATCTGAAACGCTAACTTGAATTTGATATATGTTGTTGTTGGAATCCATGATGACTTCAAAGACAGAACACTACACGCCTGCGATAACTGCTATATCAAAGCATAGATAAGACATGACAGCTAAAGAAAGTGGTGGGAATGAGCCGTCACAATGTGTTTCCCTCCAATGTCTTCCACAACACTGATCTATTGAACTGACACTCAGGCACACAGGTGGGTGCCATTACGTTGCTTTTTTGTCTCTTTTTAAATCACTTTTCTTCCACTCAGCAGGCCAGACCTCATTGTCTGTCCTCCTATATATTCATCTCTCCACCTTTATCTCATCTGGCAATTGTCCTCCTCTATCTTTAAGCTTCCTCCATTCAGCACTTATCATTTTCATCCTCCAACACCCAACTAGTCTTTTTTCATTTCAAAGAGAATTCCCTGATGCATGGCTATTTTGCTCTGCAAGCGTTGCATTGAAGCATACCATAACATGTTAGGTGAAAACAAGCTGTTTGGGCAGACAGAGATGGGTGGTTTTCGTCAAGCACCGCTCACCTGCAGTGGATGAGTATGAAGAGGGCTGCCCTATTACCATTCACCATGCTGCTGGTAAACCCCACAGGAGCGATGCAGAGAGCAAACATTGTTCAGACCTGAAACTCAAACAAGAATCCAGCAGTCGTTCTGATGTCTGATTCACCAATAAGTTCAACAAAGCTCCGTTCAAGCCGACATCTAATATAAGAAAACCAAACAAACAACGGGTTTGGCTTCGTTTCTCACTGAGGTCACTTGCTCTCAGCTTTGTCATACACACAGTTTGTAGTACAGAGAACATACTGTATCTCTGAACAAGGGATGGATGTGTGTTGCATTTAAAATGCATCACGTTGGCTGTATTTTTTGCCTCAACAGCACCCTGACGTTTTTGAGCCTTTAAACACTGCAGGTGCTGTTTTGAATTAAAATGAGATTTTTAGTCTCAAAAGAAACTGCACAGACACCCGCAATTGTCTGTGCACTTTCTTTTTTTGAGAAGATGACACAGACACCCACAATTGGTTTCTAATGCTTTTATTTCCAGTCACAATTGACTAGCACTGAATAAAAAGCACTAAAGCCTATTTGTAACAGTCATTTTGTCATTTGCCCCAAAAAGTTTTCTTCAGTTACTTTAGTTTTCTTCATTAGTGTTTCCTGGGAAAATCTTGCACCTGCACATGGGAATTTGGATATAACTTATTATGTTGGGTGTGTTGGTGTAAATCCAAGTTGTGTCTGATACAGAACAGAAGTGCACGTCTGGATGGTTTCCCTTTGCAAAACACTGTTTGTTGATGGATGTGGCTGCAGTGTTTCTAATGAGTCTTTTGCAGTCTGTGCTCAGCAGTTAAAGCTTTCAGGAGTTCTGAAGGCTTGCGCAACATTTTTCACAGCCAAAGAAGAGAGAAATGACAGGTCTCAGAGGATGAGGGGCTCACAAGGACAGCCTGGAGAAGTCACGGCTGATGCTGTAAATCTGCTAACCAAAAAAAGCAAAAGAAACTGGGGATGGGTAGCAACAGTTTGTGGGGTGCAGAGTGCTTTATTATAAAATGCCCTCAGACACAAAAAAGTGATATCATCATCTTGATTGGTCAGTAGGCTGGTATTTTTTCTCTCATTTCCATCTTAACTGCTCATTATAGAGACAGTATAATAACGTGGCCCAGGTTTAAGATCAAATTAAATACAAAAGAAGTGTACTTCTGTTTGCTTTTGATATGGGATTCACGAGATTACAGCTTATATTGAGTAGAGTAGAGAAATATTTTGCACTTTGAAAATTAGCTCCATGTTCAGATATTCATATTAATTGTGGATCTATGCTATTTTGTAGAAGTTACATTTTTGCAGTACATGAGTACATGAGTTCCTTGGGTATACTTCAGTTGCACCCAGGCAGAAGGAGTGCAAGGACTACAAACAAGACATGCCTGCCTCCAAAAAAAATGTTGTGAACTTGAACACCAGCATTAACAAAACTGCAAGAAGTTTCCATTTTTTTTCAATACGTCTCAAGTCACAGTATCAGCTCTCCACAGAAAGCCTTCACATGTCCTTGGACATGGAAGAATTGTGGACTGGAGTCTGGCCTGGCCAGCTGACCATGCTCCACTTTCCTGCTTTAAGATGTTGTGCTCAAGGCAGGCCTCGGCAGCAAATCAGAGGGACTGTGGCCTATTTTCCTTTTTTCTCGAGAGACACCACATGTGTACGGAGCTCAATATTAAGCATGCACACTGACGCCTGTGGTAAAAACTATGATGTCACCCATAAAGCAATTTACGAGCTGTGTGCAGCCCTACCCTTGGGAACAGGGATATTACAGGTTGTCCTGATTTGAATCCCACCGCTGTCATGAGCTATGGTTCGTGCGTCTCAGACAGCTTGTCTCTGTCAGTGTTGCTCAGTAAGGCTGCATAGTGCCGCCGTCCACAAATAGAGTTTGCTGTCAAGAGTCTGAGGGATCGGCTGCATTACTGCGCACTAATTCTAATCAGTCAAAGCAGAAAAGACATGCAAGGGCACGAGCCACAAAGCAGCAGATGAGTCAGTGGAATGAAGCAGTGTTTACTTTAGAAATCAGATATTCCACAGAAAGAAAGTGGAGAACTTGTATGATAACCATGTTTGCTTGAGTTAATCTGATTTGGTACTGCGGGATTATAACAGTGGGTTTCTTAAAATGCACAGAGCAGATGGACAGAAACACTGGAAATGATAAAAAGTGGTTGTTCTGGTAGAGCAGAGACCTGCCTCTGTATATAGACACAAATTGCTTTGGCACTGAGAAAGGGTTGTTTATCTTGCTAAACTGGCTCGCACGGTCTTTTACTAATGCAGCAGAGGAGGGGCGAACTTTTCAATCAAGGGCGAATGTTTAATATTAGATGAGTAAAGCTATTATAAAATAAAATATTTTATGAATACATTATGAACAGCATGTAAATGAGCCAAAAATTGTAAAAATTGTGAAGAAATAAATATATGCATAACATGTCCATAATCTAAACATAATAATACGTTAATAAAAATATACAATAAAACCTTGTTTGCCTCTCACTCCCAGAAAATTCACCCAAAACTGTGCCATGTTATACACCCCATATGATTGCTAAACTCTTTATGGTTAGAGTCTCATGCTCTGTTGTACATGAATATGGAGGAAATAGGACATAGCGTGTTTTTCTCTTTATTCTGTAGTGAGAAAAAAGTTTTCTGTGAATGTAGAAGTTTTGCACTTATAAATCTATATGCTGCACAGTTATTTGATGTCAAAGAAACTGCACAAGCAGATTAATCAATGCAAGTGTGGACCAGAAACTGGAGGACTATTAAGTAGTTCAATACTCTCGTCCCCAGACATCATCAGTGCAACAGCTCCTGCTGTCATGCTTTGTTAAACATCCTCTAGTTAAAGTGAGGAACATGTCTCTGACGGGTGAGTGTGCATGAATGATATTCATAAGTGATCTCCTTGTCGTACACTTGCAAAGGTAAATGGTATGTGTCTATATTTTTTCCTGGTTTTGTTTAAGGTTATATAGTTACAGACTAGCTTGTAGAATTGGTTGTAGAAAATGATGTTTTTGCATGTTTCAGTCTGAATTTGTCTGTTGATCATGCTAGGGTCTATGCAGTTCCACATCAACGGTTTCTAGGACTATGACTGGGAGATGGGTTATCACAAAATGTTTGTCTCATGAAGATCGAGTACAAAAGCATTGCAACATGATAAATTATTGACTGAAAGTTGGACAGTGAGCAGGAGTTTGCAGTTGTTGAGCTTCTCTTCCCTCTCTTACAACTCTTTCACCAAAAGCAGCTGTGAAGCATTCTTGAACTTCATGGCAAATACAACAAATACCGAAAAACAAAAATCACCAGCAATTACACACACACACAAAAAAAATACTTGTTATGCCTTAATGTGGAGTGAGATGACAAATAGACTGGAATACTGTGAAGGTGGAGTAGAGTGGGTGGTGGGAGGTATAATATCCAAGTCCTCTGAAAAGAGAAGCTTCAGTCAGGACTGTTTATTTTTGCTGTCACGTACACGCTGCGGGAAAAAAAAACGAGACTTGGATCTAGCGATGCAAAAGCATTAAAGCCATAAACACTCAAAGTGAATGAAGAAAGTAACTCTGGGGCTTTGTTATGTGGTTGCTACGATTATAACACATTTGGTCTAAGTAGAGATTCCTCCACAATCGAACCACTTGTGAGATCTGCATCAGAAGCATTGTGCATGTGAGAAACTGCGCTTCGGAAATCAAAGGGCATATCTGATCTGAACCGACCTGGACTAAGATGAGAGGAGTTTTCAAGTCCTTAGGACAGAAAGGCCTGTTTATACCGAACATGTCACATTGTCCACATGTTAGCTTTGATGCAGCGTGAGCCCAAAGCGAGGCAAAACGGCAGACAGGTAACACAGGCAGGGCGACAGACCAGGAATTGAAAGAAAAAAAAAATACTTGGGGGAGCCAGATGACTCTGGTTGTGTCATTGTTTTAAAACATAGGGAAGACAAAATACAGCAAACACCAACTGGGGACAACATGGGGCTGAATACAAATAGACCTAATAGCAGCATCTGAAAAGGGAACACAACGTAATAATGATTGGTTGTAGCAGGGAGTCCGCAGGGTGGGCTCCTCGAACCCACAGTAATGCTACCTTATTTTCACTGAGGAGGTCATAGCTGGGAATGGTGTCACATCTGAGTAAACCTCAGGGGGCACGGCCGTTGGAATTTCTGACAAAGGCTAAAGTTAAGATGCCTTTATTGTCGCTGGTGGGAGATATTTGTTTTTGATTATAGGTGCTATCAATCCACACATTGAGCAAACACATCCAATACAACAAAAGCATGAATTAAAGGTATAATGTTTGAGATGACACAGCAAAGCCTTTAGTTAGAGAACACTGTTGTTGTAAATACAAATGTCCTGCATTTCAGGTGGACTTGTCAAAGATACAACTCAGTTCCTGAATCACAGACTTGCAGTTGAGCCTGCAGTTACTGAACAGCCCCCCTGTTACGTCTTATGTTCCCATCAAGCTGCCTGTCTATAAGTTTTACAGACTGCTGACTTAGACGTTCTGACTTTCCACTGGAAACAGAACACACTTTGATGATAGCGTTTCTCTGTGATCACGCCAGTGCAGAGTGATACAATAACGATGCTGCACATGCAACTATGTTTTTTGTCAATATTCAAGTAAACCTGATGTGCACATAAACCACAGGACGTGCTTATAGCAAGTTCTACATATCAAAAACATGTATTACACAGTGAGTTTAATATATAGACACCATGCATCAACACATAAAATCGCCATGCAACGTTCGAAGGTCTGCCAATTACGCTTCAGAAAGATAAAAGTTGGTGGTTTCTATTGGACAACAAATCTATTCGAGAAGCAGGAATGATTGAATTCAAACTAGAGTCAAATAGAGCAAGAGGACATTCGCTCTCCGTCGGGACAACGATGGACTTTCCAGCAACTAAAAAAAGAGAAAAGAGATCAAAAGTCTCTATTCTTTATTTATAGTAGATGATGGAATTGAGACACAGCTCACAGTGGATGCTTAATGGTTGACTAATTTGATTATCTTGGCATCAGCAACGTTTTCTCTTCCTGCTATAATGAAGAAATGATCCTCAGCGGAGTTGAGAGCTTTTCAGACACTTTTGCTCAGTGTCTTTAATGGCAACAGGAACCTGTGCACTGATTGGTCCACACTAAGTATTGAATGGCCTGGTCTGTGCTCACTTCATTAGTCAAAGCACCCAATGGGAACAGCACTAAAGCCTCGGGCCTGATACAAATCACATGCTGTAGATGTGTGCTTTCTTTCATAATGCATTGTTCATTTTGGAGCCTCAGGCCAAAGCAGTGACACAGCATTTACAGTGGCACACGAACAAACAACAATAATTGGTATAAATTGCTGTGTAAAAAGCACATATTTGTTAATGCAGTAAGTGTTTAAGGCCAGAATGTTTTCAGTGGGCAATTCCATTAAATGTACTTTATTTACAGTCTTTAAAAAACCTCAAAAGCCTTTTACCTTGAACTCTGGTATTCCACAGCTTATGAATTATTCAAGTTCCACTTACAGACACTTAATTTCCATGATTCATGTCTAAATGAGTGTTTCATGGCACAATAGCTCAGAAACTTGTTCCACCAAACGGCCAATAAATTATTTAAATAGGACCAGCAGCTCCCACAACACATGACAGTATATAGAACGCCTGCAAATCACCATTGATTACATTGGTATCAGTGAGCTGAATCCACTGCAGCAGCCCCAGTGTGTTTCTGAGCTCTGAGGAGATAATGAACATCTGCTGGCCCCGGGGCTCGATGCATTGAGACGTTGATCATAGTGTTCTACTTTGATCGAGTTCTAAAGGTTGGGCTTATTCATTTTGTGTTACCGATTGTTCAAATGGCCGTGTGAAAGAAACATTTGATGGCCCATAGAAAGCAACGGTTTCAATAAAACTGCAAACGACCTCCAATATACAATAGGCAGAACTTAAGCTGAGAGTGCAGCAAAAGAAAATCAACAAAGATTTAGATCACTGCGGCAGTAAGAGATGCCACGGAGCTCTCACCGCAGAGACACGCCTCTCAGTCTTGAGCCTTTCACTTTGCTTTATCTGAACTTTCAAACAAACTCTACAACTGAAAAAAATCTCTCGCTCCATCTCTGCGTGCATGTCCAGCGTCTGTCTGAGCTTCTCCAGTGTTTTTCCTTGGAGGCTCAGGTTCTGCCCTTTTATACCAGAGGCTCAATCAGCTCACAGCTTTCACCTGCACCGATTGAGCCTCTGGTCCAGGTTTAGGTGCTCCCCCAGCTACCTCCAGCACACAATAGACTTTCAGTGTTAGCTGGGGAGTGGAGTAAAACAGAAGCACCAAAAAAGATTTAGGTCAATCAGGTGATTGGGCTGTATGAGAGCTGAGAATGAACCCCAACCTTCATAAGTAATTAAAATTAATCAAGAGAATATGTGGGCATAAATAATAATTAGTTATTTATGTATCCATTCAAAATAAATGCAACCTGTGCATCCAACGAGAATTAGAAGTATGTCAGCAAGAAGTCTATTTACAGTGATCTTTCACCGGCCATCTGTCCGTATGAGGATTCACTCCTCCAATGTGCACGTTGCTGAGAGAAGCCCAGACAACCCAGTGTCCGCTTGGTCTGGTTGAACAGATGGCAGCCAACAACTGTGATGTCCTTCTCCAATCGCAGCACTCGCCAGCCCAACTTGGCTGGTCAGAGCCTTTTTTCTTTGTGCATGGATTAAATTTAGCCAAACAGATATCCCCTGTCCCTTTCATGCCTTTCATGAAAAACATAACTACATTAACTGAATTGTTAGGGATTCTTTCTGTGCTGTAATCTATGTTCCTGCTGCTTTATTTACAAAAATGTGGCTAAGGCAAATTAACAAGGTCTGTTTTTAAAATTGCCATATAAAACTACCACTGCCCAGATGTAACTTTCCGCTATGGACACGCAGCGCTTGATAAAACAAGCACTCATCTCCTGGGTGTGAAAATGAGATGGCGACTGAAAGTGATTGCAAAAATCAGTGGGAAAAATTTGTGTTGTTTGGTAGCCTTAAAATGAGGGGACGGGGACGACTCCCATGCCCTCAAATCAAGCCAACATGCCGAAAATTGATGTGTGGCAGCCTGGAGGTGCATCACATCAATACATAATGTGTAAACTTTTATAAAAGGTCATACGACTTTCTGACTAAAAACAAGACACATGCACTGGAAGTATTCACACATTCACAAGCCAAACCTTAAACGAATTGAAGCGCCAGAGAAAGTCAACAATACCAATTGTGAAAATGCAAAAAGGCCTTTGTTGGTTAGACTAAACTTTCCTGCATAAATATGCAAATTAGAAACAAGTAAATTGCCCCTGGGATTGACAAGGCTAACAATGACTCACTGGAGTTGCACAAATGGTTGACAACCGTCCTAAAGTGACAGTGCACATTGTGGGAACTGTTAGGTTTCTCGATAAAATATCTAAAGTGCCTTGAGATCATGTTTATTATGATTTGGTGCGTACAAGTACATTTTAATTGGATTAAATCAAACAGAAAAAAACGATTTGCTCTTTCTGATCCTTTCTTTTTCTTCCATGAAATGAGGGAATTCAAGCAGGCATGACATTTAAACACCATTGATCTCCTTTTTGGTGGATTTATTATCTACACTGTTATCGAGAGAACACTTCCAAAAGTTCACATAAGAAATGCAGACCTAGTTCATGAGCTGACAATTTCTCTGTTGCTATATATCCAGGCGACATGGGGCGACATTAAGATTCAATTGGTGTTGTGTTTCAGTTCAATTACCCCAGGTAGTTGCAACCATTGTTTGGTGCTTTGTGGGTTTTGTATGACTGTTCTTTTTTCCTAATGGGCAGCTGCCTGCTGCTGCTCGACATGAGGGTGACGCGTCTGAGCCCAAATAATAAGCAGAAAAACATAATGATTGCTGTGACATATATTTTCCATAAAAGGTACTCCTAAGGAAAAGATGATACCCATCAAGGTGAAGAATCTTGGAGTTCTCCTATTTAATCATTAAAGATATGAAAATGTCAAGACTGTTGCTAAACATTCAGATAAAGGGCAAATGTGTCCTAGAAGGTCAAAGTGCTGGAACTTAAATAACAGATGACACCCAACAGTGTCAGAAAACTTTGACTGACCTTTGTCTAAATGGTGGTGTCTGTGGATGGAAATGTCTGTTGACAGCATGGGTTGGTAGGGTGTCTACTTGTTCTCAGTATGACAACTGTATGATAAGCTTCAGCAAAAAAAAAAAAAAAAGAACACAGCTTGCACATTAACAACCGTCTGGCGCAGCTTGGTGTTACCCCTAAAGGAACACACAGAGCTCTAGATAAGAGCCTTTCAAGTCCAACGCCGTCTTTCTAACAACCACATCAATAGCATTTTGCAGTTGTACACAAATTATAAGAAAAATTTATGTAAACAAAAAGCAACAGATCAATTTCCGTCTCTAAAGATGGACACAACAGCTTTAGCAGCATGCACTGTAATAACTGTACAAACGGGACGGTGAAATACATTTGTAAAATCACCAAGACGAACAGCCACCTCCAGGTGTACGCTCCATTCTGCTCGAGACGTTTTTAACAGAGCTTCTCAGGCTCCAGCTGCTGTCAGAATACCTGCAGGAATCTGAAGAGTTTTCATCTCACTCAGCAGCTTGTTCCACTCCGCTGCCTCGATGTTAAGAAATTACTTTTTTCTTCTCCTCACTCGCTCTGTCCATGCAAAACATCGGGGACAGACAGAGGTTGAGATTAAGAGCTCAAAGGGAACTCTGTAATAACTTCGCTAAAATATTAATAAAATGTAAACTAAAGTTATAAAATAAAAATGTTTTGCCTTTAGAGACTTTAACTAAAGTTTAATATATACCTGTGAGACAATATGCACATCGATGAAGATGACCAACCAAATACAAAGCAAAAGGATCAGTGGTTGTAGTAGTAGTTGGCTTACTGGATTGTTCATATCTCAATACAGCTAAATTTAAATCATTCAAAATGACTGAAGTAAAGGATTGGTTAGCATTTCCCACAATTACTGGTCCAGGATCTAACACTCAAACCCCAAAATCTGTTATTTTTAATTGTCACACTCAAACAAACAATGTCATTTTGTGAATTTTGGAGTAGCTGCACAGGCTAGCCTCTTAAATTTAGAGTATTAGTTCCTTGTGCAAAAGTGCATGAATCATTTATATGAAGAACAAAATTAAAGCCAAACACAGAACCTTGGGGCACTCCATTAAGTATGCCGGTTTGATCTGAGCTCAATAACTTTGAAACACTGACTTCTGCCTGAGAGATAAATAATAAACATTCCTACTGCAGACCACCCTATTTTGAACAAACCCTTGTAACGGGGCATGGTAAGCTGTATCAAAGGCTTTAGACACATTAATAAATAAAGCTATGCAGATTTGCTTTCACTGAAACTGAAATAATATCATTCAGTACCTCCATTCCAGGTGTGTAGGTTTTGCTTGCCAAATAAACACATAAACACAATAGGCTACATACATAGAATTGATTGGGGGTCAGTACAGGGACTGCACAGTTAAGAAAAGTTCACACACTATGCTTGAGGCAGGCAGTGAGGTGCACTGTCCAGTATATCATATGAGAAAAGTGCTGGAACTAATGGGCCATATAACAAACCCAATATAGAGCCATAAAGGCAGTGTAATGATTGAGAGCTCTGATTCGAAGCTGAATATGAAATCATTCAAACATGCTGCACATTGTGATGGAACCATAAATAGCGTAGAAAAAAAGCTCTCTATGCCTTTAACTCAAGGTTGATAGTAATTGTGTGTAAAGAATCTTAATTTCTACTGATGGTCAAAATGTCATTAGCTTTGTGGTGGCCTCTTCTAGTGTTGCCTATATATTGTGATTTTCCAAAAGAAAGTGGAATATAGGAAAGGCCAGATGTGATCAAATTAATGTCTTATCCACCCTGGAACAGGATGGCTGTTGACAAAGTGCAGCCATCTAGCTTAGTAAATATTACCCTGTTGCTCCTGGAAATATGATACAGTATTTATATATTACCAAGCACTTCGATGGTGTGTACTGCCTAACATGTGCTGCCTATGTATTATAATGGTCATTGGGTTGAACATAAAAATGCATTAAATATACATCAAACCGTGCATCACCCCAGTGGGAAATCATTGTCATTGAGCTGAACCATTTTTTGCAGCGTCATCAACAAAGTATAATCGGTCGGCTTGCAAGGCTGACTGTGCAGGGACGTGTTTGTGTTGAGAATGAGCGCCTACCATCATGGAAGTGGTAAGATAAGCTTCAAGATAAGAAGCAGGGTCAGCAAAGGTTCTCCCATTCCTCTCGATATATCAGAGACCTGCTCCCACCTTTGTGACTGCAGCTCTTCTAGGTAGAGTGCCAAATCTTTTAGATGTCATTGAGGTAATTTATCTTTATTTGCCCTCAACTGCTTTTTCAAAAGGCAGAACATTTCTTTTGAAGTAGCATGAACTCTAATTAAAATCTTTCAGCGGTTTTTACTACGGTTCCATTTTCCTCCCATTTCCTTGCCCTCTACAGAAGCTTTAAAAGATAATATCAAAAGAGTATATATTAATGGTTAATCAATCACTTCCCAATGTGCTGCACTATAGATATGCAAGTTACATTATAACAACAAATCCATTGAAACCATTTAATTAGTAAGAGTTCTCAGTTCTCAAAAGCCTGTAATTTATAAAGAGTCTTTTCTAATCACAGAAAGTCCAGCTGTGGAAAATAAACAGAGTGATCAGAGAGTCTTTTTTACACCCCAAATTGGTAAAGAATGGAGTGTCAATAGCAAAGCCAGTTTTTGTAACTTATGGATCCTATAAAAAAGGTGCCTCATTAAAAGTGCTACCACATTATTTCTAACGGGTAAGCCTGCAAGACAACTACTGCATATGACTGAAAAGATCTATGGCTACTACTACAAGGATTCCTGCAGGTTTTAAGTTTTTAGGGCCCAGGTCACAGATACTGTATGCTGAAAGGAGGAGGATAGCCATTATCCCTGTTACATCATGGAACCTCTCAAACAAGATAGGATATCAGTTTCCCCCCCGAGCTTAACAGAGTGTGAGATCAATTCTGACCAACCACCAGCTAAAGTGTAGAAGCACTGGGGTTTTTATATTTGTCAAAAAAGGAAAACCTTTTTCAAGCTGACAAGGGATGTTTAGTTGCCCCTTGGCCCGGGAGAAGAAGCAAACTTTGTGACTTATACCACCCACAACAGAAACGTGGTCTGTGTATAGATCATACTGTGTGTGAATAAAGGATGATTTCATTGTGTTGTCCAATACTGAACTGCCCAGAGAATAAAATGTAACAGGCACTGTTGTCATTATGATCGTTTTTGTATTATGAACACACATTTCATAAACAATATCCATTTCAGGGGGCCTTTGAGGGCCTCCAACCAATATCAGAGCTGCCATTGCCAATCTATGATGAAATGAGTCTGGTAATGACATCATTATGAGACCCAAATTAGATCATCACTCATGCTCATTCAGGTATGTGCAGGCTTAAATGAATTTAAATATGACTGATGCATGCATTGATTAGAGCGAAACACGGCAGCATCGAGGGACACAAGTCTCACACCCAAATGGCTTGTTCTGTGGTTTTGCTTTTCCACTGCACCTGGAAGTGCTTGCAGATTTCTCCCATTATTTTGGGTATTCTGTCCTTGAATTTATTTTCCCCTTACAGCTCTAGAACCTAGATGTTGCATCAGTCCACCAGTGACGCCCTGATGGTCCTTGGGAAAACTTAACATGAGCACATGAGTAATCTCTCACTCAGCAATTCACCATTCAGGTAAAGAGCATCCATGCCGTGATTAAATTCATGACACGCCGGCAGAGGCCTTCACCGCACAACACAATCGGATTTGAATAAGCGAGATTTTCTGCAGCACAGCGCCTCCATATTGATGTTGTTTTGCAAGGATGCATCTGCTTTTACAACAATGGACTCCAGCCTGAGGGTGACAGATGCCACACAGTTCTCCCTGCCACTTCAATTCGATTCTCAGCCTGTTTGCTACGAGAGTTCACATTTCTAGCTTTGGCATCAGCTGGAAATATTCTTATATGAACTGAGACAACATTTATCACACTGGATATCAATCAAACTGCAAGTGTGGCAACTCACAGCCCAAACACTCTGCTGCATATCTTCCATTTATTTTAGTAGCTTAGCTCCGTCAGTCTAAACATTGTCGCCCATATTGGCATAATTCAAAAAATAATTGATGAATTGTCATGAACTCATGGTACACAGAGGATGAACCCTCTGATTTTGGCAATCCTCTGACTTGACTTAGCAGATATCTGGTTTTCCAGTAATTTACTTACTTTCTTTCCAGATCAAATTTTTTAAATGGGTGGTGAATGTATGAATAACATATGGCCATTGACTATGAGACTATAACCAGAGTGATTGATGGGTCTGCACCAGAAAACTCTGATAGACTTTATGGACGAACTGGATTATCGATTGATCAAATCTCTTGGTTGGATGTATATAAACCGGATTAGATTTATTCAAGTTCCAGAAACACGTTTCCATCACCAGCAGCCTCGTCACCACCACAGCCTTCAGCTCGGCCTTAATAAATAAGATGGTCAGGCCAAATCAATAACAGGCTCCAGAGAGAGTCGCGCACTGCACCACATGTAACATGGATCTCATCAATCAACGAGAGCAGCTGCACACAAACTGAGACCAAAGGTCGCCATCACTGTGTTGAAACTAACTGTGGCTCTACAAGGCACAAGTTTGTGGTATGCTGCTTTGACCAACTATTTTTCATAAGGTTTTTTGTCTTATCTTTACCCACTGTGGTCAAATAAAAACATTCTACCAGAGCACCACTTGAACAACTCCAGGAATGATGACAAATACACTTGAATAATATAAAAATACACAGAGGATTGAAGTAGAATCGAAACACACCAGATTTCACCTGCACTGATTAATCCTCTGGTCCAGGTGAAGGTGCTGTCCCCTCCTGTCTACCTCCACAATCCGCCATGTTGCAAACCAATTTCTTTCCAGCTGAGGGAAAATGTTATTCCCATGACCTCCAAAGTCATTTATATCGAGCATTACAAAAACTCAAGATGTTTTTCGATTTGCTTTATTTTAAATCATGCTCCTCGATTTCTACAGGGGACACTTCTGCCTTTGCAAAAACACTTGAAGATGTGCTTGAGAAATATCTACCTGTGTGTAATTTTGTGTGCCAAGCGGAGTCGTGTTTTGTAGGGCTCTGGAGTCATGTACTTCAGCATCTCTAACCCAACGCATTCTGCATCCCACAAAAATGTCTTTCATGAAATATTGTATTATCTCTGTTGCTGACAAGGACAAAAGCAGAATGCAGGACTCTTTCTGAAGAAACCAAATAATTCATGTTACTATTAAAGCGATGTATAAAAAAATCTAACAGTATTTTTATTCCAATGTTTCCACCGGGGGCCTTCATCTGTCTGTAGGGTTCTCGGTTTTCTTCTTTTCTCCACTTTAATTTGGGTTTAATCATCTTTTTGAGTGCAAACCTGTGAATTGCCTCAAAAGAACAGCCATTCACTGCCACAGAGACATTCAGGTAAGGTCTATTTATTCTGCTGGAATAGTCTATGATCGTGTCCTGACAAAATGAAGAGAAATGATGGAGGGTGGGTGTACGGGATGAGTCACAAGTCGTGCTTACATATGAAAGTGTTGTGAATTCATACAAAAAAGGAACATATATAAATACTAAGATATTGTCTGGAGTTAGAGACTCGGCAGAAAATCATTGGGCCAATCTCCATATTTTCAAGGGTAAGAACAAAATCCACAGTATGTGTGAAGGCTGAGCCTTGAACATTGAAACCCCATAGACATTAGAGATGTGTTTTTTATCTGTTATACTGACGATACATTGTTCAGCAAATGCACTGATAAAATGTAATAGACTAAATAATTAGTATTGATTTTATGTTGCTACAGTAACTACAGATATGAGACTGGACATTGGAAAACATGATTTTTTTCCATCATGTTTTTTTTCCGATATTTTTCCGCAATGGTTGTCTCTTACAATGGCCATTTAATCTGAACATATATAGGAACGTCAACTATTAATGTGACAGGATTTCTGTAATTTGAGTTATGTTGTGTATTTGGTACAAAACAAAAACTTCTATCAACCTTTCCATTTGTTGAGTAATGGAAGGCAGGTTCAATATTCATCAGCAGCCGTGTTGTAATATATTGTGCTGCTCTTTTAAAAGTTAATTTCACAGACTGAGCTTCATATAACGCCCAGTTTACACTATTCATCACAGCTGTCCAGACTGTTCAGCTTAACCTTTTCTTCTACAGAGGCTCATAAGAACAATTGTTGTGCTCGTCACCAGTAATCACCCCTGGAAAACGCAGTGCAATAATACCCCATTTCATGAGGGGCACGTGGAGGCAGGACCAAGTCTCTGGGACATAGTTTTCAGATAGGAGTTTGGTATAATACTGAGATCAAAACCAAATTTTAAGCGTCAAACAGCCTTTTGATGGGTTGAGCAAAAACTTCCCCAACTCCGCTCCTCCTGATGTCTACAGGCTCCTTAAGAAACAGTGTCTTGTCACAGGTAAGAAGATGTGTGGAAGGAGACCAAATTAATGGCCAATTTATGGAGCAGTTCTTGCAGTTGATGCCCAATCTTAATTTAAACATGAGCAAATAGTAAGTAAACCAGTCTCAGAAGTGGTGTAAAGAGGAGCACTGCAGCCACAGGGATGTCTCATTACGAGAGTGTGTATGAGACACTTATGCCAAAAACCTGACGTACACTGTCCCAGAGGGCTGTAATATCAAAGACAGGTGGGCTCTCATTACAGGGAGGAGCTCACACTGTAAAGCACATGCACAACGATGCAAGGCTTCTTGGAACCATTCAGTGACCAGATGCAAAGTGAGTACCCAGCATGCAGTTCACGAAAAGTTCAACAAAATCCCAGTCAGAGTACGGATATCAGTTATTAGGATGTGCCCTGACGAGGAGGCTCTGGAGACTAGACACCCATACATTGAATATCCAAAGACAATCCAATTTTTAAAGTGATTTGATTCGGGTTAGGGTGAGACATTTTATTGAAGATGTCATATTTTACTTTGAAGGTTGATGATTAATCAAATCATGAATCAATGAAACTTCACAAGCATGCACACATGAGAGAAATACTTCTGCAATCAAATGATTCAGTTTCTTTAATGTGCTGGTTCAAGGAAAATTCTTTTTTCAAACAACTCTCACAACAAGTCTCACTTAGTTTTTGTCATTCTGATTGGTTATGACTTTTTCTCTTTGTGATTCAGCAGTGCCTGCAGGAGATTTAATTCATGATATATTGTTTGGAGCAAGTGTGTGCCGCTATGGAAATGTCTGATACAGACATTCATTCTGCATTGTGTAAGAATGGGTACAGCTTCGGTGGCTCACTTCAGTCTGAATGTCTGACATGCTTAGCATTTGGTCAGAGAAGACCATCCTGAGGGGACAATGAATTTCTCAACAGTCTACACTTTTGGTTGATTTGAAAAAGACAAAAGCACACTTCTTTGACATTGTATCAATTGATTCTTTGCAAAAATAAAGGTAGACCGAGCAGTCCATACTGGGGAGAGTTCAAATTCGAAATTGACGAAGCACTTTTGTCCTTGGAGTTAAAGTGATTCTCAGATCATTAAGCATTTGGTTGGAGAGCACATCGACCAACGGATTGATCGGTTTACCGGCCGTCTAAAGCCTTAGGAGGTCTGAGGATTTCAGTCTTGAATTTTTATGTTAAACAAAAGCTGCGTACTTCAGGCGTGCTGCAAGCTGTGTGAGGTCAGGGAACATTTGTGTTCAGGGTTGTTCATTCCACACCAAAACACAGGTTATAGCCAATGTCCTAGTGTCTAGATCAGGGGTCTCAGACTCGCGGCCCGCCGGACCGTAGTTTGCGGCCCCCGCCTGTAACGGGTGGATGAAGGAACCAACTGCAGCACAAAATGACAGACTCGATCTCTCAGCCTCACAGTCTGTATTGTCAACGTTCAAGCTCACAAAGACAAGGTGGGCAGAGCTGGAATCGAACGCGGGTCTTCCAGGTGGGAGCCAAGCACGCAACCGCTAGACCAGCAGGGCGAACAGAATACGGACTGGGCCTGAGGGACTTTAGGGAAGACACAGTTCGAGGTGGGCTTGTGAGCTCGGTGATGGGAAGACGGGAAAAACCCTCTGCGCCGTATGATCGGAGCGAGAAATCTCTCCGGAGAGGCAGGAGGAGTGGAAATACGCTGAGGGGGAGGGTAGCAGTAATTTTTTCTTGTGGAAAACCTGAGGCGGCCCAGCCTCACCCAGACTCTGCCTCCAGCGGCTCCCAGATAAATTGAGTTTGAGACCCCTGGTCTAGACTCAAGTGAAAATGTGAATGTGACCTTCTACCCAAGCTGGGTTTTTTACTGTACAGTGTTTGCAAAGGGCAAATAGTTTCGACTATTACAATGCCATATTCAATATATACAAAAGTTGCCAAAAAGAAATCATTTGAAAATAAAATAAACCTTAGGCTGACAACAGATGTAGGAAGTGTTAATTCATTTGTTCCAATTCAGTGGTTCTTCTCCAAACAGTTGCATCCATACACATCATACTTCAGCTATATCAGCTTTTTTTTTTTAACATGTGTCCTGTCACACTGTATGTGGGAGGGAGGAGAAAAAGACCAAGACTGATGGCCAATTAACTCCTCTGAATAAAGATTTAACTCAATTAACTCAGAGGTTTCCACAGTAGAGATGAGATGAGGAGACAGAGTGACAGCCGTGTCTATTTCCATACACCAGTATGTGTAGAAGTGTTTAAATGCCTAGGCCTTTAAGATAATTTTTTTTATCCTTACTCGTTTCTTGAAAAACCTTACTTAAACTGATCCTTCTTTCACTGAGCTGCTGTAAATGTGTGTTTCCCCCATGGGGGAGGAATAAAAACGTTCTATTCTATTCTATTCTTCTCAGGTAGTGCATGGTGTAAAACAGTTTGACAACCACTGCTTTAATCTTTGAGGAATACCTCATAGCTGCTCTCTCTGTGGCCTGGACAGACTTTAAAGCAAATCTTCATCTCACTCTGTTGTTTACTTCTCCTTTTGATGAACACCTGATCCAGGCATTACAGTACTGAGTACAGTGTTGTTCAGCAGGAGCAAAAATGATTCACAATGCCTTCACATAAATCAAAGCAAAGAGTCACGCGGCAGGTTGTTCATCAAGCTGGTCCTTCTCTCAGATAAAAGTCATCAGAGCGCCTGCCGTAAAGGATCAGGCTCTGTCTAACAGCCTATGAATCCAACCTTTTTCACAGTGAGCCGGTAACATGCAGAAGCTCCACAGGCAGGGCTGTAATTTCTACTGAGACACTGACAACTAGTTATAAAACAGGTCATCTTTTAAATGTCAGGAGGCGGCTCTCCAGACGTTACAGGTGACCTTAAAGCATGAGAGGAGGATTCGCGTCACAATGGAGCCCAGAAAATGACAAAAATGAAACCGAGGCTGACATGAGCCAAACTTGTAAATGTCTCAATTTCTAATACTTTACATCTCAAAGCATTGCTTTTCAATTCTATTTTTTCGAATATGTCATGTGTCACATCAACGGAGACCACAACTGTCTGTCCAACCGGCAGTATTTGTTAAATAAACTCTGACTCTATATTGTATATTCAGTCCTTCTTTCTGACACCACATACCACCACATTTGACAGAAATGTGTGACCGTGTCAACCCTCCCATCAGATCTGACCTCCTGTCCTTGTGTGAGGAAAAACTAGAAAAAGACTGAAGTGTTGGAAATTCCCAGGAGATAAACAGTGTCAGAGACGCTCCTGCCCAGAGGACACAGCCTGCATAAGCAGTGGGCTGCTGATTTGCTGCGTGCTACGGCCGCTGTTGTTCACACAGCACTTGTTCCTGCTTTGTGCCCCAGGGCGTCAAACCAGGCTGTGTGAAAGTAAACAAGGCTTCCCTGATTCTGAAGTGTAATATGACCATTAACTGAAGTGTCAGTTTAATCAGGTAAATGAATGAGACTGGGACTTGAACACATTCGTATTAAAAATTAAATGAAGGAACTTCCACAGAGTGAGACCATTTAGAGTTGATGAATGATTCTTGGTGTGTCCTTAAACAGCAGAGGACCCTCTGCATACAGATGGGGAGCCCCAGACGTACAGCGAAACAGCAGCAGAGGCTGCGTCTCATTAGAGGTAGCATTAAGAGGTGATATACTTTTCATCAGATTCACATTAATGTTTGAAAATCAAACCTGAGCAGATAAATTAATTGAATCGCCTTGCATTGTGCTCCATTACAAGTTTTTATCTTACTGAGCGTCTCATGAGGAAAACGAGCGGAACTTTATCGCTGCTGACAAAGTCGTACGCTGTGGTGAATGAGCATTACTTTCTGTTAAAGCTGCCCTTGGCTACAAACGCCTCTTTTATCTCTTTATTCTCCACAAAGAGGTTTGGCGTCGGCCGCCAACAGACGAATCCTGCTTTGGTCTTGACAGATGCCAACGAGACAATCTTGATTTGCCCTGGGTTATCCCCGCCACCTGCTTGAAGTCTGTTCGAAGACGGAGGTCTCTGTGTGTTCTGCTGTCCCATGGGGGACGAGACAGACGGCAATGCAGACGTGCCAAGTCAGGGCTCTGAGGGTAGGACACGGTGGCGGGGCACGTATGACCCCCTGTGTCCCCTCATATTTTAAACATATAATAATCTAGGAAAGGGATTGAGCTGGAATGAATTTTGCATGCAGTCAGAATGAAACAGGAGAGAAGTTAATCAAAATCTATTTAGAAATTTCATTGTCACTCAAGGACCAGAACAAAATCAATCAATGTTTTGGTTTGGTTTCTTTTTAGTGTGAGATCTTCCCCTTACATTCTGTCAACACCTGCACCCCAGACCTGTGTGTTCCTTCTTTATAGGGACCATTAACTCAGAGGGTTCGCCGGAAATATTGAATTGTAAATAAAAATAATTATTCATTTGTTAATTAGCCATCTGTGTAATGTGGATTTTTAATTCTTACTGCCAGTAAATGCTGAAGTCTCACTCAGTTGCCTCATGAGCTTGTGGCTTGTTAATTGATATACTAATACTGAACACTGACGACGACTCACCACTCTCCTCTGGACTGGACAAACCCTCAGCCCATCTCTCCCCTGTGCTCTGCTGGAAAAATCCATTCCATTCTGCACTTCTGCTTTCTCTGTAAAATCTACCCAAACAAGTATCTTACTAGTAAAAAAACATCTAATGGAAAATATGAAGGCGTGGCAATTAAAAAATCCACCATCTCCTGCCCTCAATTAATGCAAATTGCATCAAGCTGCTGAGAATCTCCAGCCTCGCTCAGCTGACCTCAATTATCTCATCAGCTGAACCCAATCTTCCTTATTTCAACAAAGCTACAAAAACAAAATCTACCCCGACTAAAAAATGCCTTACTAAAGCCTAACTTAATTAAATCTCCTCAGCAAAAAAAAACCTCACACTGAGAGTTTTACAGACTGTCTAAAAGAGTTGCAGCCAGGCAGCTGTGAAACCTTCTCCAGAAAAATAACATTTCATCCTCATTTGGCATTTTGTACCAAATTTCTTGCACTTATGCATCAGCACAAACAAGAACCAATGAAAAAAGATGTCGTTCATCCTGTATTAGCTTCATTGAACTGGCCTCATGTTTTTAACTCAGTTTAACTCATCAACCCTAAAGACTGTAAAGGTAGAGCAGGAAGCAGAGCCTTCAGTTATCAAGCTACTTTCCTATGGAACCATCACCTAGTGGTTGGTAGATTGTGACCATGCAGGGACCATGCAAATAGACACTAATCAGAGGGTGTGGTGGTGGATCATGATCTTGGGGAAGCTGACAGTGGAAGGTAATTGTGGACCGTGCACAGCAGAACTGCACAGTGATCAAACAAAGCAAATTAAAGCCCACCTAAATACTGTGTCAGTGCAGTGCTGCTCTTGTGTATGCCATCATTGCTGTCTATTACATATCAGAGTCGAGTGGGGGCAGTATTGGTGTTTAATTGGCACGCCACACGTTCACGTGTAAAACCACTGACTGCCACTGATATGCATGAAGATCAGAGAAGCTTTAAAACAGCAGAACCATGGGATTTATATCATCAAACAATACACACAACAGTGCAGCCACATGCTGAGACCCAGCAGTCCCCACACTGGAAGCTTGTGAGCCTGACACAGGTGTTTTTAAAGAGCCTCAGGCCACTGGGCAGGTGCGCCTCATTGAGGACCGATTGGGGATCAGGGTGGAGCTAGAGGAGGGACGAGAGAATCAGGGACACAGCACCGGACACACATACAGCAGTAACTATGATGACAGCTCATCATGTGACATGTCTTCGCAGTTTTGGGTGGAAATCTGATAGTGAACTATAAATGAAAGTCAACACCACCGGTACATGCAGCAGGACTGCTGTTTACCCGCACACCCACACAGAACCTATAGCATTAGTTGTGATGCCCACCAGCACAAGGAACATCGAGCTCCTAGCAGTTGGGGCGGATTTAAAGGGGAAAATAATTTCAAGTCAGAATTCAGCAGAACACATTTTCTGCAGGTTGCTTTCCAACACCAACCAGATTTCCACCAGGGGGTAAATCACACACCACATCAGCGCTTGATTCAGTGTCACCCCCCCGCTGCTCCTCTCGGTTTTTCCGAAAATGGCTTCTGGCCGTAAGAGTCAGAGCAACCTAACCAACACACATGCTTGTCACTGATGCTTATTAGACCAAATCAATTCCCATCAAACACCCCCTCTTTCTCTGGCCTTTGTGTTTTCTCTTCCAGCGGTGAACTCACATGGTGCCTCACACACATCAAGGCTTTACTGTATGTTGCCTTCAGGTGCATCACCAACAGAAACACACTCTGCTGTGTTCCTCCTTGTTTCTCTTAGAGAAAACACAGCTCAGGGCATTTCTGTGAGCAACAATATCCTCACTTAGATGAGAACAATTGTGTCGGTGTTGCCGCTGACTGACTGTTACTCCAGCAGAGAATCCAGCATGCTGCTCTACCACAAACTTTGGAAAGGAATATGGAGAACTTGTAACATCTGAATTTGAGTAATGTCATATTATCGTTATTGAATATCCTGCTGTTTTTTTTTTATTTTTTTATTTGATGCCAGTCAATTTAAGAGCAGATGTCAGCTTGGCACCACAATCATCAATAAAAAAATAAAGTCAGTGTCGACCTGACCAATATCAGACAGGGAACAGCAGGGCGGCCATAGTGTCAGCTACAGCCCACTAGTAATACTGATTAGTGTGCACAGACGTCATAAAAAATTTGTTTGCAACTCATAACACCCGCACAATGACCACCAATTCTTTCAGAGGCCACTCACATTAAACACAAATTAATGTGTTGAAAGAAAAAAATCATGAAAACAAATAAAAATAGTGAAATCAAAGAGAGGAATATAGTGGGTGAAATGGGAGGTGTTTGGTGAAGTGCAGGAGTAGTTATGTACACAAAGACAAAACTAAGCAACAACAATAAAATTGGTTGGGACTCACTCAACCTCAGAGAAGCAGAATAAACAAAACCCTGAAGCATCAGTCTCTCTCTCTCTGGAGGTTGTCACTTCCTCCGCCTTACAGCTGCATGCTCTTTCGTGCCTTGAAAAATGTTTTTCACCAGACTGAACAATTCCCCCACAGGTGTCGACAGAATGACTGCTGAATCAACATTACGAAAACATCGAGCATGTGTCTCAGAGCTCGTCTGGTAATTCCTGGCATGAATCAGGAAACCAGGATCGCTGACCATATGTCATTTGGAAACCCAGCTCTGACAAAGATTCAGCTTTGCTAAAAAATCATTTCTTTTCCAACACGA
Organism: Pseudorhombus dupliciocellatus; assembly: GCA_016785235.1. NCBI lineage: Eukaryota > Metazoa > Chordata > Actinopteri > Pleuronectiformes > Paralichthyidae > Pseudorhombus > Pseudorhombus dupliciocellatus. Next base: position 584,298 of record JAFBJW010000149.1, on the reverse strand, counting down.
TGAAGGCTGAGACTAATGTGACCAGACATTTCCCTCTTCGCCTCTCCATCTGCTCCGCTGCTGATGGAGGGGTATCCAGAAAGCGCCAAAGTTTCAGTTGAATAGGAGACGGCATGGAGGACCACACTGGCATGGGTCCAGCAGTAACATGATCCGAGGATTTCATCACAATGGGAATGTTGTTTCCTATGTTTCCAACATTAATGTAAATTCTCATTACATCCTATACTTGCATAACACGTTCCTGACATTGAGTGTCCACTGTCCACTGACACTCTGTAAAGCAGACTGAAGGAGCTGGGTATAAAACCACTGACCTTGCAGTTAGCGGACAACACTCTCTGCCAAGTAAGCAACAGCATCCCATCGCTATGGTAACCTTTAGGAAGGCATAAAGAATTGGATGAAAGAAATGAATCTCAGCTAAAAGCAGCATTAATCATACTGCCACATCCAAATTAAACTTCCTTTGCGTTCGGTCTTTTGCAGCGGAGACTGACAGCACTCTTCCTCTCAGGCTGCGGGTACAACCACCGCCTTACCAGGACGTCAGCAGTCTGAAGCCAAACTCGGTGCAAAGAAAGCTAATTGCTGAAAGCAGACGATATTATGTGATGGAGGCTCAGAGGAAGCGTTTGTTCCTTTGCTCGCGTCTCTCCTCCCTGTGGAGGCTTTTTGAAGAGGTCTGGTGAGTCACTCCCCTTACCAGGACGTCAGCAGTCTGAAGCCAAACTCGGTGCAAAGAAAGCTAATTGCTGAAAGCAGACGATATTATGTGATGGAGGCTCAGAGGAAGCGTTTGTTCCTTTGCTCGCGTCTCTCCTCCCTGTGGAGGCTTTTTGAAGAGGTCTGGTGAGTCACTCCAACAGGAATGTAAAAAAAAAAAAAACAAAACAATGAGCTAAGCAGGGATTCTTGAAAATAAGTGGTGGACGGACCAGTGGAAATGACTAAAGGCCACTTCATACAGAGACATTGGAGGTAATAGCCTCTGGCTGGAAATCTTCCCTCTCACGGCTGAGCCGCCTGCTCTTGTCCTTCAAGCTGTAAATCAGCATGATCTACCCAGTAAACTAACATCAGCAGCTACGGAACAACAACTCCACTTCATTACAGACTGGCCAGTGATTGATCTTAAATTCCGTGCTGATTACCTGGCAGTGTTACAGGAAAGCAGACAGCATCACAACAAACTGAGAGGTCTGTTCCTGGAGACAAATGATGTGTGATCGCCGGTTGTTAATGCGCTACGCTAAAATCCCCTTTTGATCTCTCCCTCTTTGCTGTAACGACAGAGAGTACATCTTGGATATGAACTGCTGCGTGTGATTAAAGCCTACCACCTTTATTTCTCTGTGGCTGCTTAATAAAGCTGCCATGAAGTCTTGAACCCTCAAACAATCCAATAATCTTGAGATGCTTGGTATAATTCAGATTTGATTAAAGTTCAGGTTAATCAGCTTGGTACGAAATGTATTACAGTTTTCAGACTTCTCCGGGAGGAAATATTAGACAAAAAATAAATCCCACTTCTAGTGGATTTTCTGTCACATGTTTATAGACCTGGGCATTTGAGGATAGATGGTTTTATACAAACCCTTGGCAGCGAAAATGTATAAGCTATCATTCAAGAGGAATGAGTGCAATCAATTCTGGATCTGCTCATCTAGCTCTCTAAGCATACATCAAAGCCTTAAAGAATACTCTGTCACTGAGGTACGACTATATTCACAACCTTTCTTTGGAAGCTGTGAAGTGGTTGCCATTAAAATTGGCACCTCTATGTTCAAGAACATTGTTCTCTGCTCAAAGTGGCAACAGTGGGACGGTCAGGTGGATGCTGGTCTGTCTCGATCTTATTCCCGAGTGAGGGGAACATGGAATGGACAGCGGGATCAGTGCAGCATCAGCAGTTATGTGGGAGCTCTAATAGACCATTGTGGGCTAAGCTGCGAGGCAAAGCCCTTTCAGTCCAGATTCTGGCCTTCATCCACTGTCATGAGTTTTATGTGACAGAGACAATTACATTAACAGCAGCAGAAAAAGCCTTCTCTTCATATGTATGCTAGAAGTAATCCTTACAGATATTGAATTTGTGCATCCAGGGTTAGCTTTGTCAAGATTCCTCTTTCCTCAGCAATGCTCTCCAACCCCCTCCCAACATTTACAGAGTAAACACACATCAGCAGCTACGCGTCATCACCTCAGCCGCATTACAGCAAAACAAAGAACAGGCAGTGATTGATCTTCAGGTCAGTGCTCACGACCTGGCAGCATGACAAGACGATGTGATCTCCTTCTTTAATGCAGTGATATCTAAACTGGAGAACATACAGCTGGGCACATGTTCTGAGGACATGGCAAAGTCTACTTTTCATGGCTTAGGAGTTAGGAAAAGGCAGAGGAGGTCTGTGCATCCCCCTGTTCATTATTTACAATTAATCCTAACTTTCAAAACCTAACCCCAAAAATAAAGATTTTGGGTCACGTGGAGTGGTACAAGACTCTTTGGAAACGTCTCCACAACATTGTAATTATAGTTATTATCAGCAAGAGTCCTTAACCTACCGATGTGGTGGTAACTTATACCAAGAATATGATTGTCTGTGAGACATAGACTTCATCACTGTCTGTAATAACAAATATTACATGTTAAAAATAAAAAGCTAATTACACAGTGAGACATTGAAGGCGTGCGCCCAAGTTCGGAACTAATTGGTTTCGTAAATTCATTTCACGTTGCTCGGCAAAAAAAAAAAAAAAAGATAAGATGAGAGAGAGGCTGTTGGAGTGAACGTGCTGGAGCTCGGTTCCAGTGGCTGATCATTGAGAAACGCTGAGCCAACACCAGATCCACCAAGATTATACATAGGCACACAATGCTGCACAAAAAAGATGCCCAAAAGCCATGATAAGTTTAAAGAGGCTGCACTGAAATTAACTCAAATTTACTTTAATCAGACTTCAGACTTCATTTGGAGGAGCTAAAAAGAAAAAACAGCCCTTCAACACTGGATAACTGATTCCCTCTTCTGGTGTGAATGGAAAGTTAATTAACAAAGCAACCAAGTGAAGCACATCATTGTTCATTGTAACACCATCGGTGGAAGACATGAAGATTTCATTGGAAAAGGTCCATGGACATATTTCTTGTTTTATTTCATGTTATTAAAGAGGAAATGTAAATTTGACTTGAGTAAAAGCTTAGTAAAGTCCATGCCTCTATGTGCAATGCAACTTGATATTCCATTTGGGCACATGTTGGCCTGGAAGATCACAGGGTCACTCAAACCATTAGGACACTTTGAGAAGCAATCTCACGAGTTTGCAGATCTGCAGTTTGGACGCGTCACACGTTTCCACCGCAGCTGAACAGGAAAAGGATCTGGCGGCGAAGAATAACCAAGCCCATCGAGCTGTTGTGACATACAGGTGGAAGGTTAATTTGTGGTTTCGCACCTTGGTTACCAAGTCTGAGTAACAGGACTTCTCAGCTCCTCAGGGGAAGCCGAGTAAGAAAACTGTGGTTGTCTTAACTTAAATATTCACTCAGTGTTCCAGCTCATTCATTTTTCAAGTATGTAATTTATTTATGCTTTTTTAGTTATGCTTTTTTCTCCTGCTCCCTGCTGCATCCTCTATTGACGCAGAAGTTTGTAAGCAGCAGCAAACTAAACTGCAGCCTTCTGATTTCAGCCACTGACGTACTCGCGCCCAGCTCTCTGTTCTTGCGGCACATTTACATTTTTGAAACGACAGGCCCTTAATTTGAGGAAGTCGGTTTTGTTGATGACAAATGCCACTGGCAGACTATCAGCTATAACAAGTTGTTTAATTACAGTCACCTTGCCTCCAGGTGGTTGTTCTCAGTTTTCTGGTTTTAAAACAGATATACGCATTCAATGATCCTGTCCTAGAGGGATTTTACTTCTACAGAGAAAAAGGCTTTTAAGATTTGGTTCAAGTCTGACAAATGTAAACTTCCCTAAACCCAACAAAGCTCTGCTATTCAGTCTAAACTCTGACAACATCCAAGATCAGCTTGCCATCACTTTTCTGTCTGAACACGTGTTATGATGGTAAATAGTGTGTACACATACTGTTCCTCTATAGCCCATGCAGCTCTTTTCCTATTAAGCATCATTCATACAATGCCTGTGCAGCCATCACTTACAATGTAAGGCTCAGTGTCTTGCCCAAGGACTCTTAGCAATGCAAATCAAACCAGTGATCTTCTACTTAGTGAGTGACCCGCTCCACCCCCTGAACCACGGCAGCCCTGAGGGAACGTTTAATGTGGGAACTGGCACAATCTCTTACAGTCTAATTGCCAAATCCTGGGAAAAGACAATCAGTCGAACCTATCGCTTGCCATCCTCAGACTCTCTGAAGGTAGCTCATAGAGCAGGAGGCCCCTGCTCACCTCCTCAGCATGTGGTGAACACCAAGTCTTCACATTTTAAAATTTGACAGCCTGAGGAACTGATTGACAGTCAGTCTTCTTTTCTCATCATCACTACTACTGGCCGTTCGTCAACTTATCTGAAGTGAGGGAGAAATTCTCCAACACGACAAAAAATAAATGATAAGATAAAGATTAGGGGAAATACACAACAACATAATAAACCAGTTTTCACAACATTCTTGATGTGACATTTTTCTGTGATTAAGGTTTTCAACGGTATCTCAGGGAACGGGCTGCACCCCGGGAGAGGAGCAGAAAACAAAGCAATTGAAAACTGTGCTGTGGTGAGAAAAACTCCCCTCTAATTAAAAAGAGACTTGCAGCAGAAACAGCCAGCTCAGGTTTGCTGTAACGGCAGAATGAGTCAGGAGAGCAAACCAGTAAAGGTGAGTGGCTCCAGTGGCCCAGGCAGCAGTTCAATCTAAGGGGCGGGGCTGGGTTGGTGATGGAGGGGGGGCAGGATGTGTTAGGGTGACTGATGGATTCCGAAGTGCCTAATGACCTGATCTGAATTCTAGCACAAGTAGTATATCTGCTAAGCATTTCATTTCCCAGGAGGGGGGGGGCATCAGATAAGTGTTGAAGTGGAAAAGGTCCAGTATCGATCACACTTAGTCCGTCCCAGGAGACCACATGGCTATCGCTGTTTGGCTGAACTTCTGCTCCATCTTGATCAATTCTACTGAAGAGAAGAGATGTCATCCAAAAAACACCTCTTTTCATCCTGATTCTGTGTTAAATGTGGTGCCTGAGGTCTCTGCTCTACAGATGGGCATTCTGTTTTGATTTTTTTGTTTAGAAATGATGGCGTTTGCAATTTGATGCAGATCCAAATAAAAATCTGGATCTAAAGAATTCAAGTTTTGGCAGAGGTATGTGTTCCACTGAATACCATTTTAGTCAAAACTTTTGTCTTTCATTTGAGGAGCATCATTTCTATGGAGATTGTGTGTATTTTCCCCTAAGATCCTGTCCACTCTCAATACTTATTCAAATTTCCTCCATTCCAGCTTGAAACGTTTGTCTGACTCAGCACAGTTCTGTTCTAAGATTTCAGCTTTTGCTCTTGGCTTTTTTTTTGAAAGGAGTGAAAAGCAAAACTTCCCCAAGTTACAATGCCAGATGCACAGTGAGAAAATCCAGCCAAACTCTGGAGCGGTGTGGGGGGAGCTGTATGCATATCCATCTACGGATTTTTTTTTATGCCACATATTTTGAAGTTACTGCTTTTAAAGAAAATGAAACTCACTTATCACATAGAACAGGTGAAAATCCACAGAGGATGGAAACCTGCCAAATCGTAACAGCTCAATTTTCCAATAGTACAAACTGTAGATATATCTGATCACTGCAGAACTTGTTCAGTGAAAACATAACCTTATGCTCCAGCTCATTCATTTTGAATGGGATGACATCATGCAATGCTGAAGTGCATCCCGTTGCTGACACACGCTGCAGAATTTGGCTGCAAAATAGCTCACTGGCACGCACACATACACATACACTATGCTTTCAAAAAACAGTAATCCAATTAACTTGTATGCACCAACCAGCAGTAACATTCTTAATTGCATTGCACTCTGTACATAAAAGCTCCGTATTCTATTAAAATCTGATGATACGTATGTCAGTTTTTACAACTGCAGTTTACTGCCATTACTGCCCATGACCTTTGGAAGTATACATCAATTTGACAGCTGCATTAGATCAGGGCAAACTCCATCACATGATTTGGTGGAAACTCCTAAATGGACCCTGGGGTGGTTGGATTGCATTTTCAGATGGAAAGCGCGATGTATTACATTATGTTATATTATATCAGCTATAGCGGTGACACAGGCAAAACAAATTCTCTGTTTTTAATTTCTCTGCTAGGAGGTAGCCCACTGGTGGTTTTAGTTTTCACCCAGTGGCAGATATTAGTGAAACCACCTCTCTCTCATTCACCTCCCTAAATGACTTCAGTGGGACTTTAATTGATTTAGATGTGATTGCTGGCTGGCAGAAGCTGCGCTGATTATTTTTCACAGCTTGGATGCAGATGCCAGTTTTAGTTCAAACCTCCTGTTGCATTTGGGTCAAATTTGACGCAGTGTGAAGTTGAGATGTGTGAAATCTTTAAATTGAGTTTTTCAATTTCACTGTCTGCGATGAAAAACTCACAAAGAGAGTTTGACTTTAGATGCAAATAAAAAGTTATATCTGTTGTGGTCTGGGAGTTGGAGATAAATGTGCTCAAACATCATGAATAACAATATCAACAGAACAAAATGTTGAAATTAATCCAACAAAAGCATCCTAATGTAGCTCAAATAATATATTTGCATTTCACTAGTTGATCAAAGTAAGCACGCAGTTTCACACAGAGCTTCATGTTGTGTCGATATGTTTGTGGATCCAATTCCTCTGCAGGCAAACTTCAGAGCTGGTACTACAATTCGTTAATTGCATGTCACCAAACTCATCAATGATTAATTAGGAGACTGAGGACGTTCCCAACCCTGTGCCTGCACTCAGATATGTAAGCCTGCAGCCTGGAAAGGGTCTCTACACCTGGAGACCAGAGGAATATGAAGATGGGTCCATCCATAATACCTGGGATTGGTTGATACTCTTCAAATTGTTCGAGCCTGTTCTGAGCCTGACTTTGCTGTAAAGTGAACGAGATGGAATATTATGGTCGTATCATCACCTGACCATCCCCTGTGTGCGGACACCAAATGCGCGGCTTTGACGTCGGCGCAACAGAGCACGCTGGGCAGTGAGGGGGGATCAGAGATACTATAAGACGTGTGCACAAAGATAGCGCGCACACACGAATGGATACATGCGCGCATACGCAGCCGACCCCTGGCTGAGGTACCACTCTCTCCTCCTCCTCCTCCTCCTCCTCCTCTATTTGGATCAGCATCCTCAACTCTTTTCATGCAAACCTCCCTGAATCTGCACACAGTCTCTGGAAAGTCTCCCCGAGCCTCCCCCGGACAACTCCGCGTCTAGAGCCTGGTTGTGCGAGCAAGTTTTCCGCGGACGCGAACGCGCAGCATGGAGCCCTACACTGTCCCCGGAGCTCAGCTCTCCCTGTCCGACCTCTACTCGGTCATCCCCTTCAACGTCACCTTCCCGGACGAGCAGAGCGGCTTGGTGGGCGACGAGCGGCTGCAGAACTACACGGAGCGGCAGAGCCCGGCGAGGAGCGCCGGGGGGATGATCATTGCCATATCCATCACGGCGCTCTACTCCGTCATTTGCGTGGTGGGACTCCTGGGCAACATCCTCGTCATGTACGGGGTGGTCAGGTAAACGGTTTTGACCGCAGTCTTTGGGTTTGACACCAGCGCCAAGAGGTGGAATGAGAATTGGGAAGAGCTGCAGAGCCCAGAGTGAAACTCACCCTCATGCGCCCCAGATGTTGTCATGGTGGTTTTTTTTTAAATTGCAGCAACCCTATAATAAAAATCACCCATGACAAAATTTGAGTATTTCAACAAAACTGCATTTGAATCCAAATTATTCTACTCTTTAGCTTTGTTTTGTTTCTAAAGTACTGAAATAGCCCAAAATAAATGGACAATGAGCCTATATACAGCAGATATATTGTATAGCTTTATAGTGTTTAGTGTTTGGCTATAGCGCACTCTTTCCTTCTATTTTTGTGCATCAAAGTTTTTATGTGCATTTCCCAAGCAGAAGACTTGGGGTTTCCAGCAGGAGGGATGGGATTGGTTTCTTTTTATTATCATTTCTGCATCCAACAACATGTGCAAGTTTTAAGCAGAGGAAGGTTGGTCAAACCGTCTCATCTCAGTCTCTGTTCAATGTGACTCTACAGTGCCTCGGGCAAATAGAGCTGCTTGAAGCAAGTGCCACCATTAGCTCACTCAGATGTGAGAGACATCAAATGTACACCCCTGTGCTGGTTTGATGGGTTTCTTGGCTCTCTTGCTATAAAGTTGAGTCTCCCGATTGGCTCATAAATTGTAATAAAGCAGACCATAAACCCACTGAATGTGTTACCTTTTGGATTACATTAGTGGTAATGGCGGTTTTCATGAAATATGGTCTGTGTTGACACATTTTCTAGTGTAAATTGATTTTGTTCATTAGTGGATGTTTACAGGATAATTTCTTTTCTAAGGTTACAGTTTGCCCTTCACCATTTTGCTCTAACCCCATGTAGCCTGCACCGACTCCTCCAGTAGATGTAAGCACCCTGTCAAGTCCCTCAGCCATAACCCGTAAGCTTGTCAGAATTAAAACACCTTATATATTTTGCAGTAGCTCTGCTTGTCCTCCATCATCATGGCAATTACCTGCTAATCTCAAACACTCCCTGTGTTCCCTCAATATCACCTCAAGCGTTAATTACTGCAGCAAGGCCAGAGAATTAAACAAGCAGGAAGAGTGGATGGTGGTATTTGTTTCAATATATGCAGTGCAGTGAGTGACAAGGGAGAACAAGGCAGAGAAAGAAAGAAAGGCAAAGTAGCCTACAGCAAAAACATGTCCAGCAAATGCTTCTAAGGCTAAGCTTCAGACAGAGAGACAAATTCATAAACATTCTGAACTCTTCCCATTATTGTCTTTCAAGAAGGCAGAGGGAAAATAATGGCCAGGCCAGGACACATGAGACAAGGCAGAAAAGACGGAGTGATGGAGGAAAAAGGAGACAAAAAGGGGAATAATGGGAGCTCAGGAAAAGGCAGTGAGTCAGTGCCTCGCCTGGCATTTGGGTTTTGTGTGAGTGAGAGGACTCTTCAGTGATGGCAGAGAGAGGCAGGGAGACGCTGAGCACATTAACCATCCTGGTCACAATGAATTATCTGCAGTGGAACAGCTGCTGACCTTAGACAGCGAGTTCAGACTACAAACCTGTGACACACATGCAGGGATGTGAAGCCAAAAATGCAAACAACAGACTTACACATGGTCAAATCATTCATCTTCCTGTTTTTCAGCTGTGCGATGGAGCATTAGTTCATGGGATTAGTCTACACTTCCCTCATGGTAGCAATAAATCATGACGTCTGAGGGAGAGTAACAAATAGGCAGCTCTAAGTTTAAATCCTCAGGACTTTGAGTGAGACACCTGTTGATACTGGGGTTAGGAGCAAGATACCTGAGGTATAAAAGTGATGCCAAAAAATGAACGCTTCCTCAGCTTGTATAAAGCATCTAATAACTATGAAAACTGCTAGCGGTGCACTGGATCACAGAATTCACAGGATGGATCAGATCACAGCTTTTAGATGATTTTATCGGATCGGCAGTTTTACAATAAACCAAAAACTCTCACTGTTACGCCTTGTTGAATCCTTATAGAGCTGCCTGCGGTGGTATGTGCCTCATGCACCTCCATTTCACATGCTCGTGTTATACACCATAAAGTTTTTATTGTGCATAGGGACAGACAGAGGTCATAGGTTCAGCCGCAGCAGGGTCTGTATCTGCAAGTGGTATTTACCACAGTTCGCTGTCGCCTGTGCTCTGCTGCAAATGAAAGCTAACTGTGTGTGCCTCCAGGTGCATCCATGTCACTGTCATAGACTGGATCAATAATGTAGAAAACACTCAGTTGATTGGGAAGCCAAAATGCTCCAGTGATTCAACGACAGGGAGGCTTCTCTCCTTACTGCTTTTACCAGTTGGGTTATATTTTACACAGGCGCATTTCATTATTACTATGTTCAAATACACATAGAATAAAGTGAATGTAAATTTGCATCACTCATTTCATTTCCAATAAGAATCTATCTATTCCTTTCAGGCCAAAGCTTAATGACAAAACAATCTGAAAGTAGCTGTTACTTCAGAGGCTGAAACAAGAGAGTCTCCTGTGATCTGTGTTGATAAATGGATTCACAGATTCATCAAAGATCACAATTGATCAATTATCTGATCATTACTCCAGTAATTGGAAGTAATAAGAAATCATCAGCCCATTAGAAAGCATCCTGCTTTGATTTCATGCCACGTCAGGCAGTTTGGATTTTTCCCTCCACTTAGATTCTTTGGTACTCAAGACACTACCCACATTCTTAGCAGCATGTGCACAGACACTCATGCCAAAGCGGTTTAAGCAATGGGCTGCTGTGAAACCTTGGGCCCTCACTTTGATTGCTGATGTATAGGCTGACATGGGGCCAATGGGAGCCTGTCCACTCTGTCACGCTGGAGAGGTCAGCAGCACGCGGCTCCACTTATCTCACAGCAATCCCCTACCTCACCTCCCATTCCTCATATCACACCTATTAGATAGGCGCTGGCTCAGTGCTCATGCAATTTATTGTCAAGTGGCCCCCATTTGGAATCAATTTGATGCACAGCCACAGGAGGGATGGATTAGTTTGAATGGAAGCGGATATTTAAATGATTGCTGCTCGTGGATCACGCAAGGCCAGTAACCGAAAGTGAGGGCTAAAGTGTGGGCTAAAGCTTCTGAGCAGCTGAAAGTCGGAATTTGAAAACACTTGTGTATCTGTGTCTGATTTCCTAGGCTATGTCAACAGGTCCAAAGCACCTTCACTGCTTGTCTACGATCTCAACCGGCAGTATGTCATCGTGTGCGACTGGTTAGCAGTGTGTGGCTATCAGCCCTGGGAAGCCAAGCTTAACTTTCATACACAGACTGAGTGGATGAATGTATTCAGATCATGCAGCGTACCAGCAGTCGGTATAGATTCCATGTGTGCCATCTGATTGGAAAATGTGGTGAAAAAAAGTCAAGGATAATTATTAAAATTTCAGACAATTATTTGTTTGTTTGTTTTTTAACTCCATTTTATAAATAAGAGTACTTGACATGGACAACCTCCCTTGCTGCTCTTGCTGGTCAGTGGGAATTTCATTGTGCTGAGCTTGTTCCATGTGATTAATGAGCTGAACGGACTCTGTGATCAATGACTTTCCATCTTGGTCAACAGGCAGAAATCTTTCTTGTTCTTGCCTCAAGAGACCAGAGGTCAGGCTGGTCAATACTCTCTTTTGTCAGTGGTGGATCCCTGCTTGTTCAGACATGAAGGCCAGGGAGTCCTAAATCAAATGGCTTGCAGCCTTTCGGTTTTTAACCGAATGCAGGTAAAGGTTCAAGGTCCACATTCACCCTGGTGTTTTGATATTGTCTGATGCAATTTTATGTCCACGTCTTTCCGAGCTGTTTTTTTAGTAATGTTGTCCAGGGGTTCAAATCTTTGAATGTGTCCAACCCAAACATATCACAATCACTCAGCAAGAGTAGTCACTTTTTTATTATAGCCTAATTTCAAGTGTCAGTTGATTAAAGACTCTAGGCTCATCGTGAAAAATGGAGGGATGACACACTAGGTGTCATGAAATACTGAGTCAATTTTCCCGAGAGACTACAGATGTCAAATGTCACAAGGTCACACATTGTCAATTGATTGTCATGATTTTAGTTTGGCACTTTATTCCATGAAGGTCTGAAATTGTGACGCAGTGCAATGCAAACACCATAGGCAAAGAATTAACACCCTGCTGCTCCACTGAGGAGATGTTACAACCCACATGGAGTGACAGGACTGTACCTTCCCTGGAGGAACGTAATTATCCCAGGTCACGTCTTCACTGTTTTAGGTCTAACTGATGCTCTCTTGACATCATCATCTCATTACACCCCCACCAGTGATTAAATGGCATCAGACTGGAGGATAGCATCACCCACTGTCTATCTAGACACTACAAATCTACAGTCATTTAGCTTTTATCCAAAGCAACGCAATCAGTGACAACTCAAACGTGGTTCCTGCTACGGCGTCCTCCTTCACATATTGCCATGATGAAACACTCTGTTTCTTGCCTCATCCTGTGCATGCACTTCAAGGTCTATAATGCGAGCGTGCTACACGCATACTCTTTGACCAAGCTCACCTCATTCCAATTGTCCATCTGCCTGATTCTATTGATCGCTGGTCGATCGTTGGGTAATTTATTCTAAAGTGTAATTTAACTATCTGACTTTAAGATACGGTGTTGATTCAAGCCAAATGCAGCGAACATGGCTTCGTTTATTTCCTGCAGAGGACCAGCTACATGATTACAAGTGTCTCTGTGGAGCTTGTGTTTATGTGTTTGCTTATAACCTGAATCCCCCCGGCTTCCCAAAAAGCCGCCCATTCCCACCACTATCACAACCTATGCCTTCAGATTATTGCCTATAGAGCCCGTTTGAAAAATGACCAGCAGAAAAATCAATACACATATCCATTTCAACATCAGGGATGGTGTATCACAATGGAACAAAACATTAATGGTTGAAACACTGTAATGAACATTAGGCTCTTTCCTTTTTTGCCATAAAAATGTCACACCCATCATTCATTTTAGTGAGCTGTCCTTTTTAATTCAACCAAATCGTTATCATTCAAGTACAAAACAGAAGGAAATAACAGCTACGTGTTATTCAGTGCATGTACACTGGCAATATATACAGTGTGGATGTCGCACTGTGATATGCAGTGTACAATACATATTACACCTCCTGGTCCCTCACTTTTGCCCTTTGTGCCTCTGGGCGGTTTGCAGCGAATTGGATGTCCTAATTCATCCCCTAGAAAATCAGCTGAGATTTATATACAGGAGAGAAAAAGCCTCCACAGTTTGTGATGAGGGACCCCAGCATGAAAATAAGCCCCAACCCCCAGAGGAGAATTTCTACCCCAAAGAAATAATAATTAATATATAAAATAGAACTACTGCTGCTGACCATTTGCTTTTGTTTTTTTGTCTTTTTTTCAATTTGACACACATGCAGTCCCATGACAAAAGCAGAATCTGGAACATACAACATATGTACAGTGTGTGAATTGGAGATCAGTAGTATTTCCTTTTCACAGCCCTCTGGTGTATTCCCTACAACTAAGCTGCTTGATCAAAAGCCAACCAACACGATTGTAACCATTATCTCAAATCACTCATTGGAAAAAAAAATCTAAGCTGTGAGGAATTAGCATAACACTGTACATTCACAACTCTGCACATTTATAGCACAAGGGACTTAACTCGCCATCTGAGCCACTTTCAAATTCCCACATCCCATAACAGAGAATTTCATACCCCGCTGCTCTAATTACCACTGCTCCTTACTGCTAATGCTTTTCTGCTTTCTGCTGCACTGTGATCACAACTAGGTACACCAAGATGAAGACGGCCACAAACATTTACATCTTTAACCTGGCTCTCGCCGATGCCTTGGCCACCAGCACGCTGCCTTTCCAGAGCGCCAAATACCTCATGAACACCTGGCCGTTCGGGGAAGTCCTGTGCAAGCTGATAATTGCCATTGATTATTACAACATGTTCACAAGTATCTTCACCCTCACCATGATGAGCGTGGACCGCTACATCGCTGTGTGCCACCCCGTCAGGGCGCTGGAGTTCCGTACTCCAGTAAAGGCAAAGCTGATCAACGTGCTAATCTGGGTGCTGTCGTCAGCGATTGGGGTTCCCATTATTATCATGGCTGTGACCAAAGTGGCAGACAATGGTAAGTATGGTAATTTTCTTCCACTGCCTTTTATTCAGTGTTGGGTATAGCTCACCCAAGTGCTGGTTAAGGGTAATTAAAAGTTGAAAAGATCCATGAGATGTTCATGACATGGCACACAAAGGAGAAGCAAGAACCGTGATTGTGAATCTGCTCCCACACATGGGCCCAAAATGATCCACAGTGGATAATTGAGTCCGTTGCTCGGAATCAAAAACCTTCCATTATAACCTACATCATTGATTCAGTGGAGCAGCACACTATTGTGTGAGTATAAAAAAAACACACTGATGCCTTTTCTTGATTCTTGTACAAGAGAAATCCATCTGCTGGAGGCTACTTTTTGAAATACTATCCGACCAACCATAGACCTGAAAGAGGCAACCTTTCTCATGGATAGAGATTTGGCATGACCTCTCCAGGACCATGGGAGAGACATAATTATGGCTCAATGCATTAAGAAGGTAAAATTCCAGTTCTAGTGATATTAGATTGAGGTTTCTTGAGGAGACTGTTGGACCTAGGGGTATTCACTGTGAATGGCCCTCTTGTAAGTTTCTCGTTCGGTCTCCATTGCTTTACTCAACAATGTAGAAACAGCCTGACTGCACCAGAATAAATTGGACTCAGTCTAATGTAGCTTTTGTTGTGTGAAGCATCTCTCTCCTGGTGTAAGAGAAAAGCACCAGCCCATCATTGCAGCAGCCACAAAGAAGTGGATATACCATTACAAGCAGTCATGTCACTTAACTCAGCCTCGGATACAGAAAAGGGAGACAGGTGTGATAGGAGCGACACTAACCCTGTCTGCACCTTAGAAAGCTACATTATTCAATTCAATTCATTTAGTAAGTTCAGTGCAGGGGACAGGGTGCAATATAACTCTCAGACAACTTGTGGAAAAACTTTCAAACTAAAGTTAGGGAAATTGATTGTGTGATTTTGTCGTTTGTTCACTGCTTTTCCACTTCGTATATTAGTATTGCCACACCACAAATACCTCCCAAGGAAAACCAGGGATATCTAAAAACATCACCTTGTCTCCAGTTATTGCCAACTTTTCACTTTCCAAAATTAGACATTATAAAGAGCCATTCCTTTCATCAAGACGCACGATCTTAACGAGGCCTTTCCAATATTTTCTTGGCATCATCATTGTTACCCGACATGAACTCATTCTGCCATCTTTTGCAGGTAAAACCCTATGCATGCTGAAGTTCCCTGACCCGGATTGGTATTGGGACACCGTGACTAAGATCTGCGTCTTCATCTTTGCTTTTGTGGTTCCTGTAATGGTCATCACCATCTGCTACGGCCTGATGATCCTTCGTCTAAAGAGTGTCCGTCTGCTTTCAGGCTCCAAAGAAAAAGACCGCAACATGCGCCGCATCACCCGCATGGTGCTGGTGATTGTGGCTGCCTTCATCATCTGCTGGACCCCCATACACATCTTCATCATTGTGAAGACCATGGTAGAGATAGACACCAGGAACCCCCTGGTGATAGCCAGTTGGCACCTGTGCATTGCTTTGGGCTACACCAACAGCAGCCTCAACCCTGTCCTCTATGCATTTTTGGATGAAAATTTCAAGCGATGTTTCAGAGATTTCTGCCTCCCCTTTCGCACTCGTGTGGAGCAGAACAGTCTGAGCAGAGGCCGCAACACCACCCGGGAGCCCGCGTCTATCTGTGTTCCCACAGAAGTACGGAAAAAGCCAGCATGACTAGGCATGGACTCGGTCCCCCATGGCTCACGCTCGAGGAGGATCCAACAAGATCTGCAGTCGGAGGAAACTCAGATCTCCACAACAGAGTTTTGAAATATCTCGACAAGAAAAGCACCAAAATACAGTACAGCTAAAGATACTGGAACATTCGTTTTACTCTGATCTTTCCTATAAAAGTTCAGATAACAAAGTGGAATCTTCACACAGGAAATATGAAGCAGTGACAGGAGATGAAGAAAGTAATAACCCGAAGAGTAAATTGATAAAAACAGAACAGAAAATCTCCACCGGCATGATTTGACCATCTCTAAGTCCATGCTTGGAGATTGTCTGACATTTTGATGATGAAAAACGAGACACAGGTTTCTGTCTTATCAAGCAACGAAAGCCTCTGAAGACACGACCCATCAAAGAGCGTGGTACTGAACCAGACAGACTGTCAAGACCAATCTTGTGCAATAGCATAAAACAATGGCCCTTTTCAAGTCAGAGCTTTTAAGCAACACTCGCCTGTACATTCAAAGAAGTAAAAGAGATTGCAGTGAGGAGTACCTTGAAGGAAAACAACACATCAGAAAGAAAAACACAAAACAAAACAGCCCTAGCTTTTCTTTCTTGCATTCTCTTTGGCCCAGGGAGCGGGAACCTTTTGATTAAGAGCCATTTCAGCTTTGGAACTATTCTTCTAGGCTGTACTAAATTGCTTCTTTGACTCTGACTCATCCAGCATCTGATGTCAGATACTAGTGATTCCTTCTATTTTTTCAATATCCTGTGCCATGTCAGAAATCTGCCCTTTCAAAACTTGTGACTTTGTCAGGCGGCTAGCTACTGGCTGACCTTGCCTGTGTCAAACTATTCTCAAACTACAAATTTTTCTCTGAAGAATGTTAAACTGACTTCAGAAATGACCCTCACTTGTTCCCAGCTGTAAAGACGCTCGCCGTCTTCACAGCATTTTGCTTCATCCTTTCTCGTGTTGACATTTGCCATGCTGTTTGTCAGAGATGGCACATAACTGGACATGTGTCACTCTGACCCTGAGCTGACAGGAATACAGCCACAAGGGACCACCCTGAAGGACTATTGGTTAATGTTGTTGTTCTTTCATTGCAGAGCGCCGTCATGAATTTTTCTTCAGATATTTTGTATTCATGAGATGCCTTGCTGGCCTGATCAGACTATTTTGCAGGCTGTATATAACCTGTTGGCTGAAGATTATCCATACCTGGACCGATGTAAACATCTGCCACCATCCACTGAGCTGACAGAGAGAGATTAGGAGCTAAATGCTTCATAGATTTGAAAATGTCTGTCACGAAAGGTCTGGAAACATAATAACGCCTAATTATTAGAGTTGAACGCTCTGATGGAGAAATGTACAGTAGCACCACACCAGCTTTCTTGTTTTGTTCACCTGTGTGGCTTGCACGGAGGATGGTAGCCCTAAAGAGATGATCCAGGCCAATTCCTGCACAATGATAAACCTGCCACTGGAGAATCCTGTCGGCTCCCACAACACTTGACTCCAGAATGGATTAACTGTTACATCAAATACAGTCAAGAGCATCGACTGAGAGCAGCTCCATCAATGCGCGGATAAAGATGCCTGTCCTGGTGTCAACAAACAAACGGCGCCAAGGACATTATTGCTATGCCATTAAATGGACTGAAGGTGTGTCATCTGTCTCAGCGATAATATGTAGCAGATTGAAGAGATTAGCCAGTGGGGTCATTCATTTACTCCAGTGAATCACTTCATAGACATCAATCAAAATGTGCTGTGAACTTAACGACCATTTCCTCTTTGCATTACAGCCCAGTCAGAGGTATTAATGTGTGTTGATTGCTGATGCTCTCATGTGCAACTATTTAAAAGGCTAAATATGGTTGTGTTGATAATGTGCGCACATTATGTTAAATGCATGATATGAACCCTAAAAGGTCAATCATTCACAAAATAATGTGAATTTGTAGATAATATGAAGCTTCTTCATTTGAACAAATCGGTGTTCGGCCAAAAGACTTAAAGATCAACCTGTGTTTGTGCGTGCTTTCTTCACACTAGATTCAGTTTATTATAGTGCATTTAGTTCATGAAGAAAAGGGAAGACTAAGGGCAGGTTGATTCTGATTTCTTGTGGTTTATCTCCACTTACTTGCCGAGACAATAAACATATGCTTTTTAGTGTGTGCCAGGAGATTGTTGTGTGATATATATTTCTAAATATTTTTCTTACAATGATGGTGGTGATTTAAAGTTAACTGTTCTCTATATACCTGCTCTCTTCTTAGCTTTAAGATGTGCTGCCTCGGGTGGAATATCCTAAACTATTTTAACAAAGAATGCAGAATGTATAGGACTAATTTTCCAACAAAAACACAAATTTGTTGATGGCTAGGTTAAAACCAGTGTAAGTAACAACATGCTTTTAGAGTATGATTTAGGTCTGTGAGCGAGTGGGCATGGATTTTATTTAGATTTACATTTAGGGATGATTAATTGAATATGTATTTGTAATTTTTAAACAAACTGTTGATATAGAATTAGCCTCATTCAATTTGTCAAGCTTGAATGTTCAAATTGATTTGGTTGGTGGATACTACATTTTCTTTGTGGTCAACATCAAAAGGAAAATGTAGTAAAATTGAAAACAACAAAGTAGCTGAGGCATCCAAGTATTAAGATCAATGCCAGACATCCAACGTTGGCTTATTGGCTACAAAGATTGCGAGCCCTCTCTTCCACACCTGAGGCCATTCAGTAATGAAACTCATCTCCTGCGGCTGTCATACCCTCTGACCTTCACTATCATGAGATACGAGGAGAAAACGAAGCCAAATAAGCTGCAATATCAAAACATTTCGCAAATTACCCCCTAAAACCCATGTTTTGTAATGCCAGGACAAAATTAGACTCATCAAGCAGGCAGTGGTGGCAGCAGCTTGCCATCAATAATAATTACTAAAATATTCTTCCTAATGAGACTTAATTCAGTGAATCAGTTACCAGAACCTTCACCAGAGCTTATTTGTGTGCAGAGTATGAAAGAGCATTTGAAAAGCATTGTAAAACATTGACAGGAAAGTAAAAACTGAAAATAATTTTCCAAGAGTTTTATATATTTGCTTATCAGATTATTCCCCTTTGCAATTTTTTTCACTTAAGGCTGCGGTTACGGCAACTCAAATGCAGGATCCATCTTGCAACAACTGCAAAGCTGAGATTGCTTTAATGCGAGAATTAATAATGAGCTTAAATGTGAAACAGGGTCTGGCTTTTCCTCAATTAGCCGATGAATGTTTGTGGACACCGATGCGATTTTCTGTAGTGACTCATTAAAGCCTCGTTTTATTATGTTCCAATAATTAGGTTTGCCTGTGATGAATGACGCTGCGTGGATAAGGTGTGAGGAAGGGGATGGGAGGAAAGCGTGTGGGAGGTGAGGTCACGCAGCCGAGGCTCAGAGGAGCTTACATCAGTGTTAATGAAGACTTCATATTATGATTGTACCTTTAAATCCTTCAACTCTGCTGTCCCGTTCTTCTTTTCAGGACTTTGTAATAGACCTTGAAATATTGTCATCAAATGTTTTTCCATTTTTCTATTTGCTGTACGCTGTAAACGCAACACCGAAACGCTTGTGTGAATATAAATGACTCGACATTTGTGTAAGACGCTAACTTTCTGTAAAACCAATGACATCAGTACAGTACAGTGTGTATAGCAAATATGCGGATAATACTTGGCACAATACTCTTTCTTTTGCTGTGTTAGCTTCTTCTTGTGTATTTGTTGTAAAAATTAAAAAAATCGTAATGTTAAACGCATAATGCAGATTGTTGGGACAAAGTCAATAAAATCCAAACAGAAGAGTTGCATCTCTCCCTTTTTTAAATGCTTGTGGTTGTGTGTCCTGGAAACTGGTGGCAGCAGAAATGCATAATATTTTCTTCTGAAGATTGTATCATAATGGAATAATCTATCTTGCCACTACATAATTCAATTAAGAAGTAGAGAGAGCTTCCAAGTCCTCTAGCCATTACATTGAAGTGCTATGTAAGGGAGAAAAACATTGATAGCCCCAGGGTGCTGTGAGTGCCCAGCGTGTGCTTCCCACCATTCTGGGAAAATTAAGCATCCAACTCTGCATCAATTTGCCAAATTCAGACCAGAATCCCATCGCCATGGAGACCGGCAGCTCCACAGACTGCTCCAGTCAAACAGGCGAAGAAATTCAATTTAATTATGGAAGTTTCCTTCACTAGCGGCCACTTATCAATTAGCCTGATTGCTCTATCCAGAAACAGCTGAGGAGCCTCCCTGCAGACCAACTGAGGGCTGGCCACGTTTCCAGCAGAGGGGAAGGCTCATATCTCCACTGTGAAATTAAACAGTGGTTTAATGTATGCATTCTAATATAGGGGACTGGGCTGCTGCTGCTGCTATCATTGCATAGCCCAGGATCTTGGTGCAAAACCTCATTAAAGTTAGGTGTATCTGTCAGGTCACAGCATGTACATATAGAAAGCATGCGTAAAAGTATTCGGCAGACAATGTTTGTTTATGTTAGCAAATAAGGCCTGAGGGTTTCATGCACACATTGATTCATAGGACGTCTTCATGGATAATGAGCAAGACGTTGGGCCCTATCTCACACAGTGCACATGACACAAGTCTTGCAGTTGTTATTTTGCCAATACATTTATAAATTCATTTGCATCTACACTTCCATCCCCTCTGAGCCTCCTTGGGCATTTTGGTCTCAAAATGAAATGTGGCGCCCTGCTGACATATTGCTCCCTTATCTTGAGGCAGTGGAAGGTTAATTTGGTCTGAAGTCAGTAGTTCTGTATTTTGCAGTATCTGTGGAACCGTCACCAAAAAGCAATGGCAGGTTTCAAGGGACTTTGGGGGGAAGAGAGTTGGCATTAGCATGCCTTACAGTGACCCAAAAGCAGACCCCTCATTCTAGTCTTTTCAACTAAACTTTAAAGTACATACTGTGCTGTAGTTGGAGACTCCTATATATCTATGATTCGACAATTTTAGGGTTGTTCTCACAGACTTGCTGTTGCAGCAGAAGCAATCAGCCGCTCTCAGGGGGTCCCTCTTAGCTTTGGACTGCAAAGCAGGCAGTCGTCTGTTCTACCAACCTGCGGCGGCTGATGAAAACTACTAATGGTGGGACTGCGCCTTGCCATTCTCACTTTTCATCCTAGAATGATTTGACAGAGACTGCAGGACACCAGTTATTTGTGAAATAGTAGGTCATTTGCTTCAATAGAAACATGTCAGCCATTTTTACACAAAAAACAAAAAGCTGCACAAAGACACTTAACTAAATCTAGAAATCGAAAGAAAAATAGAAACTAACAAAATGTCAGCTGATTGACAAATAATGTCATTCATTGATATTTGTTGGCAATGTGCATTGGAATTCACAGTTTTGCCACCAAGGTTCTCTCTCTCTCTCTCAAATGGAGGCTGGAGTCCCTCATTGGCTCCTCGTCTCTGCTTAATTGGTGACTGTTCCATTGCCCCTGAACTGACTGTGTGCCAGAACACATTCACAATGTATATGGATGGAGTTGGACACTCCCTCAACAGACCTCAAGTATCCTACAGTCATGCAGTTGCCCTGCAGCCATGCCATTTGTTAATTTTGACTAACAAGTATCATTAAGTGCAATTAGTCAAGATTAATTTTGTGGCAAATCAGGTGGCTCAGTTTATGGCTTTAATGCATCAATATGCAATGTCCTGATTTTCAAATGTAACACGTAACACTCACAGGTTAACTGCAATCCTCTGCACACACACTGAATGCTACAAATCCATCTCTTTATCTGTTGGGTTCAATCACCTATGCCCCACTGTCATTTGGGTTTTTTTGTGCTCAGGAAAAATGTAATAGCAGCCCTTCAGTCCAAAATTGTGTAGCGCATGGTAATGGAGAACAACAGAGGGACCTTGAGTCCCAGTGCCTTTCAGAGACATTTGTTAGCTTCAGGTTTGTGTCTGGGATCTTCCGAGAAATTACTGCCGAACAGAGAACAGAACATCATGCACTATTCACTGCGTCCAGATTATAATGAATGGTGGCACAGCGAAGAAACAGAGCAGTATTAGCAAAAGAGTGGTGTGTGAGGATTACAGGCGAGAGTCCATGAATAATGCATGCACAATGTCTATGTGCGAAATGAGAACACAGTCTATAACATACAGAGGGATTTAGGCAGCAGCCTCTCTGCACTCTGCTTCCTCTCAGAGCATTTTAAAGCTTATGTGCATTTTCACGTGATGTAAGCGGATTCGGAAAGGAGTGAATGCAACACAAAAACTAAAAATATAAAAATATAAAGGTTAAAGAAAACTACACTTCATACAATTTAGCAGAACGCACAACTAAAAATATCTTGAGGATTATCCTGCGTCAAAGATTCTGCCAGTATTTCCTCTTTCACCTCAATCTGACCTTTAATGATAAGACAATAAATCAATTGATAACAGCATGTCTATCATTACTACATTGCCCCTGGATACTTGGAACAACACCATGCAACTCTGGTGTTCTGTGCGATAACACCTGCTTTACAGCACATGGAAGGCACCAACTGCAAGAGCTAGCTGGTAGCCATAACAGACAACTAGCCATTCTTAATGTTTTCCGTAAAAAGGTTTAGCCAAACACTTTCATGTGATCAGTTACTGCACTGGCTACTTTACTGGCTCGGTTAGCTTGTTAGCTCAGATGCTGCTAATCAACTTTGAGTACAATGGTTCTACTGGCTGCTGAGGTTGCCCATTCTGATTCTGCCAATCTGTCAGCTTGTCAGCTTGTGTGCAGCTGCCTGTGTGGGCAGGCTCAGACCACAACCCATAATTACAACAGTGGGCTCCACATCACACCTGTAGGAGGTCTCTGATTATAGCCCAGAATGAACCTTTCATTGTGAGAATTTAAATTATACACAAATAAAGCACACCTCTTAATGCCCAGAGCAAGTGCCTCAAATCAAACACCCCTGCCATGCTGCAAGAGCAACTGCCCACCACTGGTTTGGATGTTTGCTCTGTTTACTGCAGAGCTCATTCAGCTCTGTGTTTGAATGCAGTGAGACCACGGAGGCTGTCAGGTCTGGTTAGGATATAGTAAGATCAAGAAACAACATTCTATTGCAGCTGCGGTTTACGTTCCTGATACACCACCCACCCACCTTTCATTGGTGAGGGTTGGCTGAATAACTGAGTCACAGCTCTGCACCACAGCCTCTAAAAACTTCACATAGTTGAATCAATTGATGCTGATCTTTATAACCCGTGTGAAGAAAGCATTATTTCAGGACTGTACTATTGGATTAGACCACTGTAGGTGTACCAGTGACATTTATTTTACACACACACACACACACACACACCATTTGGTATTATTGAATTTTCAGCCATTGGGATGCTAACACAATAAGTTTGTCATACTTTAATTTTCCTCAACCTCTTCTTTCCCCTCATGTTTTTAATGCATTTAAACTGACCCAACTCTACTACTTCGAACCTCGAAGCAGAGACTGAATTACAGGCGAAGGTAAAGTTGAAATAAACGGGCAGTGAACAGAGAGCACGCTGGCAGGAGTGCCGAGCACATGGACAGAGCTCAGTGCACTGAGGACTCGATGTGTTGCCTTAAATTGCACCCCCCCCCCGACAATAAATAAAGTTTTTTCAATCTGAGGATATCATGGTGAAACAGAGACAGCGATGAGGAAGCGCTAAAGAAACAAGAGCATCTAAGATTCACAGGAGACACAGAGCAACAGGCACAGAGCACTGGGCCATCTGAAAGAGCCGCAGAGCGTCGACCAGGCTTTTACAGCCTGATGAGTAGAGTGGAAACAGGTGTGACTCATCTGAAACCAGCCACGCCCCCTGGGTCACATCTTGCATTCAGGGGTGTGTGTGAGGGACAGAATCAGTCCATTTATATTGAAGTAAATACACTGCAACTTGAGTACCAGTGTTTTGACTTGCTGTAATTAAAATGAGCACTTTTCTCTGCCACCAGATGACTGACATGCAAAGTTTAAAAACATAGAATTGCAGTTTTCACCACTTTGATTCCACAACGAGTGGAACAGACAGCTTGACATGATACTGCTGCTCCAAAGAGACATTTCATTTTCGAACAACACGCCCATTTGTACTTGTCAACATCCTGTAATTGCAACAACACAAAAATAATAATCAATACCTGCTAAACTGGGAACATGTTTCACTTAATATGATTGTAGTGATTGTCGTTTTATGTCTCAACTTTAGCCAGGATTGTATTGGAGGCTGGCTGTGTTCACTTCGGTGACTGTTCTGCGAGGGGGAAAGAATCAAAGGATTAATTATTTGTAATCCACAGGGAGCATGTGTTCCAATGTTCTTCTGTATGATTTATATTAATCAGAAACTGACTATAGTTTGAAGATGAAGCGTACATTCCCTGGAGCATTGTGATGAAAGGGTTTCTTATTGATCTCACAAAGAAAGAGATTCCCTTTATTAGAAACGCTCCTTTGGTTTGTCAGAGCATGTATCAGATTGACAACTGATTGAATTGAAATTAATTTAGATGAGTTTTATACCTTATATCTTCAGTGGCCAGTGGCATTCGGAAATAAATTTAACTAAAAAACATATACAAACTATAATACGTCCAATATTTATTTTAGTTTGTCAGTCAAACTACAGGAGGAACTGACAAAGTTAAAACACAAAATTCTTACTTTAATTTTTGTTTTCTAAAAAGCGAGCAAGGGAAATACAATTTGCAAAGCAGATTTGCGGGCAGGGTACACTGCATGTGAAAAAAATAATCCAATTCAATTTCAGAGGGATAATCCCACACTTGTGGGTTATGCAAAGATGTGCCCTGGATACTCATATCCAGCGTAGGCTCAGGTGCTTTCGGAAAATGCTGTCAAGTGCTTTTACACTCGCACCTTATCTAAACTTTCTAATTGCTGCGCACCATTATCCGTGTTTCAGCCATTAAAATTGTCATGGCAACAGAAAACTCTGCAGTTTCGCTTCTGCCAGCTCGACATAACTGCTGGACTGAAGATTGCTTTAATCCACGGCGCTAACCTCTGAGAGGGATTGAAATCCAACGCAGATAGGCCTCATCGTTTACAGTAGACTGCATGCGGACATAATGATGGGGCTTACCTCATAGCTTACATTTAGCTGGCCACCTTATCAGCGTCACACAGCGTTTTGCTCTGGCCTGTCTGTGGCCGTTGGTGCTGATGATAGCAGTGGCTTTGATGGGCTGCATGGGTGGCCCTGTGGGTGCTGAGACAATGGAGGAGGAGCCCACCCCTGGCCTGCCTGTCAGCCCTCTAGCCCTAAATTATAAATGACAAAACTGAAACTCTTCTGACTGCAGCAATGTGAATGATGTCTTTTTACAATAGATAAAGCCTTTAGCCACAAAGGAGCAATAAATCCTCCTGTTGTCTGAATAGCTTGTGAATGGAAGTACAAGGTTTTGGAGAGATGGAGAAAGAGATGGAAGCTTTTGTTGGTTTCTTGGTGGCAGAAAAAAAAAAATAAATGTCTGACTTCACTGAATATGTCTTGGGCAGTCATCCTCCCATTACATTTATGTATACATTTCTACAGAAACTGAAGAATAGTGAAAGCTGCTCATATAACTAGTGTTATCATATATAGGAAACTGTAGCCTTCGTCACTTTGCCCACCCAGTCATATTTACATTCTCCTTAGACTGCTGGAAACCCATAACTTTATGGCATAGCTATTTATATATACTTTTTATTGTTTTTTTTGTATGGGTCTAAAATGTCTTTATTTGCACATCATGCTGCTCACTTGTGCCTTAAATGCCCCCCCCCAGGGATAAATAAAGTTTTATGAATCTGAGGAAATCATGGTACAACACAGAGAGTAAAAACAGCAGTGAGGAGGAGCTAAAGAAACAAGAGCCTCTAAGATTCACAAGAAACATACAGAGGAACAACCACACAGCACAGAGCCACCTGAGAGCCGCAGAGCGTCGACCAGGCTTTTACAGGGAGCTTGATGAGTCGAGTGGAAGCAGGGATGGCGTCATCTGAAAGCAGCCACGCCCCCTGGGTCACACATGGCATTCAGTTGTGTGTGTGTGTGTGGTTGGGAGACACAGAATCATTACACCGAGTCCATTTATAGTGAAGTAAATATATCAGAGAACGGCACCAAGCACATGCTTGCTCCCAAAGCTGTCAGAGATCAGGGGGACCAATAAACAGGCTGCTGTCAGCTGGCCACAATCACATTAGGAATAATTGGGGGAATACATGTAGTTCACCAGCACTATGTTCATGCTATGGCAAAAGGGGAAACAAACATAAACCCAGCCAGAGCACACAGGGTCTGGGGAAAATACAATTAACTCTTAACAAAGGGCGATTATAATTCACTTGAAGCCAACAAGCGAACAGATGCAGCAGCTCTGAACAAAAGCACTGCTGACCAAGTTAAATCCCACAGTGCAGCTTTCATACAGGGAGGATGAGACTGTTCAGCAATCAAGTTTCCAAACTTTCACTTCAACTTTCTCCTCTAAGAGGAAAAGTGTAATGAAAGAGACAAACGGCAGAGGAGTCAGAGCCAGGTGCATCAAATCAAGCCGCCCCAACAAAGCTTAACGCATTTACTCCTCTGCCTCACTAGTAGAAGGGGAGGGGGCATGGTCAATGCTGAGGGGCACAAGGCGCCTGCACAAAACTGACTGACTGATAAAAGTGGAGACAGCACAACTGTCGCATGAGGGGACTGAAGCAGGCGTGCTCGCCAGGGTGATTTTATGGGCGGTGAGCCGAGCCGCCCAAGGTCAGTCACATTACTTCGTTGAAATATGATCTGGAAGATGGGAGATGAGGGCACCATTCAAGGCTACAACGGCGGCGATGGTGTGAGTGAGGTCAGAACAGATTCAGGTGGTTGGAAAATGACAAACTCATACTTAAAGGTATTATTTAAAAGCGTCTGATTGCACAAGGAGAGTTGTACAGTTTCATGGCAACAGAAAGAAAAACACTTCCTCTGTTGTTCTGTGGTCTCAGTCTGACACCATTCCTTTACAAAAAAGCTCTTATTCAAGCTTTAATAACTGACTCTCTTATGTATGAGAGTTAAGAGAGAAATCCATTTCGCTAATCTACATCCTCCGTCAGAGAACATTAGGGAAAGCATCTCTGTGTCTGATGGACTCATTGAACGTGGGCCCTGACCCTCCCCATCTCGCCGTCCACACACTGATGACCGGAACGATCTGTGCCCCAACCATGAACCCTTACTCCACGTTACTTAGATCCGTCCCTCTGGACACGTGCATACAGAATCAGAGTCTGCTGGGTCCGAGCAGCGTTTTTATACATTCACAGGAGCATGTCTGGACATGAGCTGCTGAACTGTACTGTACGATGAACTTGTATCCATGTTGAGACAGCATTTCTAATTCCATTTATATGTCAGATTTATTGATTGAAGCATCTGATGTCATGGACACGGACCCCTTGGCGTCGTGCATCAGAAGATTAGCAGGCCTAAACAACCTAGCTTTCACTGTCCGAGGCCTCCTCCACACGACCTGGTCTCAGATAAACCAAAGACAACAGATGGCTGCGTGATAACGACTTCTTCATTCAGGAGGCACTTTAATTCAGTTTTTTAACTACATTTATTGATATCAGCGCAGAGTGTGATGTGAATGTTCGAGTCTTTGGGTTCATAGACACCCCCCACCCCCCTGGGTCTAGATGTTGGTGGTGGTTCAGGATCCAGATGTGGATCCAGGGTGATGATGGATTCCTCTGAAAACTGGAGGAGATTGGTGTGGAGGTGGGTTTGTGCTTGAATGAATGACTGTGGAAGAGAGGAGAGACTGTGGCATAATTGGATTTGCCTTTAGAAACATCCAGAATCAGATGATCAATCAGTGTCAAGAGTGAGAGACTGGAGATTGATTTACTTCAAGCTGTCTTCACCTATATATCTAAAAAAAAAAAAAGTAATCTTCCCAGAAACCTCAAATATGTCCTGACCTTGAAATTTGATCCCTACGTGATGGAGACACGAGATATTTTGTAAACCCATAATATGACTACAGAAACTGAGGTGCCTATGAAACACACACACACGCACACACACACGCGCGTATAATAAAAACCAAGAGACAATTTGCAGCGCCGTAGCTCCACACAGATAGTTGTATTTTATCCGGTGCTGCCAGCCTGTTTCTGATGACACACTGCAGACATAATGAAAGACATTTGCTGCACTTCCCCTGAGTGACGGCAGAAACGAAGCGCTCACTGACACGTGCAGTTACTGTGTTGATTTACACATGCGCTGAGGTTCGCTGCCGTGCTTTACTGCTGTAGTATATGTGGGCTATTCCAAGTACTCTACGATCACATGATGGACTGTTATTAGCCAAGAGTGGATGGAACATATAGCACTGGTTAGTAGATACATCACTGATTTTAACAACTACATTCACATCTGATTGGCGCATACTTAGTAGTAATCTTTACGGACCTATGGACTGTTTCACTCCTGTGTGACAGCAGCAGCATCTAGAGACACTTTCTATCAACCGCACACTGTTTTATTCTCCTCTTTTATTCCGCTTGGCGTTTACATCCCACCTCCGGTCTGTGTCAGCGAGGCTTCAAAGCACCTGGCTCGCCAGATTACAGCATGGAGTGGAAACACCAAGGCACTCTGCTCAGTGCTGGGGGAATTTAGCAGAGCAGACCTCAGCCTCAAACGTCCTAAATATAGGCAGCATTGGTGCATACTGAGTAGTAATCTTTACGGACCAGCGGAGTATGGCATATGTTCAGCTGCCCCCGCTGCGTGCAGGAGGGCTTCATGGTTTGCTCCAGCATCATTTCCACAGTAACTCATCCTCACAGTTTTTGGGAGGCTGTGCAAGTGCATGCGTAATTTACTCTTCCCAATGGTTTAATCAAATCACAGCAGATGGATAATGTGGGAACTTTTTCATAAAACTTCAGAGGCTCTATATTGCACTCAGCTCAGAGGAGTGCACCTGTGTCTGCTAGTTTTTTTTTTTTTTGAGCATCAACGTTACCTTCAGTTGAAAACGCACTTTCTAGCACGATGTGCCTCCTTTAACTGCAGCAGGGGAGGCGTGTGGCTGTGGCAGCTGAGGCATATCATGGCTTTTACGCCCTACTGGGAGATACTACGCTCCCCACTGCTTGATGAGAGAAAATTCTGCGTGTGATGTTGACGACTTCGACAAAAATAACAAATCAAGATACATCCTGTTTTGTTTTGTTTTTTCATCCATCTTCAACCACTTGTCCATTATTGACAGAAAACCATTCACACCTACGGGCAATCTAAATTGACCAATTAACCTGACATGCACGTCTATGGACTGTGGGAGGAAACCGGAGTAACTGCAGGAAAGCACGGGGGGAACGTGCAAACACAGAAAGGCCCTGCTGCCTGGGAATTAAACCCAAAACCTTATTGTGAGGCAGCAGTGCTATAAAAAAATCACTACCCCAGAGAAACTCTCATGAGTCCATCTGTGCCAGTGCGTACAGCTGTGGGCAGTAATCAGTCAGATGTAGCGGTGAAACATTTTTACTGTTCAGGAATGTTCTTTCCTCAAGGATTTTATCATCGGCGGGTTTCGATGAGGTTATCCGTCTCTTTTTGATGATCACATTTGGAAAACTGTCACTCCCTCTGCCCAGTCAAACCCTCATTTCAGAATGAAATTGAAGGGATATAGTAGAGTGAACAAACAATTTATTTTTATACTTAACCTTTCACTTTAAGCTGCTCAAAAACCTGACATCTGCTCACCAGATGTTTGTGGAAGCAGAATAAAAAGAGAGGGAGCACCGTCGAGGGTAAATGCAGGTTCAAAACAAGACAACACAAAATCCGCTCTGCCGTGTCTCTACCACCCACCATCCTTCACAGGGTGAAGAGGTTGAAGTGAAATTGCAGCGGGGATCATTTCTAGGGATTCAGTTTCATTTGTACAGCGTCAACTTACAAGTCAAATGATATCAACATGCTAGTTGAGTTTTGAGAGAAATCCCAAAGTTCCCACAGTGAGGAAGCATGTGGCAGCTGCCAAAGATGTCATCAGGGTTTAAGACATCACAGCTCATTTTAAAATCCCTCACATTACCTCATTAGCCATTTGTGTAATTCATATTTGGCATGGAGGCGCGGTATTTGATGGATGAAGGTGATAAACATGATATAAATAAATGAAATGGAGCTATTAATGAAAGCAGCAGCAGGTAGCAGTGCTGATAATCATCATTATACTAATGACAATAATTGTTGAGATCAGGATCCTGCAGCTCTGGAGTCAGAGATTTGTGCAGAACAAGAGAGATCAACAACAGCAGTTAGCTCTGAGCAGCAAAGAGGATTTAGATAAAAGGAGAATCTTATTTAGTTTCTGAAGACAAAGTGCATTTGAAAATAAAAGAGGCTGCAACATGTGGAACACGGGGGTGCTCCATATACACAGAGTTTATTGTAGCTGGAAGGAGGACGCAGAATCATCCAAGTGCGAGGTGAACTGCGGTTTCATCTTTTTTAATACATCAGCAAACAGAACTCAGGGCGACTGCCGTGCACTTCCTGGTTATTATTAAATTACAAATGATACAATACACATGACTTAATAAGTGCTGCAAGCAAAATGCGATCGTTTTTTAAGGAGCTGTTAAATTAACGTTGTCAGAACATCATTCCACATCAAATGGAATCTGCCGCCCTGTGCTTCACTGGAACCTGGCTCGGTGAGCACATGGCCGACACATCACTACATCTCCCAGGATTTCAATTTCACCGCACCGAACGTGGAACAGAGCTCTTGTATAAAACGAGAAGCAGTGTAATCCGCCTCGACATCAATGAAGGTCGGCGTACAGCCGTCACAGTGCTACAGTCCCACCTCAGCGAGGCTTTACAACACCTGCCCAACTGGAAACACCGAATGCAAAACAGACTACATATATCACATATTTATATCACAGTCTAACAGCACTTAACATCCCAGTGTAAATGCTGTGTACAGACATGCATACATTATATATATATTTTTTAAATCATGCCTTCTTGTGTGAACTGTATATGTTCACATTCACTGTGCAGAAAAATGAAAAACTGCAAGTGGGTTCCTTGTTGTGTGCCCATACATGGTGAATCCAATTCTGCCAATTCTGATAATACATATGAATGTTCTGTGGCCAAAAACTCCTTCCAGGTTTAAGGGGTTATGCTGAAACTATTGCTAGCAAACAGCAGTGCGACTCTGCATGGCTGTTCCTTTGCAAATGTATTGCTCGAGCATAAATCTCCTCCACCCACACGTTGTCATTTTTGCTTTGCTCTTGCATGTGGTTCAAACCAACATGATGCATCACGCTAATTACAGAGCTTATTTGATGATCTTTGGTGCAGACTGGAAGTCTGTTCACTAATGAGCTTACAGACTCCAGGATCTCCTGCCCTCCCCTTTCCACCCATACAAACGCAGTATGCATGTACCAGTCTCTTTCATATGCCTGTGATGGACAGCGACACTCCAAACATGGCAGTTTCATTTCCCGGCATTTTTGCCTGGAGCTGGAGACAGCAACCAGTCATCCTACGCTGAAACTCTACCTGGCCTTGTGCTTGGCCTGTGTCAAATTAGTTTTTCGACGATTTAATTAAAACTAGATTAATTAGAAACATGAGTCCATGAGAGCCCAGGGACTGGGGGGGCGAGCCCTTAAGCCGCAACAAATCTCCATAAACCAGCTGTTGATATAGTTAGCGAGGTCTGAGGCTGAAGACTGATCCATTTAGTCCACTAAAACATCCCACTCACATCGACCTGACAAAGACCAGATCTCTGACCACTCTATCATGATGCATTGGCTCACCACCACACATCACCACACTGATCATATTTCTACGCTGCCCATGGCAGCAGGACTACCCTCATCAAACGCAACAACCTCGTGTGAGGCCGTGGCTGACGGCTCTTTCCATCTGTTCTGCATTCCTACGATTGCACAGCCTGTATGCCAATTATGTGTAATTCATGTATAACTCAACTTCTTCAAAGACTTTGCCCTGATGGACATGTGGAGTAAACCTTCAACTCCATATGGGCAAATATGTGATTTTTAATATAATTATTAGTATTACAACTACTAAAATATGAAGAATTGTATTTGAAAATGAAGCTCAGCTTGCTTGGATTAAACCACAATGCAATGCAGTGGGGTAGATGACGTTTTGACACACTGTGACAGGTGATGGTTAAATGATTGATTTCCTTTCTTCTTTGTTTCTTACAGAATGCATTCGATCTAAGGCAGCGGTAGCTGTGCACGTCCGCTGCTTGCCACTTGCAGGTAGGCTCATAGCCATGCTGCGCAGCGCTGGGGAGAAATTTGCAACGTATGCCGTTATGAGAAGTGTAAAAACTATTTTGATGGAACTGAGGAAGGACAGATAGTCAGTGGGAAACAATGCGTTGGCATGGCGTGTTCATGAAATAGTCCTGCTGGAAGGAAGTGTTGTCAGAGCACCCTTCTACTAAAATAAGAGTTAATCTACTCCATGACTATCCATTAGTGTTGGAAACTGGCTATTCACACAAGAGCACTAAGTCTGACACTGATGTTGGTTAATGAAGCATAATGCACTGCCTGAGATCAGTTCATCCCAAAGGTGGTTGAATATGTTTAAGAGGCCCTGTGCTGGTGATACCAGTACTTTCACACTTAATGGGAACACCACTCCCCGGCAGCAGCAATGGGAGCTTTGGAACCAAACTTCAAACACAGTTTCAAACCTAATGAGGACTGAGGGAGTGTGATTAATTTGACACAAATAAAGAAACTGCTGGAATGAAATCAAAATGAAACAGCTCACAGGTTTTGGTGGATGGATACATATATGATACTCACATACTAACGTGTTGTAAAGATTTCGACCCAACAGTTTTAATTACACTACAAAGTAAAAGCTGTGCAATGAAAATCCAGAGCCACTCCTTCAAATGTACCTCCTTTACTTATTCAAGCACTCAGACTGAGCCGATTTCCTGCTGAGAAAAATGAAACAATATAGAGCAGACATAAAAAGCATTACCAAAGCAGCTTCAGCCGAGAGTTACACAAAGAAAAAAACAGCGAATGCAAATCTCTGAGGGTTTTCACCGAGTAAAATGACATTAATCACTGGGTGGCAAGACGTCTGCATTTTTCAAGGAAGCTTTTCTAAAAAGGTAATTGGTAAATCTGCAAGCCTCTTTCTCTTAATGCCTGAGTGCTTCTAAATTGGGATTTTTTTTCAGTGTCTTGCGCACAAATTTTTTGCTAAGAACTAATGGGAAGGATGAATAGACAGTTCCCTCTACTGGGTGTGAGTTGGATGTCAGTTGGAACCACTGAATATTATTTCATTCAGTTCAAGTATTTAATTTGTCATAAAATGGTCCCTGATGTCCCATCTTGTCATGGAAGTCACACAAATGTGTCCCTGTACATGGCTGTCTGTTTAAACTTCTCAGGTCTGCAATGTGACGCTGTGCAATCACTTCCCATCACCATTCAACAATGTTAACACAAATAGCTAACACATGGATATAGCAACACTGTGAAATTAGGCATCTATTCAAGTTTAACCCAAGCATCAGAATGGAGAAGGAAGAGGATTTAAGTGACTTTGAATGCGATATGTTTTTTTTTTTTGGTGCCAGACAAACTGGTCTGTGTCGTTCAATGACTGCTGATCTACTGGGATTCTCACAGACAGAATGTGACAAGCGTCCAAACAGAAAGACAACACAGACCAAAATGGGAACAACAGAGCCACCACAACCTTAAAGTTTTGTAACACACACACCAGAGCAAGAGTTCTGAACAGGCGCAGCAAACACAGCAGGATTGCCCTTGGTTTTCATTCCCTTTGTTTTAGCTTTCAGCACAATCCACCGTCCAAAGTCAGATTTCATCTGAGCAACTTTCCCTGAACACTGCATGTCCTTGTCAGAACTGTTTCCTCTCCAACAAGAAATGTCATGAGCCACAAAATCATGAAGTCAAAGACACTTAATAGATAGCAGGAGACAACTCAACTCATTTTAAGTTTGATTATTTTTGCTTTGGTGCATCTGCTGATGAAACACCACTAGTACAAATTCATTAGCTTGAAGTGGTTGTTATGTTCTCACTGCGAGAGCGCTCCTCTCCGTCCTCAAGGCTCAAAGCTGAATAAGCTTCCTGTACACAGTCAGCCCTAGACGCGTGCCCTTCTCTCGCTTACGCACGAGCAGCAATATCCCACAAAGCAAAGGAACAACAAATCCAGGCGAGCAGCGAGCGCTCCCCAGAAACATTCTGCACACAAGTGAAATTAGGACATGATCTTGCATCTTATAAAAGGTCCCACATTCTCAAGGCAGATTCCAAACAGCACGACAAGGTATCAAACACCGACAGGTACAAAGCCACACGCTGATAAATCTTACCTGAGCTGCGGTGAATCTGGAAAAAGGTCTGAAGAGCCCGAATTTGTGTCCCGAGGTGCTCTGGCTGTCACCACTGTGCTCCTCTGCTCCCTTTAAAGACACAAGGACAAAGGAGAAACTGTTGAGGCCACTTGCATTCAATTAAATTTCCATTTGTATCACTTAGCAGAACCAGCATTCACACCAAAAGGAAATCACTTGTAATATAACGGTTGATTTCTATGATGTCACAAAATACAAGTAGGCTATGTACACTATCAGTAACTCAAAATAAACAAATATTATGATTAAATCCATTTGTTTATTTGATTTGTGATGAAATCTACTCACCTCCGCTGAAGTGACATCCACGGTCCATTCAGACTGCGCCCTGCTTTTAAGTGAAGCAGAGGACAAATATAATATACAACAGAGGCAAGCAGACAAAACATTACCCGCAATGTCCTCAGGGCCGAATGTGAAGAATGTCCAAACAGTAAGACAAGAACAACCACAACGGGAACACCAGCGTAAACACATCCGTGAAAGGGATGCAGTACACACACCGCAACAAGAGTTTCATCTTCATCAAGCATAATCATACCAGCAGTAGGTATGTTTGTGTCCCACAGTGTCTGTCACTAACACAGGTTCACACTCCCCCCCCAGTTTCTCAAAAAGATGATTCCAGAGTATAATTAGGCTTTAACAGATTCAGAGCCGGGTTGATTCTCTTTGGTTTTGTGTTATGCTGTACACAGCAACACGTCGCTGCAGCACTGTCCCGCTGACTGCCTGACCACATCCTGACTAAAGCTCCCGCCCTAGTCTTCAGGTGCTAGTTGTGGTGGGTATTTATGCACTAAATCCCGCAGGCCCGGTGAAGCAACCGAAGCGGTGACCCCACCTGCAGCCTCGGACGTGCTCCCGAGTCCACTGCTCCAGCCACTTTCACACCACACTACCCCAAACCCCGGCGAACTCCAAAGGGAATCCGCCCTTCGTCCTAACCGGGACAGAACTGCAGACTGAGCAGAGCTAATTATTCCCAGGAACCACCTGTAGAGAAACAGAGACTTAAGCACAGCACACACACACACACACACACACACACACACACATTACCTGATCACAGGAATCTTTGACAGTCAAGCCATTCACAACCATAGAACACACTGCATCCAAACAAGGGTGGAACAAGTCGAATGTGTCCCTCACTGTTGATGTCTGGAGCCAGGGACAGACAAACTTGTCCCTCAGGGACATGAATGAGGCCCATCACTCTGAGCGAGGTGTGCGCTCATTGTCGCTGATGTCACTTCCGGGTTCGAGGAAAACAAGGGACACCTAGTGGCCAGATGAGGCATAGCAGGTCGTCACACTTGTAATATACATTATATTTATTATATTGTATTTGTCTGAAAATGTCAATAGAAAAATTACCAGAAACACTCTCCACAGTAGTAGGACTTCAGGTACATTTCAATATATATAACCAGTCGGGTTTTGGATGAGCAGATAAAATACATGAGGCTGATATATTCCACCATGTCACATGGTTGCATCAAAATCTGTGGAACATTGTGCTTCACATATGTTTATTTATGTGACATAATGCCCCTGTATATATTTGCAGATACAAAGCCGAGCCGCTCCTGCTGTGTGCGCTGCAGTGTTACTTCTGCCTCCACGTCCCCAGAGAAAAACCTTGAATCTCTGTCACCCGACACGTGAATCAACAATATTCCTCCATCTGTTTGCCCCTCTGTGAGTTCAGTATCAGTTTTTGTCAGCTTCACGTGGGTCCCCTTTGGGCTGAAGACTCAGTCAAGCTTCTCTAATTAGTCCAGATTACAAAGCATGCGGTAACATCCCTCTAATTACGGCACAGTTGCCATCATGCCTGTTGGAGCAGAGCTCAGCTCCTGGGCATTCTGAAACAGCAGCACTGAGGGGGGTGGGGGTGGGTGGCGGGGATCAACAATCCTAAAATGCACAGAAGAGTGCATGGGAAAATGATTTTTATAGAGAACGCTAGTTAAAAAAGTGAATGTGCCGCATGACGTGAACTGCTATTTTCACATCGATGAAATGAATTCAGTCTGGGCTGCAGGGCAACAAAGTGCTCCCCGGCTAATAGCAGAGCTGATTGGTTGTCACTGGAGATCCATTCAGTTTGGAATGGTCCTTATGGAAAGAGGCTCTATATAAACACTTTCAGTGCCTCAGCTCACATTTCCTCACTTCATTTCTAGTTTTCCCGCGATATATATTATATTCCCCCCTGCTGACCCCCTTTGCCTTCTCGGCCTCGCTGCGGCTTTCATTCCTTTTGTTAAGCACTCATTTTTCACCAGAGCTCTCAGAGCAAAGGGCTCCAATTCACCCAGATGCAGAATGGATTTATTTCTATGATTTCTAGACTGGCTCCATTGGACACATTGGAATTATCCCTTCTTAGTATTATGCCTCTGCCAACCTGTCACGTCAATATGGTCCCAGTCTCCCCCTCTGAGGTACGTTCACGAATAATGGCCAAGAAAGTGTTTTCCATTCAAGGTCAGCGTGAAGTTGACCTGTGGCCTTTTGGAAAGCGTTTTTATCCCAGTGCTGCACTGCCCCCGGGGTGGGTTCCAGCTTTCTCTCTGACCCTCTTTCATGACTTGCCGTAGCTGGCTTAAATCAAATGAACTCAGACAGAACCATGAAGCTGGTCATGGCTGTCATTGACACAGAGGGTTCATAAAAAGATGCAACTCTGACATCCTCACATGTCTAAGTGTCTTACCTAAGCCCATATTCTCCCTGACGGTTGATCCATTATTGTGAGAGGGAGTGAGTGGCACGTAGCGTATCACACTTGGAGTGGTCCACAAAAGTGGTACAATACAGTCCATTTGAAGCAAATGACATTTCAGTGATTCCATGAACCATAATTATTTTTCAGTTGAATATGTGACTCATGCCCAAAGTGGCTCATTTTTACATCCCCTGTCATTAATGAACAAGTCTCTATCATTATATCACAACACAAGTCGGGTACTTTCGGTCTCATCTGAGCTTCAGGACATTGATAACTGAAGAAAAATCAGTGTTGTGAGAGGATCCAAAGCGAAC
The DNA here is from genome assembly GCA_016785235.1 of Pseudorhombus dupliciocellatus. Lineage (NCBI taxonomy): Eukaryota > Metazoa > Chordata > Actinopteri > Pleuronectiformes > Paralichthyidae > Pseudorhombus > Pseudorhombus dupliciocellatus. The sequence continues at coordinate 546,918 of JAFBJW010000149.1, read as the reverse complement.
CTGGGAAAAAGCCTTGTTTTTAAATTGATGTCTTTGAAGTGTCCCTCTCTGTCTTTGCGTTATCGACCTTTCTTATATTCATGAAATGTTATCACAGCGTCGCATCGATGACATCCCTCCCCTAAGGAGCCACAGTTTGGAGATTCCCAGGCGTGTCTATTGATTCAGCCCCTGACCCCTCCACCCCTGCCCCGCCTCCTCCAACCACTGATAGGAGGCGGTGGTGAGATATCACTAATAGAAGTGTGTTATCTAATTGTGGCTGCCTGCCGCAAAAGCTCAATGCATTGATTAATCTCCAGGAAGACAAATTGGGCATAAAATTTTCATCGCTCCAGTGCAGTCATAAATATTAAATGCTCATATCCAGGATGAAGTCGAGTGCAGCTCACTCTTTCCTTTTTTTCCTTCTCCACAAGACCATAATAAATCACCACCACCAGTAAACACAGTTGCTGTCAACATTTGAGATTCATTGCTAATTATACATTCATGCAGAGCCTGTTTCTAAGAACAGAGGTTCGTTTGTTTTTCTCTGTAATTTCTGTGCTTTTCTGGTCAAGATAGAAGGTAATTTATTCCTTGATGTGCTTTTGGGAAAGTAATGAACATTTAAATGTTAATTTGTCTTTCTGTAGTCAGGAGTTCCATAACTTTCCTCCCAAAAAGATTTTAATTAACACGATTTATGATTCCTGTGTTTTTGCTGAAATAATCCCAACAGACAGATTGAAACAAGAAAAGATCACAGTATCTTACTCTGTGTTAGCACGCTTATGTTTGTCAATTGGTCCCAAACACAAATTTGATTTGTCCATGTATCAAAGCTGGACAAATGCAATTTTTGCCCCAATAATGGATTTGGGATATTTCAGTTTGGAACAAAGATAACATTAATAAAATGGCGAGGGAAAGAGGTCCATACACATCCAAATGTCTGCTACAGACCAAAGAGTGTACATGAAGATGGACTACGGGGCTCTACTTCCTCACATCTCGCATATGAGCACTGCTATCTTGTGCATCAGGGTCCTGCGCTCCACCAATCACAATTACCTCTCAGCTGTCAATCAAGACCACGTTTCAAAAAAACTCACAACGGAAATTTACTTCATGGAAATAAATCAGCATGAAGAGCTGAACTGAAATGACTTTGAGGTGAAGTCTGGCTTTTTATTGTGGTGCATGTCTCCTCCACTATCAATGAGGTGAGGATTTACGACCTATATTGCAGAATTCCACCAGGAGGCTGTTGAGATCCTTTAGTTTAAGGGACCAGTGCTGTCATCCATCTTTATGTTGAGTCTATGCAAACATGGATAAAACCCAGAGAAAGAAATATGAAAGTGAACTGCTGTCCCCCTGCTCCAGCTACATTTAGCCTCTGCGAAGATGTCAGCCACTCTAATTAGTGTCACACATGTTCCTCTGTGCAAACAGCTTGACAGTGTGTTAACTAGCTAACCAAATTAGAGAGGAAGTCTTCTGACAATCTGTTGATAAGAACCTGCCTGCTCAGAATTAATGTAATTATAGGATTGATTTAAAGCAGCCTATGAAACCAGCAGACACGTGGACAATTTCTCATTCGAGTCTGTTTCCTTAGCTACACGAGATATCTGCCTAATGATCCTCATTTGTCTTCTCCGATTTGTTCTTAAATGTTATCACTGGTATTCTAAATTGAACTTAAGAAAGTGTTAGTTCGCTGTCACAGAGACATGATGGTGCTAAGCAGGATTATCTGTGGCTGCTGCAGATAACCCTGAAGCTGCATGAGCTTGACAGCGCTTCTTCTTCCAGCTACACAGTCCTCCACTAATACATAAAGCATATACAGAGATGTATTAACACTGAGTGCTCATATTTACCTACGCATCTTCATATTTGTGAATTTTATGGGATGCAAAGTATTAAAACATTAAACCCAGTGTTTGTGTCCTCCTGTGATCACAGACCGACTCCATGCTTCGAGCATGGCTCGCACCATCTGCTGCCAGACATTTTATTCATTATTTTGTTTTGTTTTGACTCTGGCTGTGTGTGGCCTCGATATATTGTTGCTGAATTACCTGGTGATGGATAACAGTCTAGAAATATTATTTCTCCTTAATGCTGGTGCGTATTAACAGGCTTCGGAGGTTTCGATCAAGAGATCTGCATCTTGGCATAAACACATAATCATCGATTATAAACAGACTGATTACACACAATTTGCTATTGTTGAGTGAGAAATAAGGAGGCTGACAAAATGACTGCATTTAAATCATTCGCTCTTCAGTTTCTATGCGCAGACTCAGAGGAGAGCTCCATCCCTGTTGAATGTCAATATGCAGCTAATTAGCAGCATGGGGGAGGTGAAAGAGACCAACACCAGTGTGTGGGTTTGTTCAAAGAGATGTCAGGTGCACTTAGATGAAGCAAATTACTCTTCAATAAGGACAGTAAGTCACGCCGGGCGAGAACTCAGAGGAGGAGGAAATTATTCCAATTGTGAGCCCCAATTGTTTGGATTCAGGCTGAAAATGGTGTGAATTTATATAACACTGCCCTCATCTGGTCGTTTTAGGAAGCCGATAAACGTATAACTTAGTCTAAATCGCTGTTCTATCAGACAGAAATATTAAAAGTGGAATAATAACAATCACATCCCATTGAAATGAAAATCACGGGTTCTTTTAATTTCTGAGAGGATTTTTCATTTATACAGTGTGGTTGCAAAAAGTTTAAAGATCTCTGTATCAAAAAAAAGAAAAAATAGGTTTTGTACCATTACTAATTGGAAATTATATTTGAAAAATACTTTACAATTAAAACATGTCAGCATTACTGTAGATATACAATATAAAGTTAATTGAATCTACATGTTTGAGCCACACAACTGCAGCCATCTATAGACTTAAATATCTAAAGTACCATAAAACTAGGAAAATCTAAATATGTACATTTTCCTGCTTGGATAACTCTTCAATGCGCAATTAGGGAACTCAAGGTGCCTCAGATAAATGTGTCTATATGTGCTCTATAACAATCTTTTTCAATGATCAATAGAATACAGTGAATGTACACTTTAGGTCAGTAGGTTGGAAGCGATGCTCTGCCGATCTTCACAGAGCTGAGCTGTCTGGTCAAAATGGCGGATATGACCGAGTTTTAAATAAACACACAGTCGGCCATTTTGTCTAATTTTTACATTATATCATGTGAGGATTAAGGCCGATGCCACGTGGCACCTGTGGGTGGACGTTAGTAGTACAAACATGTATAGACAGTACATACATAAACAGTGTGGGAGCAGACAGCAGATTCATTCAGTGGTAACTACAGTCATCTCTGTATGTGCATAGTCCCCCGTGTCTTGAAGGCAGGTAAAGGCTTGGTGAGAGTGGTTTCCCCTGAGGGAGGCTGTGCGATAACCCTCCTTTAGTTACCCTCTCAGAGCCCCCAGCAGCTGGAGGAGGTGGGGGGGGGGGACTCCTCACTCTTTAGTGTTGGCACCGGACGCCAAACTCCTCCTGTCCTGAATTCCACAGTCGCTGAATTTGAGAACTGGCTGTGGTCAAACCGACCGTGGCGTCTTCCTCTGTGGTTTCAGTTCATCAGCTGAAGCAGGTTAGCAGGCAGTCAGTTAAAAAAATGAACCAAGTTGGCCACAAGTTCTGTTTATAGCGTGGACAAGGGCCTGTCCCACCTCTTTACTCCCAGTCAGTGCTCAGACTATGGACAGCTAAGGCCGATGGAATCTGGAAAAAGAAGGTCAGGAGGTTATTCTAGATACTTCAAGCTTCAGGCTTCAAAAGAGAAAAAAAGCTTATACAATATGGATGAGGCTGCTTAATAAACTTTGAAAACAGTTGAGGTTAATTATTTATGAGGTGCTGTGTATGAGCCTGACCGCGTATAGATCTTGCTTTCTTCGTGAACCTCCATCTCCGAGCTCTTGAATTCATTCAGCTCCTTGCGGATGGCAGCCTGAGAGGAGACATGAAAGAAGCAGCACTTCAGCAAGATCGGCTTTATCCATTTATAGCTCCACACAAAGGAAGAGAGAAAGCATGTGATCAAAGCTCTGCTGTGTAGTAAGATTATTTTCCCCACTCTCACCAAACCAGACAGGATTTTTTTGTTTTCCTTGAAGAAGCACAACACGTAACATACATGTAATTTATCCCTGGACCAGGTTATTTTCTTGATAAAAGTAAAATCCCAGTGGCTGCCTTCAGTGTTGCTTGACAAATAGGAATAAGAAATTCCAAGACAAAAGATGTTGGGTTTCTGTGTGTGAGTAGAGAATGTTTCAAGTCTCACCTTGTCAGCAGGAGTGAGCTTGGTCCACGGTTTATCTGCTCTCCGGTCGTAGTCGTGTGCGTGGGTGCATTCAACATATTCGTGGAAACGTAGGATCTTCCTTGCCTGGAGTTCGGCGACTGTGGGTCTCTGGGACAGCTGGTGAGAAAACGGAAAATTGTTGAAGCCAAGTGCTCACAGCAACCCAGACATGTTAATGTCAAATGTATGATATCGTCTCTCCCTGACCTTTCTGGTGAGCCGCCTTTTGATCTCGCATCTCTCTAATCGACGATCATCTTCGTTCTTAGCTGTCAGAGGGAAAAGACACTCCATGAGAGAGGGTGAGCACTGCAGCCAGTCCAGTTCATTTCAGTAACAGCCTCGCTCTGCACAAGGCACTGCATTGTTACAGTGCAAGTGAGAAGCATCATCTTGGCCCAGTCATTTGAGGACAAGCGAAATACAATCACAATCAAAACCTGTTGACAGATTCTGAAACCTATTATTTTCATTCATGGTTCTGGGATCCAGGTTTTCCTGCATTTCACTGCACTCTGCTCCACTGATCAAAATGCTCAGCTGTTCCGAAGTATAACGTTGGTGGTTTGCTACAATATGGTATTTTTAGGTATTATTATTATTAGGCATAATGAGGTATCTGTACACGACACTGAAACAACACCAAAGAAAAAACCTGAAGCATAAGTAGCAGAAATGAAATACATGACAGAACAAAGCAGAGAGACTGCTTTTCATTTATTAATTTGAGAAAATAGAAAACTAGGAAATGTGCTCAGTATATTATAGACTACATAGATCATCAACTATGTGTGCTCAAGAAAATGTTTCTGATTGATTAGGAACAGCCATGCACTAGTGTCCTTATGCGCCGCCCAGTTACCATGGTTACCAAATGATTTACAGAGTCAGATTGGTAACATCCTCGCGCAGTTGTCAATATGGAGAGCTGCTGTTTTACAGCCTGATGTTGTGTCAGCGTCTCATTGATCACACATACCCATGATCACTGGCAGTGATCCTTTCTCTCTGTCACTGTCATTAATGTCAGGGACAAAGTTTATAGCACTAATATCAACCAACTGCAATAGTTGCATTACTGTTTGTTTATATCTGCCCAGGGACAGCAGGAAGGCACTGCACCAGCTAAATCTGCCACAACGCAGCTTTTCTCTCTCTTTAAACAATCAATGCTTCTCACATAAAAACAATAAAAAGGAAAGATCAAGCAAGGAAACAAGGGAATACATTTAATGCACATCAATGAAAATGCAACGTGCATTTGATAAATTCATTGCCAGCAACTCAATAAAAAGATCATTAAAAATGCACATTATCACTTTGCCGATGGAGGGTTAGTGTTAGTGTTATTTCACTTCTCCAGTATGAAATACTTCAGCTACTTCTCAATGAGCACAGTGGCTAGTGCATTTCAGTTTTTCAGTGAATTATCTCTTTAACCTCCTGTAAAAATACATAAATGTCTGGTCTAAGGTAACGACCGCAAATTATCTCACGTATTACAATATGTATTACTGTCTGGGGGTTGTATTAGAACACGGTTCACAGCTGTATTCAATTCAGACATTAACTTAATCTAACCTGTATTCCCTATAAATATTATAAAAACACTGCTGCGTGTTTACTGAATATTAATATGCGAGAGGCAGGAGGAACTTACGCAATGAAAAGCCAATCCCCTGTACAAATGATTCATGCAGATGATTGAGTTCAGCCAAGTTACAGAAAAATGAATAATGATCTTTTTCACCTTCTGGGGTTGAATAATCAAACTGAAATATTCACATCTGAAATAAAAGGTGAAGGATGGATGGAGTGGCACTCACCTTGAAGAATGTTCCTCTGCTCCAGCTCCTCTGCAGTCGGCCTCTGACTGAGGCGCCTGAAGATGGAGAACACTGTTGATTAACCACTTCCAAAGATGGATGAAGGGGTGGATGCAGAGCCTCTTAAACATTTGAATTGCATTTAGAATAATGGAAGTAATCACTCAAGCTCTGTGACAGTTTTTATATACAGACCGATGACACTGGCTTTTTACATCCAATCTTATGAGAGATCTACTGTGCATGATCATCGTGTTCATCAGTCAGCGAACACGATGCCTTTACCTTGTCAGTGTACTGCTGATCTTGTTCCTCACTGCCACCCACTGCTCCATGTTTTGCCAGCTCCTGCTGTCATGGTTCTCCTGAGAATCCCTGTCCTCTCGCTCCTGTCTCTCCAGCTTGAGGGCTAATGTGTCCTTCCTCTTCACACGACTCAGCAGCCCACCTGTGATACACATGACACATTTGGGCTTGCTAGAAGGCTCTGGACGTGCATACAGACGTAGAGAGAGCTTCCCAGTGTTGGAAAATTCAAGCTTATTTTGTCTGATCAACAGTTCAAAATAAAATACAACATTTAAGATATTCTGTTGAAGGGTACTCATCACAGCACTTTTCTAATCTCTAATAGAACTAATGCAGCAGTACAACACTTACTAGGAGGGCCTTCCTCATCATCGTCATCATCATCGTCATCATCTCGGTACAGGATGGGGCCATCAGAGTCAGACTCCTCACTATCCCCGTGGCCTACGTCCTCAGGGATGACACTGACTCTGTGGTCCCCAATCAAACCCCTCCGGCTGCGGGGCTCGAGTTCAGGCTGGCGAGGAGGCCTCTGGGGCTGAACCTTCCGCAACTCCTCCTCCATATCAAAGTCATCGTCTTCAGGTCTAAACCGAAACACAATTGCTTTTATTTGGAGATCTGAAGTTTGGTCATACATTTTTTGCCAGGCTGTAGGACACAAAAGATGAGATGTGGAACTACCACCAAATTAAAATTTAATAAAAAATTAATATATGGAGAACCCAAGGACACATTTATTTACACCTGCTGCAGATGATTCTCTTCTGTAGTGAGGCCTGAATAAGAAAGCAACTATTATTTAATCATCAGCTTTCTACCTGCACTGACACCAGTTAATAATAATCTGGGAACACTAATTTAAGACCTGTAAGATCTGTAAGACCTGTTTAAAGTGTTCAAATCAAACAATGAGAGACTATTGCTATTCCACACAAAAACCTCTTTGACTACGCAACTCATTGCTGCATTCATGTTTTGTCACGTAACAATGTAATGAACAGTAAATGGAACACTTACAGCCTCAGAGGTTCGATGGTGATGGGAAGTGAATACCTCGAGTTTTCCCCCACCTCGGCAAGAAATTCTGGAGGAGACTCGAACAGTAGTGAGTGGGCTCTCTGACTGCCGTCTGGGTTTGGCTGAGCTGGTCCAGGGCTGGTCAGGGCTCTCTGGATGAGGATGTGCAGGGGAATGGCTGGATGTTGGCTGGGCGGCTCCGTGGTCGGGCTGGGTGGATCTTCTTGTATGGTGGGCACAGGGCCAGAGTAGGTGGAGCCGGCTGTTTGCAGCGACTGCGTCCTGGGAGGTGATGGAGGTATGTGGGACGGCGGTGAGGGCAGAGGGTCAGTCGTAGTGTAAGCAGTCGTTGCACTTGTTTTCTCCTCACTGCTATACCCTTTGGGGCCAGCAGGGGGCGCCTGTCCAGCAGCAGCAGCTGGGTCGGTTGCAGACTCAGTGACCTGAGCAGGAGGGGAAGGATCCACAGAGTGGCGCTTGGTGACAGGGGTCATCCTCTTTGGTGGAGTTGGTGGAGAGCGCTTTGCGGGTGCTGGAACAACGATGATGCCGCTGCCAGGCTGAGAAAGCTCGGCTGTGGATAAACCAGCCAAGAACAATTATCAGTACTGGTAATATAAATCAATGGTCACAAACATTTCTTGCTGTCAGAATGGGTAGATGCACATTCACTCTGCGAAAGGATAAAGTTAGTGTTATTTTTAAACGCGCAAAAGCAATTTGTCAAAAGTTTTAGTCAGTGAGAGAAGTAACGGTCCTGCTGCAGCTGAGCTTTATGCTGAGTCAGGGGAGGGTGACACGCAGATTAACACACAACTGTATCATCAGCCTTATATCAACATTCAGAGTATATGAAAACACATTCAATGCACTCCTGTGCATTATCCATCTAGTTTCCATGCAATGTTAAGTAAGACAAGCTGACAGCTTCGATGGCTGCAATACGCATGCGATGAAGTGCTGGTGTTAAACCATGGGTGGAGAGTTGCGTCTGCACTGAAGCAGTGGGGCTGGTACCACCATGCTACAGACTTCACTCAGATGGACTGCAATCTTGCACCGCTGCTGGGTACCTGAGCAGGTCCCTGCAGCCCTTTGCCGCAGGTAGACAGGTAGAGAGAGGTAGAGGCCAAGCTCACTCTGACGTCTCCAGCTGGTCCAGTAACAAGGTTGTTTGGCCTTAGAGCCCCTGTTCAATGAGGAAGCTGGCAAAAATGAGTGGAGATGTCAGGGATGGGGCTGCGTTTACATTCCAAGCTGGGAGAGACTGTGAGAGGGATAATGTTTTTCTGGGTTTTACACTATCCACACAGAGTGTATGTCCATCCTTAGATGATAAAAAACCTCTGTAGAGCAATAACTCAAGTTTCAAAGCACAAGACGAAAAATGCTTTAGTTATTCCTCCTGTTAGCACAAAGTGGTGCTTCCCACTGAAAAATACTGTTATTATGATATGATTTTTTTAAAACTGAAGCTCATCCATGATGGTATAACTGCTTAACAAAAGACTCCTATGCACAAATCCATCCAAACAGAGTTTGATTGAGCAAAGCTGTCACCCTTATGGATATTCTTCACTCAACTCGAATTAAATTGTGGAATGCTTTACTTAGTATTTATCCTGGCCACAATTTTAATACCCCAGGCACTCTGATGAACACTCCATAAACATACAGTAACAGTAAGTCACATATGAAATTAAGTCACTATAGAAACGTGTGCCACTGCAACAGACAGTTTCAAACAGAAGAAACTGGAATGGGCTGTAACCAAGAGCAGCTGTGGCATGTTGGGACAAAAGATATTAAATAGGAAAAGCCAATCAGTTTCTACCTGCCCTTCAGAAGTGCTGGTGTTGCACAAATGGTGCAGAGATAAACTGGTGCATGCCCGCTCCCCAGAGAATGGTGGTTATGCACACTGCCAGCATGCACAATAGCAACATGTTGGAAAACACCTACAAAGCCATGGGCGGCTGACTCACTGGCAGAGTCATCTCTCAAATAGAACAAGCCCTGACAAGGTGTTTTACTTACTAATATAAAGCTGGTCTAAATCACACCAACCAGCAAGAACCAGCAACACACCATTTAAATAGAGAAATAATTCTAGTAGTTCTACAACACTAATGTTTTATTAGAATCATGTGCAAGGTTTTATATATTATATTTCTTTTTGGAGGGTATTTGTTGAAAACTCATTAAGTATAAAACTTGTAATCAGCCATCAGTGCAAGAGGAAAACAAATCTATATGTAGATATTAATTATTAGCTTTCCCTCAACAGCAATGGAGAAAATGCTTATTTTCAGAGAATATCATGCTCCACCGTCAAGACTCTTACTCACATCCTTCTTCCACACACCAACCACACATTTAACTGTCTATGAAAAAACAGTCACCACAACCGCACAACAAACACAAATATGCATCTTAACACCTTGTTGGGTGTGCAGGGTTAGTGCCGACAGCTTTAAAATAGGTGCGTGCACTAGGCCTTGAACACCCAACATAACATGTAAATCCAAATCTTACAAAAGGTGTTTTGTTTGAATGAGCTTCTCATCAACAGGAATATTTCAGGGCCCGGGGCCATTGATACACAGCTGCTCTGCACCTGTAGCACTAGCTCCACATCTTATATAATGTAACACAACTCAAAGATTGGAGAAAATCCCTGCGGCAGTCCTGAAACATCCAATTCCATGTTGAGTTTTCAGGCCTCCTTTACATTGACCTCTAAAATCTAATTAGTTACTCAGTAAGTCTGTGTCAACATGTTTGGCAAATTTGCAAGAATTCCATTGCGATATTCCATTCACAGGGCAAAACAAGAGGTCACAGTCATCTTTGACAAGCAAATTCTAAATGAGGTCAATCACGAGTCCAAGGGAAGTGTGCCACATGTAATGAAATTCCTGACTGGCAGTCCTGAAATATCACATTCACAGAAACATTAAGGTTAAGGCACGGTGACCTTAACCTCTGACTTCCAGTCACAAACAACTAATGTGACATTCCCTTAAGCTGGTATCAAGCTCAAGAAAAAAAATACTTTCCTTTGGCAATCGAAATGAAGTGAAATGGATTCACTTCCACCTGTTCTGGGAGGCTCGGATGCATTTTATGATCTAACCTCGCTCCTTATGTGGTGGAACCTGTTTTTACTCAAGTTATGTTACTTCTCCACAATGTTTACAAAAATATTTACAGTATATCTGAACAAATACACAGTTGTGCTGGTGTGTCAAGTACAGGTGTCAGTCAGTTCTGAGAAACACTGCAACGGCAACGTTGAGAACAGTCTCCACCCTTATCAAATTCCTGCAGTGCTTTTTTGACAAATAGCGCAAAGAAAAGTACACAAAGATAAAACCAGCTAGTAATACAGCAGAAGCAGACACACTCACCGATTAGTGCAGGGTTGCTGTTTCGGTTGGTGGGTTTGGGTGGTGGGACAGGAGGCTGCTTGGCATGTGGAGGGATAGGGGGCGGTGTGTCAGAATCTGCTGAGGAGGGAGCAGCAAGGGAGGGCCGAGAGGAGTCATCGACTAATAGGGAGACAGTCCTTGGCGGTTTAGCCACAGCTACGGGAGCAGAAGAGGAGGTTGAGGAAGCGGAGGAGGATGAGGAGGAGGAGAAGGAGGAGGAGGGGGGGGTCGGACTCCTGCCGGACTCAGTAGAGGGAGCGGTGAGGGATTTTGGGGGAAGCAGAGCATGCCGGGTAGGGGCAGGTTCCTGCTGTGAGTCTTGTGCTGAGTGAGGGTCAGGGGTGGAGCGGACAACAGCAGACTCTACGGGGGGTACACACACACACGAGCACAAATTCAGAAACAAGCTGGAAAAACTCACAGATCTTTTAGAGGGTTTGTGGAAAAGAGGTTAAGGGATGTAACAAGAATCAGACATGGAGAAGGATCAAAGAAGCACAGAGGAGTCCTGGTGATTTCTTGTTTGCTCTTTTCATGCTCGCCTAAATATTTGAAAGCCTGATCTTTACTGTTTCAGCTGCATAAGCCCTGTCAGACCAACAGTTTAATCATTTACTATAAATGCCTTGACAGCAGTATCAGTGGAACACACCACATACAAAACACTCACTGACTCTAACACTAGCGAATAATGAATGCAGTATTTAATCAGATATTCAGCATTGAGGTGAGAGACAGCAGTGTATTTGTGGATGATCACATGAAGAAGTAGTGTAGTCACTGCCACAGTGAGACAAACTGGTTGTTGATTTCTAGGCTTTGGCCATCGCATTTGCTGCTATAGCAAATAGAACCCTCTGAATAATAACCTCAGTGCTGGATGGAGTTAAGGGGCAGACATTACCTGAGCGCTCTCTGAACTCTGTGGATGGGCTGTATCTGGGCAGCGTGCTCCTCCAGTCAGACTCTGAGGCAGGACGAGATTTCTTGGTTTCCTCTGACGAGCTCTTCTGCAGAGGAGGCCGCAGGTTCATCTCAGAGACTGGCCGAACTAAAGGTCGCAAGTCATCCAGCTTGTCTCTCCTCTCCTCTCTCTTTTCCCGTTCATCTCTTCTCTTGGCCCAGTCATCCCATCTGTCCATGTCCTCTCTTCTATCGTTGTCTTCCCGCCGGTCTCTGTCATCTCTTTCTCCCCGCACATCTTTCCTACCCTTGTCTTCTCTATCATCTTTCCTTTCACCCCGATTCTCTCGCTTTTCCTTCTCAGGTCGCCGATCCCTATCTTCACGCTTGTCTCTGGGATCCCTCCTTTCTCTCTCATCACGGTCCAGCCGCTCTCTCTCGTCCCGATCTCTACGTTCCCTCTCCTCTCGATCTCTACGTTCCCTCTCTTCGCGGTCTCTCCGTTCCCTCTCATCTTGGTCCTTTCTTTCCCTTTCATCGCGATCTCTACGTTCCCTTTCATCGCGATCTCTCCTTTCCCTTTCATCGCGATCTCTCCTCTCCCTCTCATCCCGATCCCTCCTCTCCCTCTCATCCCGATCCCTCCTCTCCCTCTCATCCCGATCCCTCCTGTCCCTCTCATCCCGATCTCTCCTTTCCCGCTCATCCCGATCCCTCCTTTCCCTGTCATCCCGATCCCTCCTTTCGTCTCTCCTCTCACGATCATCCCTCCATTCTTGCTTATCTCTGTCCTTTCTCTCTATGTCTTCCCTCTCCTTCCTTCCCCTGTCTTCTCGATCATCTCTCCTCTCTTCTCTGCGGAATCTATCATCTTGAGGAGCTCCTCTTGGTAAAGATCCTGCTCTCTTATCAACATCTGATGGCAGACGGCTTCGTCTGTCTGCGTCCACAATCATCCGTGCATGAGTGTCCACATCCAGCGGTGCACGGTTACTTCGGGAGGCATCAGACGGGGCTCTGTTTCGGCGTTCCTCTCCCTGGGCAAGCCTGAGGTGATTCACCTTCATGTCCGAGTCCCCTCGAGACACTCGAGCACTAGCTTCCGATACCCTGTCCACCTCCTTTGACACAGGGTGGCCATTTTTCACAGTTTTGGAGTGAATCACATTGTTGCTCACTGTACATAAGGACACAAACAGTGACATAGCTATCATTAAAGAAAGAGCCACATCCCTCAGGGAATGTTTTTGAAGAATAAAGTAGTGTCCCTACATACCATTTTCGGGGATGTCTTTTAGGAGCCCTCTTGCAATCAGCTCTTGGCGACTTTTTCTAACAGAAATCTTTCTCTCCAAAGCTGTTAAAAAGAGAAAAATGAAAAATAAATATAATGACACTGGCAATCAGCACAACCAGTAAATATTTATCACACCCTCTCATACCTATAGATGTTTCGGTGAACTTCTCACTTGGTTTCTTCTTCCTCCATTTCCACGGTTTGAAGATTCTTCCCATCTTGGAGAATTTGCCTTTGCGTTTGCTCGGAGGTGTTCCCCCACCAGAGTTCGCTTCTTCGCCTCCTGTTGTGCTGTGTTGCAGGTCAACCTCATCGTCTGCATGAATATGGTGACAAACAAGGTCACAGGAGAACATTTTTTATGACGAAAACACTGCAGATAATAAACTATTTTTCAAACTGATTTTACAACAACCTTCATGCTGCATTTGTCACTGCTAAATGTTACTTAAAAGAAAATGGCTTTGTTTTTGTCAGTGTGCTTGTTCTGTGAGGAGCCTGAAGGCCAAAGCTTTCACAACACTCTCTTTCAGGAGAATCAAACATTTTCCAAAATTTAATACAAACATCAGTTTCTACAGCAGTTCATTGTGATTGTGTATGATCACAGCTGTATGAGCCATCACATTCTGTACAATGGGAGGTATTTACAGTCCTACAAAATCTCTGCATTCAGATTACAGTTGCCTGGGACTACATCCAACAGTAGACTAGTGTCAATGCCCAAAAACAAACTAATCCATCTTTTCTGGCAGCAGTAGTCCCTGTCCATCCACAGAGCAGTGCTGATGCTTTGCTCATCAGCCACGAAAAAGGACCAAATATCAAAAAGTTGGTCCAAATTCCCAAATTCAATTCTGACTGTCCGCTTTGCTGTGTCAGGAGAGCAGCACAAGACACAGACAGTGGAATCATGGCAGTCTCTTCTGGTATTATTCACAATGTGGTGTGGATAAATGTGATTTTTGTCATGGGGTGAGACAAATAGGATCATGTAACAGGCACACTTTTAAGATGCTTTTGATATAAACAGAAAAATAGAAATATGTCCAGAGTTGTAAAGCAAAACAGAGAACACAGAAAACAGAAACCATGAGTCAATATTCCAAAGATATTCCTACACTTCTGAAAATGCACTGGGTGTGAAATCCCTTTTATAATTCCTAGGCAGTGAGTAGTATGACAGCAGTTACACAACATTGTGCAACATACAAGTGAGTGTAAGGCATAAAGGCAGCATTCAGGTTTAGTAAAGCTCATTAGCACTGTAGCTTCAGTGTGATTCTATACTGCACAAATTAAATTGATGGCAGGGCTCAATTGAGCCTGGGCTTGGTATTAGACTCTGCAGGTTTGATACACGCATATTTCTTTATGGGGGATTGCTACCTATTTCTAATCCCCATAAAGCCCACATCCTGTGGATGAGTTTCTCAAGGTCACGGATAAACGTAGCAAATATTAAAAGAGTCAGAGAAGAAAGCTCAGGACATCAGACTCCTCTGCTGAAAAATATGAATGCTGATTGAATTTCATCAATCAGGATAATAGAATCTGGCAATGTAGCTCTGCAGACATTGGTTCGGTCCCTGGCAATTGTTTTGTGGCTACAGTTGAGATAAATATATTTGCTGTGGACAGTGGACAATCAATGGAATTACACCCATTCAGAGAATGGCAAACAACTGATAAACAGCAAACCATTTTCACATATCTGAATTATTCCAATTTGTATCTTTGTATTTGGGGCACTACACTTTCCCTCCCTGCATGACACTGAATTGAGTCAGTAAATTTGAATCCATTGAAAGGCAGTGCATGTTATTCCAACTTAGATTATGTAGATTGTTTGAAGAAAAATTGACTTATATACAGTGCTACTTGCTGGAGTAGAGTATTATTCTTATAATCCAACAGTGGGAGAAGTTAGAACACTGTTCAAACAACCTTTGTACAAACAAGTTTGTTAGTCATTAACACATACAAAGTCATCGCTGCAGCTCTAAATAAACATTGTGAAACAGAAGAACTTCGATATTCACACAGAACATGTATATCCGTTAGAAAATGTGACTGCTGTTGTGTCACATAACGGAACAGAAACATGTACTGTTCAGCATTGAACTTTGTTAGTAGTATCTTTGTCGTCCCAATTTAGTTAAAAAAATACTTTACTAGAAATGTCACTGTTTTATAAAGTTTAAAATAACAATGACTGGCATATAAATCTATGAAAACAAATGTTGATAATTTGCCTAAACATCAATGGTCAAGTATAGTTGCCGTGTTGACGAGCTTTGAGTCACATTCCACACAAAAGTCTCCATAAAGTGTTTACATTACTTTGTCAGCACACTGTGAGAAGAGAAGCAAGCTGTTGAAGGTGTGTGTGAAATGCATGCAAAGGTCAGTGAACTCTGTGCACTACACTGGCCCTCGCAGCTATTCCTGACACATAACATATAATGGGGTGGGGTGGTGCAGCAGTGAACTGGGATAATACTAATGTGGTTTTGTTGCAACAGAATCAAAGTTTGATGTGGTGAATGTTACAATGGAACACAACAAACCAAGATGGCAGCTTTTCACAGATCAACCATAGAATTAAAGACAGTTGAGAGGAAAAGACAAAGACTCCAGATCTATGTTTATAAACTGAATTCAAACAGCAGACCGGCGACTCTGACCACAGTGAACTCTTGTAAATGGAACATGTAGGAGCATAAAACTGAAGAAACTAATAAAAGCCTGAAAGCTGCACTAGCCAGCTGACACTAATGCAATAACCCTGCACTCCTCTGGTCAAACTGTCCATATGACTCATGCCAGTCACATGATATGTTGCCAGCAGCCACAAAGAACTTCACACTAGGGGTTAAAAATACATCTTGCACAGAGAGCAAACATGTAACAAAGAGGATGTCCTTGTGTCCTCTCGTGCAGCAGATTTTGCAGGAAATTTTTTTAGGGCAACCTGAGAAAAAAAAAAAGCAAATGTTGATCCAACAAATGCAAATTAAGTCATTAGTAACCCTAAATAATATAATACATGCTGGGACCAAATTCCAGTCTGTGTAATTAAGAAGGAAAGGCCTGCTTTACACACATGTTGGATTCCAATAGCTGCAAGCTGTGTTATTAAACTTGCAAATACAAACTTGTGACAGGATCCTTCTTTTGACAGCTAAAACAGGTTCTTGTGTTTGAACTGTTATTACCACGGTTGCTTCACTAGGCAGTCCGGAGCCTGATGGCAAACTGTGGGACTAACTTGACAAATGACTTAAGTAAAAAATGTAGATCAACAGGAGGAGAGCTCGTGTAAGATGGTGCCTTGTACCCTCATATTAGTTTTTTTCTTTTTCTTCTTTTTTTTTTTTTTTTTACAGGGAGATGGGGCACAGCATGCAGACAGAGAGAAGCTTGTGTGGTTTGTACATTTCACAATCACCACATTCCATCGACACACATTCTTCTCCATCCGTCTATACCTGCCGCCATCCAGTTTCTCTCTGGTTCACTAAACACCTGTTACATATATGTACACGCTAACCTGTTGTTGGCTTTCCAACATAAATGAATGCACACATGCTCATCAGACATTTAAAATCTGTCAAAGTTATGGGTACCAGGCAGGGCTGAGCCTGTGGCCTCGGACTCACCCGTGTTGTGCTGGGTTGCTGGTTGTTGTGACAATGTCTCACTGCTAGCACTTTGTCCCATGCTACAGCTTCTGTCCCAAATGGCCTGCCTGGCCCTGCCTCTCCAGAGGACAGCGGCAGGGAAGAATAAATTAAAGCCACCTCACTCTTCTCTAACGAAACATGGAGCTCCTCTAACTCAAGACTGTCTTGACTGCTCACTTGTGCCGTCTTTGCCTTTCTTGCCTCCCCCTCCCTGCCAATAATGTTATTTGGTCTCTCCCTCCAGTGCTCCCTCCTTCTTTTGCTTTAAAACACAAGCACACTCACTCACTCAGTTCTCGGTCCCTCCCTTCTTGGAGCTCTGACTTCATAAATAAGGCATGCCGAAAAGGTAATCCGGCAGTCTCAGATGCCTTTCATTCCCGAGAGTAGATTTTTCAGGGGCAAAGTTCGCAGTAAGTGAGCTTTGAGGTTTGGCAGGTCCAGCCATCAAGCTTGAGGGATTTGCAATGCAGTGGGGGCCCCCCACTAGCAACATTTCCCAGACCGACAGTGCTCCCTGAAGGCAAAGGGATGGGCTCTGTAGAGTGAGGTAATATGAGAAGTGGAAGGTGAGCCGGGCTGAGGTGGAGCTTAGTGCCGGAGAAGAGGAAGTGACACATGGAGATGTCCTGTGACTCTCTTGGGATGGTCTCTTTAAACTATGAAATGCATGTGGACAATGGACTCTAATAAGAATTGTCAGAGTCCCCAAAAACTTGAATTAGTTATGACCATTTGAATATCCAAATGCCCATGACAGAGACAAGGAGCCTAAACCTGGCACTAAACCTAATCATAAAAATGGTCAAACAAGAGAAATGTTTAGTACTGAAAGAGAGACCTGACTCTTCCTGTGTTTTCTGACATATAATACATCATAAGGAGCTCACATCACGTATATGTTGCTCCCCCTAGAGTCCAATTAATGCTACAGCACAGAAGAGCAACTGACACAGGAATGTGTGGAATGCAAGACCACACACTGGCTTTTTGGTGCAAGGTCAATAATCAGGACAACAATCCTTGAAAAATCACTGCTTAATAAACAAGGCTTACAACTTCTAACACATGACTCATTGAAGCCTCTTTTCACTCTTTCCAAAAAGCAGTAGCAGATGAGACAAAAACATCTCCCAGACCTTGCAACAAACCTATGAACACGAGGCCTCACAGAAACCAGAACAACAAGTCTAAATCATGAAGCGCTGTTACATTACTTCATCACGACAATCCCCGAAACATTACAAGTAAAATCCTACAAGCCAACATGCTGGATGACTTTATCCTTGCCATACAAACATCATGTGAGGTTTCACAAGAGAAACACATCAGTATTAGAAAATCGCTGAGGAGGATGTTCAGTTTATTTTTACAGCTCGGCATGGCAGGGATGAGTAGATCAAGCTTGCTTAATCTCTTCCTGCCATGGCCTAATTGTCAGTGGAGTACTCGAGGAGCTAAGCCCTGTTGAAGTGGATGAATAATTATACTTTTATAATGATAATGATTTTCTTTCACTGCTATTATCAACATTAAAAGGTCAAGAAAGCAGAGTACGGTTAAGAACACATTCAAAGTAAATTAAAACACCTGACACTGAAATGTTAAACTTCAAAGCTGAACATCCAACAGAAAGAAAACAGGTTTACTTACAGGCATATTCAGACTGCACAGCCATCCCAAGCGTTTCCCACAGATCCCACAGATGTCACAAATGCACAACAACACTTCAGGAACAAAGGTCCTCTGAGCAACGTGAGTGTGTACGTGATACGCCGAGGTCGTCAAATGAACGAGGTCAGCGGTGAAACCCACACAAGGCCATGCGTGGCACTGAGAAAAACCGGCAGCTCTGCTTACCTACAGGTGTGTCTCTGGGTGAGGGCCAATCAGATAGCTGCAGTGTACACAGCACAATGCATCACTTAAGGGCCAACCCCTTAAAGGACAGTTTTGTAAAGCAGAGCCATGTGCTTCTGACTCACCACTTTCTGTCATCATGATACTACAGTTACCTATATATAACATTAGTCTCACAAGTCACTATACTCTAACTGCAGTATTAGAAGAAACATTTTTATTACCAGGATTTTCCATCACGGAGTCCAAAACTCAGCAGTCAGCAGCTCCTGAAACAGATAAACAAACAGAAACATGTATAATTTGATAGATATTCTATAATACAGCAGAACACATTACTTTATTATATATTGTTTGTTAAAAGAGACTACCGGATAAATAAATATCTTCCTTCTAATTCATTCATGAATTATTTCACTCTTTGCCAATGAGGAAATATGATGAAATTTTCAGTGAATCAAGAAAATAAATCTGTGAAAGAAAGTAGAAGAAAGCACAATCCCAAAGCAGCTGATATTGACAATAATCCAACAAAATGTATTGTAATTACTTAAGGCAGCTTTGTTAGTCCATTGTTACTCAATGAATCAATGAATGGCACTCAACAGATTGGATGTTCTCTGCAGCTAATGGGGGGTGGATTGAAGCTGAACAAAAGCTCGGTTGTGTGAGTAAAGAAAATAGTGCATTAATTAGCTCACAAGCAAACTAAAAATCCATTCTGAATCTAATCAGAGCCTAATTCAAATCATCACACAAAGACAGTCACCACACGAACACATCATTTCCCCAAATGCATATCGCTCTTGGACTCTTAAAATACAAGATGGGTTGATGCATGCTGTGTGCAGTTTTGTATTTTACATTGTGCTCACTGATTTATAGCGTTGAACAAAAAAGTATACAGGCTAATGCAATGCCATTTAACAACCACATTTACTGCAGCCTTCTAAATGAGCCTCCAGTTGGAGGGAAGCCTTCATGAAAGACAACTTATTGCAGGACTGTTGATAGCTTTAGGTCTGCAGAATAATCTCAGATGAAGATTTTGGAGGGGTGGTTTTAAAGCGCATGTGTAGAGCAGCAGACTGGGTGAAGATAATTTACAAAAACTATATGATGATTGTTAGAAAATCTGAATGCAATGCAAGATAATCTATAGCATTCTCTTATGACCATGTCAGCTTATGAGACAGTTCTATACTCGTTGAAATTGCTTATTCAAGACAGTCTATTCTCTGCTAGTCTTAGTCACCTTTTCTAAATACTGGTCCAGTGTGAAGCTCCACAAAATACCAACAATGGATCACATAAATTCTCAGATGTCTTTGATGCAGTTCAGACAGTAATACACAATGCACACACACCTATCTGATGAGATTTTTCCATTGTCTTGACTTTTTCTGTAATAATCATTGTGATGCTGTTTACTTGAAATATCATTGTCTCTAATATACAGTAATACATAATACACAGTTGATAAAGCATAACTTTCTTGGGAATTCAGTCTGTGCTTGTGCTTGTGCTTTAAAAAGATTAGTGCGTGGGAGGGACTGCGCAGCAGAGAGTCCACATCAGGATGATAAAGCCGAAGATGCAACTCAAATTAATAAACATGCAGACAATCAGGGATCATTCTGTCTCCCAGTGAACTTCACAGTAACTATTCAAAAGATAGCTCTGCCTGTGATTGGTTTAAAACAGATGCAGCCTCACACTAACAGGGGAGGGTACAAACAGCAGTATCAGTCTGAACTTTGGAATGTCAAGAGTCCCTGGACAACAAACTGGCAGAACCCAGCCCATGTGACTAATTACACTGTGCAATACTAACTGGAGGATAAAAGGGAGACTGTAACATAAGAGCAAAGTATTGGCCCTTCTTATCATAGGGCTTTGAATTTGAATCGAACAAAAAACGTTGGTTGTTAAGACTGTAATCAACATTTACTAGATATTATTGTCATAATTGGAAGTTGCAGCTGAGCTGTCTTACAAAAGGATAACGTGTCTTTCTGTCTTTTATACATAAGAACAACCTGGATGTGAAGAATGTTTAACTTTGTTGTCTGATTCCCCCAACCACCTCCTCCATTATAAGTTTTAATATTTGTGCGTACATCAGTAAAGCCCCTTTGTATATCCCATTAACTCCATTAACCTCTCTCTTTTTCAGCTTTGCTTCAGTCCAACTGGTTTGGCAAGTGTATGTGTATAATGCAAACAACACATGCAGGCAAGAACGCATGACTGTACACGACAATTCACTGAGAAGGTCAATAATAAATTCTGTAGTCTGTATGTTACTGTTCTGTACGTTTCTCAGGTTGTTCGAGTCCTCAACAGTCATGAGCAGCTAAGACAATTCAGAGGAGCACCTGCAAGATGTAGAGTTGTTGAGTTGTAGAGTTGTAGAGTTGATAATGATTGATCAAATGCAGTTAAATCTTTACAGGATCGGATTCAGGAAATTAACCCCTGGCTGGATGTTTCCATTAAATTACTGTGGTAACAGAGATTCAAGACTGAAAACTGAATCAAAAATGGTTGTAGGTCAATAAGAGCATTCATGCCATTTTAGTCTTGATTTCATCAGGAAATACCTCAGTAAATATGATGAATGCCAACTATTAACCTGAGAAAAAATATACAATATATATTCAGATATAAATCCCTATCATAAAGAATAGCAGGGCATATCTAAAGGTAAACAAAAGGAGCTGTACTTGCTTAGCTTACTATGATCTCTGCTGGTTCAATGCCCAGACATTTTTGACAGTGCATGCAGAGGCCACACAAACTATTGAGTCCCACTTTTGATGAGCTGCTGCATCCCATCGACCTGTTTATACAGCATGGATGGACCCACAGCTGGGTCAATATGGAAGAGAGACTGGACTTTGAGAGTGTGCAAGCAGCAAGCGCTGTACACTAAGGAGAGAGCAAGGATCG
Source organism: Pseudorhombus dupliciocellatus (assembly GCA_016785235.1). Classification (NCBI taxonomy): domain Eukaryota; kingdom Metazoa; phylum Chordata; class Actinopteri; order Pleuronectiformes; family Paralichthyidae; genus Pseudorhombus; species Pseudorhombus dupliciocellatus. Next base: position 525,305 of record JAFBJW010000149.1, on the reverse strand, counting down.
GATGCCAGGCAACAGTTTAGAAGGTGCAGAGGGCAAGATGAGGTCATATCCAAACCTAAAAAAAACGTGACAATAACAGGTGAGTAAACCCCCATAAAAATATTAACACACGTTGTTTTGTATTTAAAAATATGTAAGCCCCTGAACAAAGTGAAAACCTTAACCATCCTCTTATTCATCTTTTCCAACCTGCCCATAAAGAGTGAGAAGTTGATACACACTTGAACTGAGAAATAATTCACTAGATAAAGTTCAGCACCACTGCAACCTAACTCTGTTCTCAAATATCCTCCTAGTGTGCAACAGTTAGCTGGTGCAGGTTAGCAGGACAGAGTTGAGTTGAATGTGCTTTGTGAGCATACAACAGAGGAAACTACAGCCGCTGCACTATTCCCCATATTGTGATTCAGGACACCGCATGAACATGTACAAACACCACAGGTTCATGCCCAGTCCTGTCACTATCTCACAACAAGTCCGGCTTCAAGTTACTATGCTGTTCTTTGTGTACTGGGCCCACATTGAATATGTCAGCATTATACAGAGTACAACTCAGCGAACAGCAAGAAAATGGCAGCCCGATTTTCAGGTTTAGAAACAGGATCCAACCGAGCTATTTCAGCACTTACACGCATGTGTACAGCTATTTTGTTTTTCTAATGGAGGTGAGGCTTCATTCCTGTTAACACAATGAGGTTGCAAATCCCTGAGTATTAGGTGAAATATTTAGGACACCTCATGACACTTTACTCTGGTTAAATTCAGCTAAAATGTCAGTGCATTACATGTGTGTGCGGCCCAACAATAAAACAAGGTGCCTAAATAAGGCCGTAAATGAAGAGTTAACACTTCTGTCTGAACACATTCCATGATTACGCACCAATCAACACAATCACAGTCAAAGCATAAACTATGAATCGCAAATCATATTTTTAAAAATAATTTGGATTCAATATCTAAGCAGGATCTTCAATAAATATTTTTCTTTAACAATCATTTCATCACATTCCTTCCTGCTAATAACCAAACCAAGCTTTTCAAATAAGGCATATTGTCTCACGTGATGCCTGCACTAATCATATCACCAGTGTGTGACTCATGCTAACCAGGATGTAATTTACTCTCAACTTGGTGAGGTCTGTTCCAGGCTTACTGCTCTTTCTCTGCTAATGTAGCAATTCAAACTCACAACATCTCAATAATGTATATTTAAACAGCTCTAATGGAACCAACGTTTGTGGTGCCTTGGCAAAGCAAAAACAACCCCCAAGATTGCCAGATCGCTGAATGATAAACGTCATACTCTTACTGGCATTCTTAAAGAGTCAGTGTTTATAATCAGCTGTGTTTGGTTCACACTGGTTTTCAGTTTGTGCATTTTACACAATCTTGTTTGTTCACAGGAAGCTCCCAGCTAGCTCATTAAGAACTCCCAGTTCATCGGATAAAGGGACAGCGCTCTGCAGAGCAGAGAGCAGTACAATCGACTATTGTGCCAAGTTTCATTCTGCAGACTTAGCAATCACTAAATAAAGAGCCAAAGTGGAGTTGGTTGGAGAGTGCGCTGCATGGACTAAAAGAGCTACTGACAATGGGTAACTCTGAGCTGTTAATGGATCACACATCTGATTATATAATATTCAGATGCACAAACCATGTCTGTGTTCAATCCATTCCTATTCTAATAACTGTGGAGACTAGTTTTAATTAAGTCTGCCACTTAAGCACCATGTTTCCGAATAAATATTGATTTAAAAGACTGTACGAAGCTGAAGAGTGCAGTAGATGTGTAAGAAAGCATGTGCATAACTTCACACCAAATCAAATTTAAAAAGGTGTAATGACCACGAACAGCAGTATATGCAGCTACCATCAAGGTGGGTTTCCAATCCGCTGTGACTCACTGTCAACCCTGACAGCTGTCTGTACACCAATACAGTAACATGCAGGGCCTGATTACAACGCAGAACACAAACAATAAGCTGCAGCTCCTTTTGTGCCCGCTCTTGTCTCCTATGGGGCGTATTGCTGCTTTCAGTGGCAGCTGAAAGCTTGTGGGTGCTTGTTGGAACAAGTTGACAGGCCTGGGAAAGGAATGCAGTAGAATGCTGCAGGTAATTCACACCTGAAGCCTCGCTCCTTGTAGAAAACCCAGCCCTCGTTGTTAAATATCCTGTGGAGAAGACAAGGTTCAAACAATACTTCACAAGTAAGGCTTGTTCAGTTCTTCAGCCCAATGCAAACAACACATGGACTGGAAGAGTCCAGGCACAGGCAGTACCTGGTACCTGCGGCTAACCGTGCAGCGTTAGCCTCAGGTGTCCCTCAACTGCCCCGAGTGGCGTCCTTCCAACTCTTTTATACCGTCTGTGTTTCCCGTATTTTTCTAATTTCCCTAACAGAGAGAAGGACTGCGAGCTAAAGATAGACACGCATTACAAAACACCGCAGGCATAATGCTAATCCGTGTCTGCGGCTAGCCGGAGTGCAGCCAGCAACAGGTGGCTACTGCTCCTGCCCTGTGGTATTAGCTTCGTTAGCTTCCACAAATTAGCTGGCGCTCCCAAAGCGTACGGTGGTAAACACACTCCTCACCTTGTCTAGTGGCCGCCTGGCTTGTGTGGAGCTGTGTCCGCCCCACAGCAGACGTGGTCTCCCTGTATCTCGTCGACCCCCTGGTTACTTTTGACACTTGTCGCCGCTGTCCATCACCACCGGGAGAGAGAGAGAGCCAAGGCGGAACTAGGTTCTCCAACAAACCCGCTCCACCCGAACCAGATCATCAACGTGACTTCCTGAAGCGGGCGGCGGAAACACAGCGATCACACATCACCGGATCTCCAGGGCAAACCACAGGGGACGAGTTGAACGGTGCGATCAAAACTTCTTGATATTCCGCTGTCAGGAGGCGCTGTACACGTAACTCAGTGGGAGGATTAAAGGCTACCGCGCACGCGCAATGATAAACTGGGCTGCACCCCCCCCCCCNNCCGGCCGCCCCCCCCCCCCCCCCCCGCAGAAACTCCAGTTAAAACAAATCTGAAGGAACCTGAGGAACCACGTGACCACACGAGCTCTCAGTGACATTGAGCCAAATCATTTTTTTCAAGTTGACATGACAGACACAAATACGAGTAGTACCAAGATGGAAGTAGTAATAGTACTGTTTATGGATCTGGAACACTGGTGAGACAAAGTGACAGGACTTATCAACACAGAGTATTCAAAATAATAATGACTGTATCTGAGGGGCACTTAATAAACAAGGTTGCAAAGCACTTCACATGAAACAACAACAACAAAAAACTTGCTTGAAAAAATAGTATAAAATGGAATTCCATTCAGTGTTTTGACCATTTTGTAAATACTGATTCGATTTAAATTTCAGGGACTTATTTTTCACATGTGTATGGTAATGCATATGACAAGCTTAATTTCATTATAGAAAAAAGCTTTGGAGTACTGAAACACCTCTTTGATATGTTTTCCAGATTTCCCAGGGTGCAATGCAGTTCTAGAAAATACTTTAACTCTTGGGTCCAACTCTACAGGGTTTGACTGGAGGGAATCAAGTGGAATTTAATCATTGAAAATTTTGACCAAAGCTGAGACATAATTTTTCAAAGTAAGTGATGTTTCTCACTTTAAATCTGCTGCACATTTCAAGTGAAAGATGAGCTTCTGCTTCGCGTGATTCATGCCCCACAGTTCTTGTAAAGGGAAATACTGTGGAAGTGATGCACCTGTGGGGAGAGATATTTTTCAATTTTATGGCTGCTGACATATAGGATTTATGTTGTTTATACCATATTTATTGGATTATTCCATAGGCAAAAATAATAAAAAGATGCTGGGTTCTGCTCGAATTGCTATCTTTGAAACGTGAGCTCATCCGCATTTTTTATCTGCACCCATATTTGAAAAAGTTTGGAGACTGTGATCTCTTCTGGTCATTCGCAGAACTACAGGCCATGAGTGCACTTCATGTTTGAATGTTCACCGTGGATGAGAGGCATTGAGTACTATCTCCATCTACTGGGCCAGTAATTGGAGTGCCATGTTTCTACGGTAGCTCAGATTGGACAAATCAGACAATGGGTCTATAAAAGGACCTGCCACATATTTACATGAACCGCAGGGAGGTGAGGCGAAGGAATTCAGTTGGTAGCAATATAAATTTTCACCACTAGATGCCACTAAATTCTACTCACTGAACTTTGAAACACTCATGTCTTGTACACAAACAGGAAAGAAACACAGACAAAAACAGTCTTCATACTTTTTCGCCACTCCAGTATTGTTTGAAGTAATCCCACAGCAACACACTGATGCCAGAACTGATAGTGGTGCCATCCAGCACATGGAACTTTGATAAAAATTTATGTGCCCTTTGTTTTCCCGCTATTAGGCAGTAAACACACCATGCAGCGGTGCCTGCTGTGAGAATAGCAGCCAGAGCCATTCCCAGTCTGCAGTTCTGTTTTCTTTGCAGAGTTTCCCGCTTCTGACCTTTAGGTGGACCCCGTCTCGTCTTGCTGTGCCAGACACGGCATCCCACCCTCTTACTGTATTTATTTATAGTGCCCTTTTATGATTTTGATCTTAATCATATTTTCTGGGCCATTGCTCGGCTCCTTTGGAGTTTTATGACATTGGGATGGAGCCCTTATTGTCAACGTGCTGGAGCAGCAAGGAAACAGATGGTGATTTAGTTTCAGACGATGAAGGGCGACATGTATTAGTATTTTTATATTTTTCAGTTTTAACATGAACTTATATCATGCAGACCATAAGTTTATGTCATCTCCTTTGTCTCATTCAGAGCACATCAATCCTCAAGCCTCTTTTAGATCAGCCATTTAAAAGATCATACTTAGACCTTTACCCCATAATGATAACTAAGTAAACATTGTGTTTTCATATAATATGGAATGATATAACAGTGAATGAAAAAGTAAATTCTAGAACAATAATAATTTTGACCTAAACGCACAGCAGAAGTACACATCATAAATGTTGTCCCTGAACAAGATCCTGTATTTCTAGTGATTTTCCACAATTCCGCTGTGGATATTTCTTTTTAAGAGAATAATCCTCCTGCATTGTGATCAGCCATGGAATCTTTAAACAGTGAACAAACAAAGGAAACCAGCGTCTATGAACCCAAAGAAAAGGCTAACTATAAATACGCTAGATAGTCTGACCATGTCACGTTGAATAGAAACAGCACAATGCATGGTGCTGTTTTATTAGCTACACCCATGTCTTCAATTCTATAATTATATTTTGCCCCTTTTTTTTTATAAAGTTCATTTCCTGTGACAAACTTGGGCAATCGGACCATGAATTCCATGGATGAATGAGAGGAGAAAGGTGCTGATTCTTATCAGTCATATCAAATTTCAGAATATTACATATAAATAGATAGTGGATGGCTCACACGGAGTTTCCGCTGGGAAATTTATTTCATCCATAAAAAATTTAAACTTTTATGACAAAAGGGAAATTTATAAAATGAAAACACTACAGAAAATACTAACACTGATAATGGTGTGTAGTAAAACACTGAGCGAACATTCAGATTTCAAGGCTCATTACTCACTTCAACAGTTACTTGACTGCACCTTGGAGATTTTATGTAGAGACAATAACTGACTGTGGTAGCGCCAATATAAGCTGTCCAAGTTGCTAGTCAAAATGTTAATGGCCACTTTGAACTTGAAAGGTCAGCTAAGCTAAAAGTTAATGAGAAAAACAAATTCAGCTACACTAGAATTGGAGAGCTTCCATTTTTGGCAGATTTTTTTTTTTTTAACGACAAAAAAGTCATTAACCTCATCACATACTTAACTAAAGTATCACCACTGGATAAAGCATTACTCTTACAGGAGGTAAAGTTGCATATTAAACATTGACAAAATTGATTTTAAAATGTTTCATATTCTCAGACGTTCTCTTTCCCAGCAGTTATTTTGGGTTGTTGCAGTTGGAGAAGCCCAAGTCTGACTGATATCATTAACAATGTTTTATTCAAGGGCCCCCGTCATTAATTTCATTATTTATGCCTGTGATTTTCCTAATGTGAAATAGGTCTATTGTTTAGTTATTATAAGGCTGAATGAACATGATCTAAAAAGAAGAGATGGAGCTCTTCACTTATAGAGTTCTTAAAAAGTAAAAAGAAACAAATACAAATAATAACTTTAAACATTTAACCTATACTAAACTATCAAGAGAAAAAGTATATTTCACTATAGAATGCATAGCTCTCACAGGTATAACTGCAGCTCTGGATTATCAAGCAAGTAATTTAACAATTACATTTAAGTATATAAGAAATATATATGTCAACTACATGCTTGCATGCAATAGCAGCTGAACATACTTTAAAAACAAGTGAAAAACACGAAACTGCAAAAACACAAATGTGGGTTAAATCGGGGTGCATGGGTGACACCACTGACCTGATAATATAGCCGCCTACACTTCCCTCGTGTCAGCGTGCAGGACACTGACAGGAAAACAAATAGATAAGCCAATGCCGGGCCATCCCGGAAAGGAGGTTATGGTTGACTCGCGATTACAAACCACATTATTGACCTTGCTTTACAAATCAGTCTGTGACAGGGAGCAGTGACACTGAACACGTTCCCTGTCTGTCAGCACTGTGATCTGCCACAACAAGCTGCACCATGCAACATTAAATACAATGTCAATACAAATAATGCTGCCGGCAAGTCAAGTGGAACGCTATAAAGATTAGACAGGCTTTAACAGGCCAGGCAGGATAACTCGGTTATTGAAATACATTTAAAAGGTACACAAGGATGTCGGTCAAATGCAATTTACGAAAGGTCCAAACACATTAGTGACATTAAATTAGAATACTGTTTTTTTACCACCCCTTTATTGACTCTATTAGGCAGTTTTATTCAAGCTGATGGAATATTTTTGTGCACTGCTGCCATTGAATATGATGCACAGGAAAAAAAAACACGACAAGACAGACGGTCAGCTCTAAGATATAAACAATAAAAAGGCAGAAGGAATGTGCGAGAGGCAGCAAGTAGGTTGCTACTGAGTCAAAATAGACGGGTGACTACTAATCTTTTAGCGTCACCAAATGCCAGATGACAGAACACAAACAAGGTATTATTGCTGGTTTCACTACGTCATTCTGAGCCAGGAGGAGACAGACCATTAATTGAACCTTATCAAAGAATGAAGTCCAAAGGTTGGGCAAGTGAGTCTGAACACCTGGTGTCTGATGGAAAAATCACTGACATCACAACAAGCAGAGAGAAGGAAGTTGTTCTAGCCTCTGCCTCAAACCATTCTAACTCTGTCACAAAAATCAGAAAATTGCACCATGCACCATGTTAAAAAAGCCACATTTCAGCAACACAACACCCAAACACAATAAAACAGGGTTTAAGCCAAACCCAGTGTCACCACCAGTCAAAGTGGATGGCACCATTTAAAATTTTCCACAAAAAAGTTTCCATAACTTGTAAAACGGTTGAGAAAAAGTACAGGAGGCTTATTTCAGCAAATGTGATGCAAAGGTCAAAGTTATCAGGTTAGGTTTTCTTGCAGGACTAAACAAAGTCTGTCCGTGAAGGATGACACACCGTCTGTACCTGGCCTCAGACTTTAGAAGAGTGACTGAACAAACAGAGTTTTATGAAGGGACAGATGATTTATGAAGTACACAATCAGTCTACAGTGTCACAGTCTCAATGACACTCATGGACAGTGTTTGCTGGGCTGTGGATTTTTTGGATGGATATAAACTGACTCAAGCGTATCTTTGATGTTCACTCACAAAACATTTTGGTTGTGTTACAGGCGTAAAGCTTTTAGCTACGTTGATGGACAGGAGACTGACCGATCACCTCGTCCAAGAACAACATGATTTGGTCCTGAGCTGCATTGGTCATATTATTACAGCTACTGACTGCTGCTGATACGATCCTCCACAATACACTGGCTTCCCCCTGGCAACGACCCTGGCTAGGCAAGATAGAATACGTCACTGTGATAATGACGCTTTAAGACATTCCATGTAAATAAAACAGTCATATCGGAGAGTTTTGATTTTTAGGTTAAAAACACGCATGACATCATCAGCAACCAGTGCACGTGACCCAAATCTGTCATCACAATCAGCTGTTAGCTTGTCAGTTACAGTATTCTATCTATTAGCCCTACAGCGTCTTCATTTAGGAATTAAACGTAGCCTCCGGATGCTGCATTTGAAGACTGATCGCATCACATTGTCCATTTCTGACGGCCCATCTGAATTCCAGGATTTATTGTCTTCATTGGTGACTAATTGTTTTTCAAGAGAAAACTGAGGCAGCAAGCAATGACAGGTGCAAACTTTACACAGTTAAACATTAGCATGAAGTCTTCGACTTGAAGGAACACGTTAAAAAAAAACAAAAAACCCCCCAAAAACCAAACGTTTCTTGTTTTGTCTAACTGCTGCACTGCTGCTAGGTGACATTTGTACAGATAGAACAAGCTCTTGACAATGATCAAGGAAATCCCCCATAAACCTGTCTGTGTCTGAATGGTTGCGGCCCACATTGTTCTGTGCAGACCCATTTGGTTCCATGACCAGGCCTATCCTCAGTTGGATCCACCCTTCCTGCCACCCCCTCTCCTGTCATCATGAATAAAGGCCATCTTTGATAAACCTAAGAATGGGAGAATGAGCAGAAAACAAGGAGCATCATGGAAAATTGTTGAAACTGTGCATGTGTGTGGCAAGTGTTTTTGTTTTAAGAGGAGGTTCCTGAGACTATAATTAGTTACCCAAAGCTCTGCGGAGTGTCAGATATATTTAGGCTTAAAAACAAAACAGGTGTCTGAGGTTATGGAATTTGTGAGAGTGCACATTGATAAGGTTGAGGTGTGGACTCGTCTCTGTCATGTTTATAAGAGGAGCTTTAGCCAAGTTTTCCTCCACATTTACAACGGTGACATGTTAGTGTCTAGAACCAAGATGGAATTTACCCATTGGAATTCACATTCCTCTCTGAGCAGGGTCATTGTCATGGCTTTACCGCCCACAGTCTCCTGTGAACAACTTTTTAATATGATTTAAAAAAAAACAAGAACGAGCCTCAGTGACATTAAAACTAGATTTGATGGGAATGTTGGAACCATTAGACACTCTCATGCTGAGGCTGGGGAGTCACGTACAACCTGAAGGCAGTTCTAATGTTCAGAGATGAGCTGCTTAATTTTGTTGACTGCGGTCTAAGTAGGAGGCGCAAATGAAGGGTGTCATTGCAGATGCTAGGACTGTGTGAACTTCCATCAACCTGGGGCTTGTTGGCTTTTAGACGGGCAGGGGGAATGTTTTGGGTAAGATGAGTTGAGATGTGGGTCAAGGTCTCCTGTGGTTTGCAGAAAGACAAAAATGCTTATCTCTGGTTTAAGAAAAACAAAGGTTTGAGAAGAAACGTTTGCCAAGAAAAGAAGTTGATAACTGTGTGAAAAGAGATATACTACGCACTCAAACTGTTACTTGATATTATCAAACCATTATGAAACGACTGACACCTGCTGGCTAATGTGGGGTTAATAAATGATGTCCCCGGTACAAGAGGGTTAGGGTTCTGTCAAGCCACTATAGGCGATGGTAGAATTTTCTGTTAATGGTTGTCAGAGTCCAGTTTCTCAATAGAAATGTCATAGCAGAGGTGTAAGTTACAACAGTGACTGACGACTACATTCCATTGAGCTGAGCCAGTTCTGCTGAGCTGCTGTGATCCACACCAGCTGACGGTGACGGTTTACTGAGACACTAAATGGAATACAGCCATTTTTGTGTCAATTACCAACTACTACAGCTCTACAGCTCTTTCCTATTTTCTTTGTCAAAGTATTGCTTCCTGGTGTCTGGTGACAATGTTGAAAAGAAATTTCTGTTGCTATCCTCCGTGCGGTATGGCTCTACTGTTTTTACAAAAACTATTAAAAACACACACACACACACACACACATGCACAGCAACAGTTCATTTGGAAATTAACTCTTCATCAACCCACTTTCTTACATTCCTATGGAGAAACATTGACAGACTTTGATTTGTGTCTATATTAAACAGCCTGGCCACATGTCACGCAGAGTGCAGTCAGCCAGGGGGGCAGGGAAATGGCATCGCTTTTGACTTTCCATCACTGATATGTCAACTTGAGAGTATCAATATCTTAAATTCCAAACTTACTCAGCTTTCTGTGGGGATATAAGAATCTGTCTGAAATCTACCTGACCTTCTCAGAAAGTGACCAGCTCCTGACTAAGATCATATCTTCTGGGAAACGGTGAGGTTAATCGCCTCTGCTTGGCAAACAAGCATGGCTTTGCTAGATGAGGTGTGAGTGGAAGAGGGTAAGGTCTGCAAGGGGTGTGAGCGTCTCCAGGAAATCAAACAAACCGTGTGCCTCATGCCTGATTCAGGATAATTAACGAACAGATCCAGCGATCGCTCACTTTCTCTCTTGGCTGGAGGCTGTTCAAGATTTATAATCCACATCATGGTTTGAGATGAGGAAGCACTTAATAAGCAACTGAGTGGAAATCTCACATGGAGAAGAATGAAGGCCGAAATTCTTATCGCATGACCTATATGTGCAGTTGGGAAGGCAAAACATTTCCTTTTGTGGAGATGTTCATGACACATGAATCCAGACATGCAAAATCATTCTGTCACTTGGATGGAGTATAAAACATGAACCACTTTCCACTGAAAATAGTTTGAAAAAACATGTGTGTATAGGAAGACCCATAATCCCCCAAACAAAAAAAGCCTGTGTTGACCTCTGTGGACCAACTTGTGAGTTAATTTGTGTTTCTGCATTTTTTAAACTCACGTGCTGTGCAGGTCTGTGACGTCGTCATCGTCCTACCTGATGCAGAGCAATCAGCGGGCGCGCCTGGCATAGGCCTGCTGTCACTCCCTCTGCTCGTCTGCCAGCTGCGGATGAATGAATGAAAGGAAAATGAAAACTACCACCATGCCCCTGTCCCTCTTTGTAGAAGACATCACTCCTGTAAGTGTTAAACACGTGGATCAGCTTTGAGATAAAGTTTCCCAAAAATACAACGTAATGTTACAGTTCTTAATTTGCAGAAAAATGTTTCTTTTTATCTTTACTATTAGAGAAGAAAATGCAGGAAGTAACGGATAAGCGGTTGGAAAATGACATGACATGACTGCATTAATTTAAATTAATTTATTTGAATTTTTTTGAATCCATAAATTGTGTACTTTTACCTGATATGCAATGTATGTGTTAGGTTTATCTTTCAAAATATATATATTTTTTTCATTTTTCATTGAGTTTGCTGTCATCCACACAGAGTCTGTCCATCAGGTCTTTGTGGACGTGCATTGTAAGATCTTCCCTTTGCCCTCGTTCATCACGTATCCACCTGACCTGCGTTTACTCGCCGAGATAGCGGTCAGTCATCACCAGGTCTCAATGGCAAATTAAGATTTCAACCGTCCGTGACGCTCGGAGGACGCAGGTTGTTTACAAAGTTTTACAGACACTGTTTACACTGTCGCGATGCGAGCGGCAGACGCGTCCTGTGCGGCTATCACTGCATCTGGTGTACGTGTGCCTGCACACGTGGGATACGATCACCATCTCTGGACCATACTGTGAAGAATGCATCCAGTACAGGCATGCCAGCAAGGCAGTGTTGAAACATAAGGCCATAAGTTTACATCTGGGGCGAGGGAGTGTGTGGCCGTCTGAAGCATTACTGGCAAGCAGGTTATGTCCTGAAGGAGACATCCACCATGTTCACTGTTAAATATTCATATTGTTTGACATCCCTGTCTTTCCAATGATTAATCTGCTGCTGCTTAATGAGTTTCACCTCTGCACTTGGTGAGGAAGCTTCCAGGAATGTCTGCCATGCAAAACATCTACGCACGTGTTTATTCACTGTGAGCCTGTTCTCTTAAGTCATGACACTTTGCTCTGAGATGACTGGAAAGTTACCTCAAGTGAAACTTCTCCCTCTGTTCCTGACCGAGCCGGCTTCCTTCCTGCTCGTCCGCGGTGGCTCGGTGGTGGCTAGACTTGCATGTTTTGGTAGCAGCAGGGCATGTTTGGACCGGTGGTGCTGATAGGCCGGTCTGTACCCGAGCCGTCCCCTGCAAACAAAACCAGGAAGAGAAGGAATGTACCAAACAACGGTTCTTACTGTAATCCCAACTGCTTTGGACTGGTACTGTGCAACAGCAACATAAACAGTGGATGTGGCAAGATTTTTGTGTACAGACACAAAGTCAGAGATTTTTATTTTTTCAAGTTTGTCGAAAAAGAGTTTTATATGTGCTATGGCATAATGGAGTCAAACTTTACTTCATTCCCTTACAATAAGGCCAGCCTCTTTTTTGTCTTAATTTATTTGATTTATAATTCCACATGAGATGTATGCAAACAGTTTGATAAAAATATATTTTATAAAATTATTATGATTAGACCATGCAGGCTAGGTGGGCAACACCTTTACGCTTCAAACAATTATCCAGAAATATATCTTCTGTGTGATAAGAATTGTAACATGACAGGATTGTCCTGAAGGAAAATGTCTGTAAAATCTCTAGTTTTTATTTTGGTCCTTGTCCCATCATCAACAAAAAAAACAGGGTTTAGAACCTGTACTGCATTCAGCCACTAGGGGGTCTTTAAAGACCCAGCATTGGCTTCACTTTTGAGGTCAACCATACAAACCTAGACAATATATAAACACTACATGGGAAATTCTTTGTTGCCTTTCTTTTTCACAATTATTTTTATTTATCAGCTATTCTGTCACATATAGACAGATTTACCTTTAGACTCTAGTGTTATTGTGATAAACTGATGAGAGGAAGGTACAAGTGCGGTACAAATACAGTCATTATTATTGTATACATCTCCTAAGTGAGACACAACTGCACTAATTGGGCCCCAGGGAGTCCTTTCACAAACAGCTTCAATCACATAATCAGGGTTTACCGCCAACCAGCATCCAGAGGAGAAAAACAGTCGTGGCCCCGACAACATATAAGGACTAAAACAAAGCCAAACAATGCGGCTTGTGTTATGACAACGGTGTGATTAAGGTTGCAATCTCATTCCTCCATCCAGCCCATATCAGTTCCCTGAGCAAACAGCAGACATGCTCCTGTTTTTCCTGTGTTTCTTTTCCTCCGCCACGTCTCTCCTGCACTACAGGAATTCAGCAGGAATGCAGAAAAAGCATCCTGTTTTCATTCCACTCTCTTAGTCAGCTATTTACACTCTGTAGTGCAAGCTAGTGGGGAAGGTGGGGGGGGGGGGTCTGAGAGTTCATACTGACGTCAGGGTAAATAACAAGGAAGTCGCCACATAAGGCTAATGGAGACGCAGGTGCACCGGCCCAGTTTGTACTGTGTGTCATCCCTTTCTACTCTAACTCGATACCTCATCGGGTTTTCTTCACAAAAAATGCATGCAGCGAAGGATCCTGTACACATGTGATTAAGTATGAAAGGTCTGTCATTCCTGAAAGACTTCACCTCTGACCAAGGACCACCACCAGATACGAGGAGGCCAACTGTCTCCAACGTCCTCCTTAATGAACATTTTCTGAGCTCATGTGCCTCTCGCCAACAGACTAAAGACTAAAGTAAACATCGGCCTCTGGAGCGACGAGGGGACAGACAACCCAAAGCCAGCAGATAAGCACCGCACGTTACACAACAGACAGTCTTTGTCAATGCAGGAAGACATACATCTTTTTATGTTGCTATCACAAGTGTGTCGCAGGTTCAATATGGGCACATGCATTGGATAAATGTAAAGCACAACTTCCACACAGACCACCCTGCACTCTGTCTGCACACTGACAGCTTATAAGGGTTCCCTGACGTTTCCATGTCTTTAAAATTCAAACCAGCCCTGCCTCCTGAGAGCAATTTAAATGGCATAAATCAAACAATAAAAACAATTTGGCCGTAGAATATTCTCTTTCACTTTTATTTCTCATACACAATTCAGCAGATCATTCATTCAATTATAAATACATGTTGGAATAAGTTAGAGAATAAATACATTCAATTGTTCAGCATTCAAAAGTAAACATTAAGCTGGTGAAGCATCCAGCACTGCACTGCAGATGAGTTACATGTTCATCACTTCCTGATCTCTGAGGTCAAACAGATGGAGTCAGTGGATACAGAGCCAAAGCACAGAAGGAAAGTGAATTGGCCAGAGAGAGAAACAGTTGCATTAGACCCAATAAAAAGCTGATTGTTGAGTAAATTCCAAAGCTGTGGCCTTCAGTTCCCCATCGCAGTGTTCAAGATGACAAATTCAAGTGAGCTTCATCATTTAAAAAAAGCTATCATCTAATTTGCCAGAAACAATAGGCAGAGTTGTGCTCTGATACAGAGGAATATTTAAACAACACCAAAGGTCCGCGTGTCGAGTAAATAAATAGTTTGTAAGATGTTTGAGTTAACAACTGGTCGACACGAAGCTTTTCTTGATGTGGCTGTTCAGTTGTCCCAAAGTCAGTTCACATGTCAGTGGTTTTGACAGATCCTTCCTTGTTCATGTGAATCGCGATTAGGTTTGGAAAGGTTCAAGCAGAGTTCAAGAAATGACTCTTAACGTCTCCACCCAGCATTGCTCCTGCCAAAGGACTCGATTTCTATCTTAAGGATGGCATTGTGTTGTTGATCAGACGCTTGATCCATGCCATTCCAGTCCTGAAGAGCCTTGAAATGTCCTAGAACCCTGGTGCCAGTACTGAAGGCTACTGAAGGCTGCTGGAGGCGTCGCCCGGCCAGTGATTTTGAATCCACGGCAATTAAAGCCCCTCTGGTTTTACTCTCAGTCCTCTATCTTCTCGCTCTGCCCTTGAGCACTTTGATTAAAGCTCGGCTCTTGTTTGACGACAGAACATCTTTGGCGTAAGCCAGGTTGGACCTGACCACAGACCTGCAGGGGGGGGGAAAAATACAGTTGAGGCGGTTGTCACATCTTTAAAATGGCCACAAAACAACTGAATTTAAAAAGGTACATCTGTAAATTCTTTTTCATTTACCTGAAAGATCGCAGCAGTTTGTTGTTGTGTGTGTTTCCAGATTTTCCAGAGGAGCCCAAAACGTCAGTGCTTGGGTTCTGAGAGCTGTGGACAGAAAGAACAGCAGCATTACACCTGGGACACAACCCTCCATGTACCTCAGGGAATGAATGTGGGCTCTGATGTGTATTATCGTGTTACTTAGAGCAAAATTAGTTTAGGCTTGACTGAATAATTGGGCGGGTCTCGCAAACCGCCACCGAGGATAAGATCTAGAGATGGTGACTCATCGCTCTGGCAGTTTGATGGTGGCTCAAATAGCAACTGTCTTAATAAACATTTGCCATTTCTGCCACCCTCATAATGATGCACCATTATCACACTCTGAATCATTCTTGCCTCCTCACTGACTTGTCTTTTACAACAACATCGTCAGACTGGTTTCACTTGACTGACCTCGGGGTGTACAGAAAATCTGCAGTGATAACATCTCGCGTCCAGAGGAGGCTTACGTGATGGGGAGGTTTTGCTGTGGTGTAGGTCGTAGTGGAGAGATAAAAGACGGGATGGGAGGGAAGAGGGCTCACCTGTTGTGACAGAAACTGGTGCAAGCTTTATCCAAAGAGTTACTGCATCCGCAACGGTTGGCTGAACGGCGGCGGCGGCGAGACGGGGGACTTCCCAAACCGTAAGGAAGCAGTTTACTGTAAAAGAAAATGATATGCATCAGCAACAGCTCTGCTGAGAAGGTGTAGATCTCAGAGGGTGCGTGAGAAATAATCCCTGGTTGCTGCTGGGTGTTAGGGTCAGGATCTGAGTGTTAGGGGCTTCATGTGGGGATGTGAAGCAATCAGCAGCCTCACCTTGGTGTGTTGACCCAGATAATATCCAGGTGGCAGAAGTAGATGCATTCTTTATCATCCCAGTCGTTGCAGGAGCAGCGTTTGGTCCTGACGTGCTGTGAATGTGGAGCCTGCGCTGGCTGCTCTGCCCGCTCTGATAACGGGTGTCCACAACCTAGAAAAACACAAGGGATCCAGAGATTAAAAAGCGCCAACTAATCTTTGGCTTTATGACTGTGCAGTTTGGGATTGTCACAGTCACTTTTGCGAGCTCACACCCATGAGTGTGGTGCAAACAAACGCGGCTGTGATTACACTGGAAGCTATTTATCATGCGAGTCAAGGAACTTAACCCAAGTCAAACAATCCTGCAAGTTCAAGGAGGTTGTAATAGTAACCCTGCGGTAAGACAGATAATACCTCAATTAAAGATGGTAGCTGAGGCCGGCTTGTATTACATCTATTCTTTCTGCAGACTGTGAAATTAAATCATTTAATTTACAGTGTGAAAGTATTTATTTTATAAGTATATACATTTTCAATCCTTTAATGTTGACAATATAACATTGCTCAGCAAATTCTAACCATACCACTGAAACCCTTATTAAAATTATCTCAAAAAATAAAATACGTCTATTATTATTTATAAAAAAAGCAATTAAAAAAATGAATCCAACTATTATTAGGATTTAATTTAGTTTCACCTACAAAAATGACAATTTAGTCATGAAAAAAATCCAGAGCAAAAAGACAAGTCTCTCACCGTGGTGCAGAGCCACGCAGAAGATGACTGAAGTCAGCAGGGTCTTGCACAGAAAAGATTCCATCACCATGCTCGATGCTGGACGTGCAGATGTGAGATCACACTCCCCAGGAGGTGCAGACAAGTCTCAGGTCTTGTGTGTTGAGGCAGGAGAGGAGCAACAGGCGTTTTTGTGTTCATGTCCCTACCAGGACGTCTTCTTATAGCCCCCTCAGTGTGTGATATCACCGCGGCCCCTCCCACCTCTGTTTTCTTTTCTGTCTATGCAGAAAAGTGCCGCTACACAACACAAACATACTCCACCTGCCCTCCTCACATTCCAGCACTGGTCTCAGTGTACAATTGTATCAGCACCTCCTACTGGCCACGACGAGCAAGAGGTGGACACGCAGGGAGGTGTGGGCCAACGCAGACTTTTGACAGTCATTGTTTATGGGTGAAGAAGCCAGCGCTTCATGTTGTGGATTATTTATGTTAATAAAAATGTTTTGTCTTTGGCAGAAGGAGAGTTATGAGAGTTCAGTCGATATTGAATAAAGTACAATTTGGCTGCTTTGCACATGTTGCTGTAACACAGTGGGCGTGTGTTTGTTCTCTGCTGCACTAGGTGTGATCGTATCAGAGGGTGAAGTGAGAGAAGCAAAAGAATGTGACAATGATTGTGGTGAGATAAAAAAGAAGAAAAAGAGGTAAGATAAAAAAAGAAAAAATGAGTGACTGCAAAGAAGTTGATGGTCTTTAGCAGGCTGCAAGGACACGTTACAAGTACATATATTCATCCTTTTGTTCAGAATTTAAAATGAGTGTGTTGTGACCTAATTAAATGTCAGTACCAGATTATGAGTATACAAGTGTTAATCTGTCAGATAAATAAATGATGAATAAATGCAGCTGTAATTATATAATAATAATAATATGAACAACACCAATCCTCATTGTGTTTGACAAACATTTACACGATTACTTGTACCTATCATGGACATTTATGTATTTTGGTTTGTCATACCAGAGGAAGCCCTGGTGTAACAGGGTCAGTGACTTATTAGAAACAATTGCATTCCATTGAGGTGAGCCAGTTCCAGCATCCTGCTATCAGCGCACAGCAACAGCTCACGAATCAGTTAATCAGTTAAACACTTTTTTTTTTCTTTTGTAGGAGTAGTTCACAAGAAAAATGATCATCCACTCATTATCTATTCACCACTGCGCTGATGGAGGGGTGGGTGGATCTAGCCATGCTGACAGATGAAGCTATGCTAACGTGCACCTTGCATGTGCAACCGGGTGAGAGCTTGGGTACAGTGTGTGTGCGCTTGCCAGCATGAGCATGGCTTCATTGAGGATATCAGAAAAGTTTTAGACTTAAAATAAGTAAATGACATCATTTGGAGTCAAATATAGAAACGTGTTGTTTGTTCCACATACGCAAGGACCACTGTGAGATTAGAAGGTAGATAGACAGAGTTTTGGTGCCTTCAGGTGATGTGAGGTCACAGCATGGCACGCTCTCTGTTTTTCTTTGCAGAGGCGTCGGGCATGTGGATGAGAGGAGGCGGGAAGCGGCAGACGAAGGGCCCACAGACACAAACTGAGGGTTTGCGTGTGCCACAAGAACAATACGAGGATGATGAAGTCATTGGACAGCTGTTGACAGCGCCCTCGCCCCCCCCACAGACACACGCACCCACACCCCCAAGGAGGACGTGAGGTCACGGCACCATCGTGTCATACACTGTCACAAAACCATATCTACATGGGTTACATGCTCTGACCTTCGTAAACAGAGATACTGCCTGCCACATCAGCTTCTATCCACACACACACAGAAAATGTAGCGCAAGTGTTCTGACAAACACACACGTGCTATCTCTCACCACCGAGAACCACAAACGACATGGACTTGTTTCAGCCCAGCTGTTCACACATTGTATAAACAGTTATAATAGACATGCCATGCCAGCTATAAAAGGAATTACATAACACGTATCCGCAGAGAAATATAAAAGCCTCATGACAGTCCGTGCTTCTAAAAGCACTCAAGTTGTTATTGTTAAACGGCCTTTAATTTAACTCCAAAAAGATACTGTTCTTAAATAATTGTCCCTTATTTGATTTGATATCATATATATTGTGTTCATTTAAAATATTTCAACTTAACTTACATCTCATAACTACACCAAGCATACTGTAATTATTTATTTATTCAGACCATTAATTGTAATTAAGCTACAGCATATACTTTATACTTCTTTCAGAAAAGTTAAAATATGTCGCTCTTTCGTGTTTTATTCTATATATTTTACAGATTAACCTTTTAAAACATGCACTCACACACACTGTTTCAGAAAACAACAAACAAACAAGAACAACGACAAATGTATGCACTATTTAAGTCATGTTTCTCTCTGAGCCATTAAGCATCGTCACTATCCAACTATGTTTTCCTCTGACTGTTTCTCTCAGGTAATGGTTTTGTGACATTTCACCACAACCATAAAGGCGCACAGATAAAAACAGGACGGAGGACTATTGTTTAGTTCAATGCGAAGCTTCAACCAAAGTTTGGAAAATCTTTCGAACGTCAAGGAATTCTACAGCACAGAAGATAAAAGCAGTGACAGGAAAAAACACTGCTGAGACAGGCACATCTGTGCGTGGTCGCTGAAGAGGTTAGTGGGCAAGACAAATGGATGCTATTTTACAGGAAGGCTGGCATCAGTGCAGCGATTTGTGACAGAGACGGAACAAAAACAACTCATCTAGAGCAAATATTTGCTCATTGCTGCAGACTGAGCTCAATCTCAGAGGTACCCCCCTCGTTTCCACTTCCGTCTGTGGCCCTTTCCCCCCCGCTGCTCTCTCCAGACAAGGCAGTGTCAGAAATGTGCCCTTATCTATTTCCCTCTTCCGGCCTCTGCTAACAGAGGAATGCTAGACGCCGCAGTGACAAACAAATTTTGGAGCCATGATTTCATCCTGAGGAATTCCTCTGAAATGTGGTTAAGCATATGTGCCGTGACACAGATGCACACCGACCAGTTCGGACACCGAGTGACGGAGAGAAATACGTGCATGTCATGAAATAACAGGAAACTGCTGAACGCTGCTGTTAGCAGCGTCACACTTTTCATGATTTATATGCAATAACTATTTCATGAATTCCCCACAAGGATTAAACTATGCTCAATACAACTGTCGAAGAAATCAGCCACACATACAAACAACCAACACTGTCATGTTGTAAAATGATGCAACGACTTTTTCTAATTAGATAGCTTACAAATGTCAGTCTTTTGCATCAAATTCCAAAGATGAGCCCTTTAGAACATTTACACCTGCAGAAGATTCATTGCGCTGCAAATATGAAATCTTATATCAGAGGCCAACAACAAAAGTTAGCTTGAGAGCAGTGTGTTGTGAGGATTTGTGATGGCAGCTGTGTCTAATGTAAAATCCGACCTTACAAAGTGAATCACAGAGTTTGAATAAATGGGTTTTGCCATTCTTGCCGACATTGTGGGAATATAAAAATAAACTGAACCATCTCTTGATTTCAGCACACTTTCTCCATGAGGTCAGCCGGACGCACTCATCGCGGCTCTAATGTGGACGTGAAACAATGTCAAGAATGTCGCGGCATGGGAGAAAAACTCCTTTGTGTCATTCCTGTCCTTATGGGGACAAAGACATTCTGAGAGGACAGGAAGCAAACTTGGCTACAGTCCGTTTGAGGTAAGAGAAGAGCTGTGAACAGTGACTCAGCCAGAAACACACAGTGCCCTGATGGGAGTGCGCTGGAGAACGTAGGCCCAACCCCTAGATGGATGTTATGATTGGAACTTCTGCCGCATCTCTGGTTTCAGCTACAGTCATGCCAGAAAACTACGTCATAAGATGAGTAAGAAATTATTTATGCTCCATTTAATAAAAAATATGATGGAGATGTTTATTTGTGAGGTTGTCTCACATCACACCCTGTTTGAGCCTGCACCTACAGCTCACTGTCAAGATTATCAACAAAACAATAAAAAGGCCAAACGCGTTGACATGTTCTCGCCTTTTCCTGCTTGCCTCAAAAAGAAGCCAAAAATATTAGCTGCATTTAAACCGAGTGTGAAAAAAATTGTATCTGATCATGAATTCAAATACTTTTCACATCTCCTTCTCATCAAGGAAACCCCCTTCATTCCTTCCTCCCTTTGGAATGCAACACATTATCGGTTTAATTATCTTTTTTGGCTGGTTGACTGGTCGGTGGCAACCAACGTCAAGGCACATTACCACTATCTACTTTGTTCACTGTTTTATTGATACTATACATGTGTAAATGAAATATTGAAATATATTCAAAGCAATTTGAAACTCTTGAAATGTGTTAAAAGGGAGCATATGTGTGTGTGTGTGTGTGGGGGGGTCATTATTCAGACAGTGTGAAGTCCAGTACCTTCAGTGTGACGTCATCACTCTATGGCCTGGCCACAGGATCCAGTGCAGACCATTGGGTTGCTTCCTCCTGCCATCTAGTGGTCACATTGGTCACCTACAGCGCCGACGAACAAAGACAAAGAGGTGGCGATGGGGACAGGAAGAAGATCACGAGTCAGTTCCATCATCAGCAAACAAGCGATGAGGTGCAGCAATTCATAGAACAGTGGAGAAAAGTAAAAGTAAAAATTAAAATATTCAGGTTTGGAAACACGTCAACATGAAGAATGAGTTCACCTTATCCACAGGGTGGCGCCACATCCACCAGCACGGTGTCAGGAAGACCTGTGTTGCTTCCTGGAGAGGAACTGAAAGAGAAAAAAAACAACTTTTCAAAGCTTTCATCTATATTAGTTCATCTGGTACAAGGCTATAGCAATTTGTCCTCAGACCTGTGCATGTGAAAGAGGCTCAGTGTGAGAAGTCAATAGGAAATTATTTAATTTGTATGGAAATACAGTGATGGCAGCAGTCGATCAATAATGTAAAGGTTACAGAGCTGCACTTATTGGGCAATTCAGATCTTATTTAATCCTCAGTGCACTGGATTCTGGATGCTTTTTCAATAGGCCATTTTAAATATACTGGCGAGGACTAAATCTGCTGAAGAAGAAGAAACAGTTTCACCATGGGTTGTCTCTCAAAAAAAGCACTTGAAATGAAAGGGGACAGGCAAGTTTAAACTACGAATAAAAAGTCTTTTGTTTCAGCATCACGACACATTAGCTCTCAGTTGCATATCGATACACTGAGTCCTGGTCCAGACTAATTCAAGACAGAATATTCACAGCAGTATGAGTTACCATAGCAACTGACCTCAATCGAGGTATCTGCAGGGCAGAAAATCCAGGGTCGAGCTGAAAGGCACCTGCTCTGTGAGACTGAGACATTGATCGTCCGGTTCCTCCTCACTGGAGTTTGTTGGAGACTTAAATCACAGAAAATAATGCTGTTGGAGGGTTTAAACCCAGACTTATGCTCTGTCATCACAATATAATAAATACATGAATGATGATGATGAAACAATGGCTCATTGGTGCAGCCTGATTAAAGATAATCAATAAAACAATAATTAAGGGGACTGAAGTGTGGCCAAATTCTAAAAACAAGCCTGGGCTCGATCACATGACTTTACATGGTGACAATGACCATGTCGCTGGGCTCTGTGGCTTAAAACAAACTAACAAACAAATCTCAACTCACGCTCGCAGCTGCTTCAGTTGGTCTCTCCCGTCACGCACGTGTCCTCTGAACCGCACCAGGTGTGGCGATCGCTGCACGCGTCGACGTCACAGCCGACGTCAGACCTGCGCCTTCCGCTCCAGCACTGACGAGCAATCGGAGCAGCACAAGTTCCCGGCCGGGCCAGTCGGAGCTCCATCAGCCTCCGTGTGTTGCCCGCTGCATGCTCCCTGCACGCGGCCCCTGACTCCAGCTGCGCTGAGCCTCATGCTGGGCTCCAGGGGTCTGGGCTCTCCCTCACAGCCAGAGACTTTGCTGGGGCTTTTTTTAGTCTTTTCTTAATAAAAGCATGAACTTTGCTCTCACCTCCACACAGATAAATTATAGATCCACCTAAATCTACCTTTTGATCTCTAAAATATCAGAAAAGTTTGTGGATAAAGGGAATGTGTGGGGGTGTATCAGGTACTGTTGAGCTGGATCAAGTGTAGGAAATTCTCCTTCCAGTATTTGTACCTATCTCTGGTACGCTGCTTTGGATTAAAGTGTCTGGCAAATGGAAGATTTGTAGTATTTGCCCTATAAGCTCATTATAAGTTCAAGTATGGAGTTCTGCAAGGGTCATTTTTTGGACAAGCTATATATAATAATGATTATTATTAGATTATTCGACTATTCGTCATGTGGACACAAAACATAAAAGGCCCAGTACTGATTTGCACTAAACTAGTGGTGGGATGGGATATTGGCAGGCAAATAATTACCAGATATATTTTAGAGTGTAAAGGGTTTGTCACAGTTAAATGTGGCTTTCTTACCTTCAGCCTCTGACATTCACCTCCTTACATGAGTGACTCAAAAACCACACACGCACTGCGATTTTAATATAAATCTGTAAAAATGAGAAGTTTAATGGTAAACGTGAAAATGACAGTGATTGTATCATTTAGAAAAGCAACAACACAAAAATACATGTATCTGTTTATGAAAGAAAAAAAAAAACAAAGTATACTGTAGCTACCATGTAAATGAAGCAGGTTTCCTCTGGATATTGTTTTGTCAGTGCACTCCAAACGTCCTGATCCCAAACTTCTTTTAGAAAAGGAGGTGATCGTAAACCCTGCTTCTTCAAACACAAACAAAGACGACAACAACGACGACAAAGAAACTGACAAAGAATAAGAAGAATAATCACAGCCTTTAAGAATGACGTTTTAAAACCACAATCTTGACGTAAAATTGCACTTCAAAATACTGGTCAGGATGAATAAATAGTTGTAGTACCTTTCTATATCCATTTTGATAATACAGTACATTAACACAGCAATAGTATATTAGAGCTGTCCAAGGGGTAAATAGGGTAATCGGTTAAAACTGTCTACTTTCATTCCAGCTGCTTTTTGCATATAGTACAGAATTTGCATAATAGCACATAAATAAATTAACACCAATGACATCAAACAAGAGGGTAAAAAAAGATTTACAAAACATACTGCATATCTAACATAGTGTCTATATATATATTATTCATATAATTACATAACAGCGTCATTCAAAAGCGGTGCTCAAGTGCTCTTGCCTCTTCTCCTTGGAGTCTTAACCAGAATCTGGTTTTCAGTCTTTTGCACTGTCCCTTCTGACCCCCCCCCCCCCCCCCCCCCCCCCCCCCCCCCCCCCGCCGTCCCACCCTGCGATCACACCTGTGTCTGGGAGGAGGGGGTCTTTTTTGGGCCTGGGTTCTCCAGGTAAACACACCTCTCTGTAACATGTGCGTCCGTGTTCACCTCTGCAGGCCTCACCTCTGTACTTGGACTGGACGGCTGTTGGACGTATCCTCGACTCTTCCTGTGTGGGATAGCGTCGATAAGGCTGCTCCGAGGCGTTCCCCCTGATTTCACGGGTTCTGCCGGGCTGGCTCGGCTGTCGGGCGACATCTTTTGGAGACTGTCCTGCCTCTGCAGCAGAGAAAACCTCCCCTTCACAGCGCCACTCTGTCTCCAGGGGGACCCTGTGCCGGGTGGGTTATCTGTGGTTACTGTTGGGCTGCACACCAGTCTGTAAAGAGGCAGGGGGGACCTAGGCTGAATCATGTGGATCCCCCCGATGGGAATAAGGAGGCTCGGCGACCGGCTCGGCTGTTGAGAGTGCAGAGGGAGGTGACTCAGGAGGTTGTAGGCTCCCTGAAGCCTTGGAGGATGAGAGGCGATGTGGGTCAGACCAACTTCATCCGCTGACTACAACAGAACAAGAGGAGATGGAATTTGAATGGTTCTTAGAAATGAGGTAATTCCACCAGAAACTAAAAACAAGGATGCAAAGGGACAGAGCCTTTGTGAAGCAGATTTAAATGAACATGTTTATGCTGAACATCAATAGCAGTGACTCATCGATTACTAAGCCTCTGTGCCGAGAAAACAACTTATGAAACCGAGTTCTGGAGAAGTGCTTAGTTACAGAACAGTCGTAAAAGAGATCGTTAAACAGCCTTGTATTGTCTCACATTACATCAACGCTTCAGCATGTTCATGTGTCAAAATGTGGCGAGAGGTCGAGGCAGTATATTCATTTTGTTCTCTTTCGCACCGTTTTCAGACAGGAACGCTAGAAAATGGGAGTTGGCCTTACACACGAGGCACGTTTCCAGGTCAGAGCTGTTCACAACAGCAGGGAAATGTCCATGTTGTTTGTGTTAACTTTATTTAAAGTAATTAATATCGTTGATGTACAGGCATTCGCCAGGACCTGTGACATCACTGCTGGGTGTGGTTACAGGCGCAACAATGCACATGCCACCCAAACCCAGGACAGGGATTCTCAGACGGCTGCTGAGTTAGTCTTCAAAGACATCATTATGAGGCATCCTGCCTGAGAGCTTCAGAGAGTTTAATGAGACCAAAGATGGGAAACAACACATGTCTCCTGGTGCGGCACCAAGCTTGAATCCAAATGTCTGGATGGTCCTGCACTGGCACACTCAGTGAAGTAATGGACACGCTCCCATACAAAGGAAGTCAATGAGTGCAGAAGGCCTTAAGTGCACTTTCCTTGGAATTCTAGGATACAAACTTTACCAGATCCTTCTTGGAACAACTCAGCACCAGCGACAACAACAACTTGGGAAAGAAAAACATCCTCCAGTCCATAACGGAAGGATCAGTACTTGGGGATTCAAGTATCAATGCCCAAATACATCGGTGGCAAATACTGAGTTTTTTATTATTTTTATTGTGTTTTGCATGTGTTAAAAACCAACTAAAAATTAAAATGTGTTAAAAAATAATTTACAACACAGCGGGAGGTTCTCTTGGGAATTATTATACAGGCAAGAGGTGGAGCAGCTGAGTGCAGCAGGTCACATTAACTTCACTGAGGAGATCGCTGGATTTTATTTACCACACACAGACAGCAGTGTTGGCTGTTATCACCACAACTGGCTTCATGTTTCTCAGCAGGTTTACATTTGGTGGTACAACACGTTTACAGATGTGAAAACTGGACCTGCAGAGGATGTGAATTACTATCTCGTCCTGAGAGACCTATTTCAGTGTGAAGAGGAAGTGGTGAGGTTACACCATGACATAACCACAAGTTCACAGTTTTTTTTCTTTTTTTTATATATTATTTTATTAGGGTGATATTCGCCTGTGTTGTTTTTGGCGTGGACATGTGGTTCCAATAGCTGGTATTTAACGACGGGCCTGCTTCTCCTTTTATCAGCGGCTGCCCAGGGAAAACATGTTGTGTCTACTTGGGAGCTCTGCTGCATTATTTTTAAGGCTGGGAGCTGCAGGCTTCGGTCGTGACTGATATAAAACAAGAGAGTTGCCTTTCCTTCCTTTTCCAATAAATATACGACGTTAAAATAACCTCATATGTACCAGGCTATCTATATTTGCTCTGAGTGTTGACTCATTGGGATTTAACTGAGCCACACACAAGATTGCCTTTGTTAGCCAAAAGCTTATTTGTTTAAACTGTAGGCTAAACTAACAGAGATGGATCCAGTCACAGGTGAGTGAAGACTGTGGTTTGAATCAAAGCCATGCTCTGACCAGTGTTAATTATAAACAGCCACATTCAGACAGATATACAAATAGAAAGTATCGATATTGCTAGTAGAATATTCATCAAAATGCTGTCAAACAGTCGTTGAATTGACTCACCGGCCTTGCTGCAGACGGTCGGTCCCATGGGTGAAGACAGGTTTGACGTTGAATCGAGATGTTGGTGAGGGAGCCCAGGGACCTACAGGAGTTCAATCCATAGGGCTGGACCACAACAGGTGAGAGACCTCTGACAGGGGAGACTGGTCTCGGTGTGGAGGTGGAGACATGACAACTGGATAGGGAGAGGGAGGAGGAGGAGGAGGAGGAGGGATGAGGCATGGGAGATGGGCTGTGTGGAGAAGGCTCCCTTACAGGAGTCAGGGATGGAGTGCTAGGGGAGCAAGAGCCTCTGGAGGACACTAAGGCTGCGGAATCGAGGCATCTGCGGGCGAAAAGACCCCTTCTGGCCCTGGCCGAGCTCCTCTGGGCAGAATCCTTGGAGGGGAGTACGAGGGATGGGCTGGCTTCAGGCTCTGTCGACTTACCTCCTGAGTGAGGTTTCTCACTGTGCGAGGAGGCAGTGGGAGAGCTTACAGAAGCCTTGGGCCAGTTGTCTTCAAGTCTACCATCTTTGTCTTCTGCATTGTTATCTTCTGCGTGTCCACCTTCTCCCTGGTCAGAGTGATGTTTTGGTTTCTCTGGGTGAAGTGGACGGTCTTCACGGGCTCCTAGGGCAGGAAATATCAACATGTATTACTTTCTCACCACCTCCTCCTCAAAACAACTCTTATGTTTATAAGAATTCTACATAAGGTGTATCCAGACACACGTTGACTGACAGCACATAAAAGCAGAAAACCTCCCTAATTTGGGCTGTTTTTGACCCTGTCAAATCTTGTGTTGTGTTTTCCAAGTCTTCCCCCACCCCACATTTTCCTTATAAATTGTGTATCGATATAAAGTGTGTAGGCTGAACAGGGACTAATGAACATCTAGATCAAGCCTCATATGCGCCAGGTGAGCAATTCAAATTATGTGAGCAGGCCCCATCTTTTCTGTCATATCCGTTTCATATGAAAACATCCCTGTAGTAAACACACAGCACTTGAAGACATCACGTTTCCTTGCAGTGGTAATAAAGTTTATTGACCTTGTGTTTTTGTTTGCTCCCTCTCCCGCTCCCTATCGAAACTTCTGGTCACTTGGCTACAGTAAATAACTGATAGATCTCACAGAATGCCGTATATTTCTCCCAGGTGGGAACACAGACCCACATTTATGAGACAGATCATATAACCTGAGAGCGTGACATGCAGTGCAGATACCAAATTAGTAAGACCATGTAGGGCTTGTGAAGGCGAGGGTAAGTAATTCTGGAGAAGATAGCTAGAGCAGGCTGAAAATATGCAGCAGATACATCCTCCCTTTCATCATCAGCCCTCTTGTTAAAGCTGCACCGTAGAAACACATGAACAAGCACTGCATGACAACGAGAAGACGACTCACAAGCTTCTGGCAGTCATCTCTGCTTCAGCTGAAAGAGTTTATAACCGTACCTTTCAGCTTACTGTGTGTTGCCGTAGCTGCTTTAATGTGGTGACCACACCCACCATCAGTACGATGATGCAGGATATTTAAATTGTTCAAAAACAAAGACTAACTAGGGTTTTTACTTTATCATTACTTTATGTTTGAAGAACTAGCTTGTTACAAAATTGTTATAATATACTGTGAAATTGCCAAACACAAATCCAATGAGTCTGCATTTTGGATGAAGAAAAAATGCATTTTGTAAAGTAAAGCAACACAGTTTTATGAGTCACAAGGACTATTATTGTGTCCTATATTATCATGTTTTGAAAAGACAGTCAGACATGGATCTATGGCACACACACAAATCTCAAATATCAACAGTGAGTAAGGAGAAAAAAATATATATAAAAAAAACCCCATAGCATACCTCGAATTATTTCATCTGTACAACAGCTTTCTGCTCCATGTGGCTTGCATCTCAGGTGTTTGGTGAGGTTCCCTGCAAATGTAAAAGAAGAAGTAAGAAATCAACAGAAGAGAATAATCAGAGAATGGTGTAGTATTTTTTGTTATCCTGCCTTTACCTTTGGGTTTGAAAGCAACGTGACACTCGCTGCAGTTACAGGGAAGGGACATTGTGCACTTCTGCAGAACACTCATATTCTTAAGGGGCAACTCGGGATCATCACATTGGCACTTCCCTCCACCGCCACCACGCAAAGGGCCATACTTCTGATTTGATCTGTAGGCGCAAAGAGAGCAAGAGGTTTGAGTTTGCTCCTCTGAGCGTTTCTCTGTCAGTTGTCTATTGATGTCAGGCCTCTCTGGATGATAGTAACAATCAATATGAGGGTAACTGGAGCTGGCAGACAGGCAGCAGGTCCTTTAGCACCTGTAAGCAGCTTTTTAGAGCCTGTGTTTACCCAGTGTGAGTGCGCTATCGGTTCGGCCTTTGCTACACAGTGAGCTCACACTGTGGCAGCAGAGCCTGGGGTGCAACACTCCATGTACACTGAGGGTCTCTCAGCGAGGCACCCACTTCAACTTCAACAGAGCCGCTTTCATAAGCCAAAACCAGACCCCCCCCGCCCACCTCCCACTGCCTTATAACCCCATCACAGCTCACACCACCACTGAGTCTAAACAAGTGGGAGACTACGATGTGTCCCAAGGTCCAGGCTTTGCTGCAGCCAGCCAATAAAAACAGCTCAGAGAGGGAGGGAAACCCTGGCCCAGACCAGCTGCTGCTCCAAATAAGCAAGAAAAAACACTGAAAATGAAAACACATTCCTACAACAAACAATCGTTCTGATTATAATCGGCCGTTTTTTCCATCTATTTTCACTACAGGCTTCGCGGCTGGATAAACAGGTTTCAGAAACGGTGGCTTTCACAGTCTCAAGAAAGTTTAAACGTGAAAAAACACTTTCTGTCCACTTCTAGTACTATACAGTTTTGGAAAACTCGCTTACTCTTGATAGGTTAGAATCTCCCAATGGCATATGTCGCCCCGCATCAAGAAATGAGCTGAGTAATACATCACAAAGCAAGTCGTTAATCATTCAGGTCATATTGTTTTAACAAAATGCACTGGATAGTTTCAGGTTCCCTCAAGTGTGGGAAACATTCTCTATAGAAGGCTTAATTTCATGCACACATGTAATGTTCTTTACAATTCAATGGTGTCAGTGGGAGAGAAAATGGGTTGCTGTTCCTTCTGATTGGCTGTGATGGTCTGTGTAAATTTTTATGGTAAGCTCCCTGGCTTCATCCCGTCAACAGATGGGCTGTGCTGGTGCAGACAGCCAACCACTGGTCTCTCCAACATGACAGACAGACAGACAATTTACAAAACAAACCAAACTGTGTCGCAAGCCTTCGATTCACAACAATATGTCATCAGTAAAACCACACTCACCCATCAGTAATCCAAACTTCAGGAGGTTCTTTATTTCTGGCACAAGACTGGCTTGCCTCCCTCTTTTTCTTCTGTTCCTCCTTTATCTCCTCTCTGTCTGACTTGATGTCTCCTGCTGATAGCTGCTCCTTCCCTGTACCCTCATATTCTTGGCAGCTGTTGTAGACCTGCACCCGAAAGAGACATGGGCAAATTCACCAATTCTGCTCCAGCATGCCCGGGGAGACAAAAATTGGGAATTCTCATTGAAAGTTGTATTTTATAGCATTTGTTAAAGCACATCTTCTTCATTCATGTGTCAAAAAATCCTATAACATTACGATGCCAAAGAAAAAATGACACTATGCTAATCTATCAACTATCAATGATATGAATTTGGGGGCACAGGATTTCTCAACTTTAAAGTGCCACAAACTCTATTATTATATAGACAGAAAGGCAATTGCAATCAAAGGTTAGTAATTACCTCAGTGGAGCATGGACTTTTGTTGTCCTCTTGATTAATTGGCTCCGTTGTCCTGACTGACATGGTGGCTATAGTGTAGATCGAGGGGCTGAGCCTCTGCTTGCAGTGCACCAGAGAGAGAGCTGTTTTGCTGGAGAGGCCAGGAGGGTTGGGATTATAGCTGCCAGTGGACCACGATGAGTACACTGAGGGCCTCTGCTCATCCAGGGTCGAAGGGTTTGGTTTGATGTAGTTCAGATAGCACCAGCTATTACAGGTGCTCGGCAGCAGGCTGGGGAACGAAGGCCCAACATGTGTGATGGGAGAACAAACACCTGGTGGGCACGGCTGATTATCTTGTTCTTGACCACATGGGTCCACTGATGCCTTGTCATCGAATCCCACTTCCCTTGCTTCCTCTTCTTCTTTTACGCGTTTCTGCTGCTGTTGTGACTCATGTGGGAGCTCTATACTATTTGAAGGGGACAACATGCGCTTGTTGCCTCCTGAGCCTGATAACTTTGGGCCGTCATCAGACCACAAGTGATAATCTGGATTTGCTTCCCTGTGGTTTCTGTACTCAGCGACTGAAATACCTATTTGGGAAACTGCATCAACTGTCCTCTGGGGCCTCAGAGATGTAGACTGAGACAAAGTGGTGTATATGGCACATGCTGGGGATAGGATGTCTGTTTGGAGACGCACTGCTACTGAAGGAGACGCGGCCGGCCTCAGTAATTCCAAACTAGAAGTGATGTGAGGAACAGAGTGTTGACTTACTCTAGTGTTTGAGTAATTCTCATGCTGCGAGGGAATTTCGAGCTTCAGGCCTGTAGACATGGGGAGGTAGCGAGCTCTGGCTGCCCCTGATGGTCCGTGTGTGAGATAGGGCTGTGGTGCTTGAGGAGAGGGCTGTCCTGCATGGGTGTGCGAGGTCTCCTCTTTTACAGTATTTACAGAAGGAACGCGACTATATAAGAGTTCTGTGCTGCCTGGTAACTGAATATTTTGACCAAGCTTCCACTGAGTAATGGGAGAACGCAAGTGTGTGTCGCCAGAAACAGGAGAAGTGGGCGGCTGACTGCAGCACAAAGAGGTTGGGTTTGCTGGAGCAGATGTGCTAGTTGTGACACGTTCAGGGCTACGGCTTGGTATATTGCACTGGTCCTCCTCCTCCTCATCTGGATCTCTGATAGCAGTGTGTCTCATGAGGAGACACTTTCTTCTTTCCCTCCAGCCAACTGCAGTGCGCTCTGGGGACAGACAGCTATAGTCAAAAGACTTGCTGCGCGTCTCAGCCAGTAGGACATTTGGTTGGGGGTCATGAGGCGCCTGCTCAGAGGCTGAACGCCTCATCTCTCTGTGCTGATGCACTCCAGGCACCGTGAGCATGTGAGGAGCTCTGGATTTCCTCAGTGGTGAAGACGTTGCTGTTTCCATGTCTGGTCTATTTGACTCCTCAAAGGACGTGGAACGACTGGATGCATAGGACGCACTACTCTCTTGACTAGGGCTACGGGGCAGAGATATTGAGTCAAAGCTTGATTCCCCAGAGGATTGGGCAACCTCAGCAAGACGTAAGCGCTTTTTCTTTGGGGGAAGTTTTTCAATAGGGAGCTGGGCCAGAGAGGAGCTTCTCTGTGGCCACTGAAATTCATCAGGCTTCTCCGAAGGCTTTGCTATGGGGGCTGGCTCTACAGAGGTCCCTGTGCTCATGTTGGAGTCCTCTGTCACCAGTATTTCTGGAACTTGCACTTTGTGTTGCCGGACCAGCTTTCGCGTGGACAGTTTTGTTGACTGTTGTTGGGGCAGTTTCTGTGGCAGCAGGTGAGACTCTTCATGATGTGGAGAGTCTTTTGTTGCCTCTGGGCCTTGATTCTCATTGCACAAGGATTCTTGTTTTTCGAATGAGCTAGTATGTTGAATTACTGAGCAGGTTTGCAAAGCAGGTCTCCTGGGCCCCTCACAGGGCACACTGCTGTCGTCCTCACACTGTCCTGACAAGAGGGCAGGAGAGGGTAATGAAGGAGAGGAAGGGTCATCAAATTCAAAACTCTCCTCTTTCCTTCTCTTGCGCATTGTTGAAGCTCCTGCTCTGACTGCGTGGGTAATTAACTGTGAGAATGCCATTTGACTAATGACCACCTCATTTTTGGGATGATGTGCCATGCACAGGCTTTGCTTATGTTTCTTGTAACCTTCCCAATCTTTGCACCCGGTGCCACAGGCCTCGCACTCATATGGCTGGGGTTGACTTTGCTTGTGGTCAGGCACGGTGGTTTTGCTATCAGGGTAAAACAAATGAGAACCCTCATGTTCCTCTTTTGTAAGTTCAGCACCAAGTGGGATTTCAATAGCAGGCTGCCGTCTTAGCATTCCATAACGACGGGCTGGCCGTATTTCACAAGGCTGCCTTTCATCAAAGGACTGAGTTTGGCGGAATTTACTGGAGCCAACAGTGGAGGTATCAAATGAACTAGCTGCAGATGGCATTGACTGACTTCTCACCAGAGGAGCAGTAGATGTTTGGCCAGGTGGCTGCTCCAAGGACTGATGATAAAATTTTTCACATGGGACTCCCATGGTAATGGAGCCACTGTTTTTATAGCCGGGATCTCCAGCTTTTGGGCTGTGAATAAGTTGGTCTTTAACAGATGAAAGCTTTTGAGTCTCTGAACTATTCTTTCTAGAGAGTGAGAATCTCCTTGGTTTTACACTGTCAATTTTACTCGTGTCCACCACTGCCTCATTGATGGTGATGAGTTTGGTAATGTGGTCGATGACCTGCTTCTTGGGCACTGTGAATGGGATGCTTTTCTCCTTCTGATCAGAGGGCTGCTGGTTATGATGACGAGACATCCTCTGTAGGTGTCCAAGACGTCCATATTTGCCAAGAATGATCTCTGCATAGCTTTTGGCACAAGTGTTGGGAGGACTGTCCTGTGACTGCTCAGTACTTTCAGAGCGTGAGAAATAGCCAGATTCTGTACTACCTTTACTACCTAAAAGCGATGAAGTCTTTTCATCCGAAGAATCTTGGGGAGCATGTTTTCCTCTACTTAGACGTAGCGCTAATCTCTTTTTTACTGCATAGGATTCATCGCTTACTGCAGTGCAATCTTTGGCCTTGTCTGCTTCATGACTCTTCATTGAGGCTACACTGCTTTGTCTTTCAGTAAGGGAAGAAGCTGATGATAGCTGTCTGGTTTCATCTTCTGACTCGGTTGCTTGCTCCTCGAGATTCCTGGGCTCTCCAAGAGCAAGACCTGCCTTCACCCTGTGGGTATGCGATTTGCGGTGTTTGTACAGATTACTCTTGGTTTTAAAGGAGAAGCCACATGGGGCGCAGGGATAAGGTCTTTCTCCTGTGTGAGACCGAATGTGTTTCTGTAAGACACTGGGTTTTGCACATGCCCGGCCACAGTAAGTGCAGACATATTTTCCTGGTCTCTGTGGCTTACGCTCTCGTTTTTGTTTTGGGGTGCTGTCTTGGCTTTCTTCTTTAGATTTGGTCTGGTCAACCTCTAGCTTGTCCCCCGGAACTGGGGTTCCTTCAGTTGTTGCTTCATGTTTGTGCTCCAACGCTTTATCTGGGTTAGTGCTTTGCCGCTGATGCCTGAGACGCTTACGCTCAGGATGCTGTCTTCTGGACTGTTTGGGTTGCTGTTGCATGCCATGGCGCTTTGGAGAGCTTGTTTGCTTTTGGGTCTGGGAGGGAGACTTAAGCTGCCGACCACGGTGAGGAGATTCAGGTTGACAATGTTCTTGACCTTCGGACTGCTCCCCAGTCGTCAGGCTACTATGCAAGGTCTCCATAAAATGGGAGGACAGCCTCAAGTAGACAAGCGGGGCTGCTCAATGTTGCTGAATTCCTTCAAATTATATCCAGTTCAGTTGACTGATATGGTTCATAATTTCACTTGTGTTACTGAAGTGTTTTTCCTTGACAGAAGAGTGATACCATCAAAAGAAAAATGGTGGGAAGAGGCAACTGAGCTGTGATATGTCATTCGCTTTGGAGGAGGGCCACTGCCATGCTGACTTCAAGCATCCCATCATAGAGCAGTCAGCCAGTCACACAGATGCATCAGTGGAATATATAAATCTTCTGTCTCCTCGACATTAAAATCTGTGAAGACAAACAACTCATTAAATGCAATAGTGTCAACAGCCAAGTTCTGTTTTGCAAAAAAAAAAAAAAATCGTTTCTAAATATGGATATTTATGTTCCATGCCTTACATAATAACTATATGTGTCATAACATCCAGCCTCCATTGCCCGTGGCTGCTGAAATTCAGACAGTTTATGTAATATTTTTGTGCAAAAATATAAAAGCATGAAGCCAGTTAAAAATATTTCTGTTGATATTTGCCAGGAGAGGAAATATGTATGACTTTGAACATTTGAATCACTGCTTCATTAGAAACTCTCGTGGTGTTCAGTGTTTTCTAATCAATCATACATTATTCATGTCAAAGCCGGTCAGGACAGGTTTGATGAGGGGAGTTACATCATTCCCAGCAATAAAATACAAATGAATATATGTACATAATTAAATACTCAGGGATTAACTATGATCGCGTGGCATCATGTGAACCTGGCAGCGTCTTAACATACTGTAATTACTCCTGCATGTTTAAAACACAATGCCAGTAAATGTGTCCGTTTGATGGTGTAACATGACTATATTACAGAGTTAGAGTGCAAGTGACGGTCTCATACATGGATCATTTTCCAGGATAGATTTGATTGTAGATGTTTAGAAAGCTGCATATACATGGAACCAAAGAGAGATGCTGAAGAAAACTCCAATGTGCATGTTTTTGAAGCAGCATAAAGAAACAGTAAACAAGGCGTCCCACGCACTGACCAGCTGGTTTCAACGCCCACATTCTGGTGGACCGCAAAGGTGCTGAATTATTTCAGAATTACTGATAACAGCTTGATGAACATCTCTGGTTTAACTGGTGGGAACTGTAGACATGGCAATATAAGGTGACTACTGAGCCAATACCTTTCTCTGTGAGAAGAAGCAGGTATAAGATGTGATATCTGTAGTTTGCAAGAGAACATTCAAATGTCAAGGCACCAGATCTGTTGCAGTGAGACGACTAAGTGCTATGTAGGTCAGACAGGTAGTCTAACTAGACTAAGAGCTTTTGCAGGTGAATCAGAGACTCAGGCATCTTATTGAAAATAATGCTTCAGAGCTTAGATGAACATGTTCAGAGAATATCCTGCTTAAGGGTGACAATGACTGAAGAGAAATACATAGGAGATGTAACCCGCGCTCAGAAAATGAACATAAAACCAGGCAACATTATGCAATGTATCCGTGAATTCACAGCGTTGTTCAGACTGTTCAGAGGAGTGTTCATTTACACCTCTCATAGTGCAAATGAACCTGCAACACCTTTACCCAAGTGAATCCTTTTCCTCCTGTTCTTGGCCTCTGTGATTCTCTCTGCCTGAGCTGTTGTGAGGCTTATGAAGTGCACATGTCTAGGCGTAATGTTCTCAGTGTTAAAGTTAGACAGCTGTTCGCTCTGTTAAATCACTTCTTCTTTAATATGAACAGATGTTCAAAGTTTTCTCCTGCTAAAATACAAGTCACCTTAAAGGAAAACTACAAGCCTCAAGGTTGCATCAAACTGTGTTTACAGGGGTTGGGGAGTTCTACTGCACACACTGTAGCTCGACCAAGTGAAGCGTGATAAACGTCCTCAAGTCACCTCAACTGACGAAGTTGAAATAAAGTATATAAAGACAATAAAGTAAATAAATGAAGGGTTTTAGCATTAAAATAAAATTAGCACTTTTAATGAAGAGGAATACAAAAATATAAAATTTTGCTGCATCCATGCCAAGCTAAAAGGAAAGCTAGGCTTTCCAAAAAAAAAAAAACAATAGGCATTTATCTGACATTGAACCTATGAACCTGAATAATAATCAATTCTTGATTCCTAAAATCCAGGGAAGCATCTTACTTTGTGCTTTTAACTCTGAATATGGGATGTTTTAACCCCAACTCTGTTTACAGAGATTCATTTAGAACACAGCATCTCTCATCTCTGTCTTTTCTAAGCACAACTGGTGTTATGACTGGGATAAGAGACGAGACCAAGCAATGTTACTCAACATAACGCCACAATTAGTGTGTGCTTACAGAAGACAACTTCCAGTTAAGCAAAATACAGCAGTTTTATGTAAATTTGTAAAATGCTGCATTAATTCACACGCAACACAGAGGGAGAATATTGTATAAATGGCTTTTTAAAAAATCTGTTGAATTTCCTTTTCTCACACAAATGGGCACCCAGCGGTGGTTCCTATGGTAACGGCCCTAAACCATGTGGTGGCAGATGGAAGGAGAGCTGGAGGGCTAAATTTATCTTCCAGCATCCTCACTGACTACAGAGAGAGAAACAGAGAGAGGAGGAGAGGGAGGCAAAGGTGCCTCCCTCCTAGAAGCTACAGCTTTTTGTAGAGGAAACGGTACACATCTCAAAAGAAAATCAATACTTTGGGAGGCTTGAATTTGTACATACTCTTCCATTCTTCGAAGGAACGGGAAGGATATGCACACACCAGGATGACAAAGAATTCGGGACCAATCTCCATGACAATGCAAACAACTTAATTCTCAACTAACCATCTAAAACATCTCGTTTCAACCCTTTGTTTTGTTTTACTAGTCAATGACAATATTGCAGCATGCCAAAAAATATATATACAGAAACATATCTATGTAGAAAATGTGCATTTTGCTCATCTGAAGTGGGGTTCAATCTAAAACACTGGCATTAGAAGAACCAATGTTGGACCAAAAAGGGGATACTTAATTGCCAATTATAAACATGGAAAATATAACGTCATCTTCCAGACTTCGAAGCAACCAAAGCAACACCTCGAATGCTCTCATTTGTTGTGGTTCCACCTTCTTCAGCAGAGCATTAGCAATGCTGTTAATTCCAAGAGCTTCATCAGCAGCCTGATAGCCGTGCTCTCATGGGGACAGAGAAGGATTGCCCTCCGGGAGTCAGTACATGCACAGTCACCCCTCTGTGTGTGTGTGTGAGCCTCGAGGACATGCCAGGCATAGGAGGTTGGATGCACAACACAGGGAGCTCATTCACTCCTTGTCAGCGCTGTGAGCGTTACTACATACACAGCCCACGAGCCGCTCGCTATATGCACTCTCCCTCTCCTTCATTCACACTGGAACACACACACACGTTCAAAGACACATCAGCACGAACACCCTCACTGCAGAAGCTGCGCTGTCTGAATATGTTTAAAATGGCCCAAAAGAAAATCAGCTCATTTCAAATGTGTGTGTGTGTGTGTGTGTGTCGTACGATTCCACAAACGACTCGTATTTTCCACCATTCACTGGCTCATTGATGGAGCTGCCTACTGCAATAACAAAGACCTGAATGGAGACGAGACCCCCCCCACCGTTCCTCACATCACGTCACTATCACCACCTCAAACACATCAAAAGCACTACAGATGAAAAAAAAAAAAAAAGAAGATATCAATGGATTTTTTTTTTACCTGGTTGCAGGTTGTGGTGTCCTCCTGTTGTGAATGACTGGAAACAGCGAGAGCAGGGACAGTCAGAGAGAGGTGAAGGGAAGGAGAGACGAAAAAGGATGAATGAGAGTGATGGTGAAAAGAGAGTGTCGGCTCTACGTGCACTGGGCTGACAAACAGGTAGCTGAGTATATTATGCGTATGAATGAGGAGGAGGGTACACACTCTGCCTGTCTATCTCCACCTCTTTCATACACCCCCCCTTTAGTGTCTCTCTTTCAGGTCAAAGTGAAGTAGCAGCTCCTTATTTGGAAGTTGACGTAAGCTTGTGTTTCTTTTGGCAGCGGTCACAGGCTGCACAGCTGGCAGAGCGGCGAGAGGTAGAGGGGCAGAGTGAGTGGTCGGTGTTTTAATTTGACTGGGAGAGGGAGTAGAGGGGGTTACTTCATATTTTTAAAACACAGTTTGGCCATTCAGGTCCATTTTCCAGCATAGGTGGAGAGCCTTTGCTGCTGCATTCAAAGAAAGCCCTGGAAAATCTGAAAACATATAAGCATGGAAAAAAAAAAAATAGGGGCACCGGTTTTTTAAGAGCAGCTCTGGAGAATGTCCACACACCACAGTGCAAGTGTTCATGCTCCTGCCAGGGGTCCGGCTGAAACGAGTCCAGGCAACTCTGACATCACCCTCCGCTCTTTCATGCCATGGGTTTTTTTTTTCCCCCTCGTCGCCAACTGATTTTTTTTTTTTCAGAAGGCTCAGAGCTTGAGATATGTGAAGCATTGAGGGAATACCAGCCGGTGGGATGAAGGCAGGCGGTCAGCCGCTCATCTGGCCGGGCGTGAAAAGTGGAAGCTGAGAGGGAAATGGAACAGAGCCCAGGGTGCCCATCCTGCACCAGGCAAACAGAGAGTCCTTGTGACATGGGACCAGAAATAGTGTGTGAAAGCACGCTCGCACAACGTTTTAGAATAAAGGCTGATAAAAAAGACGGCTTTATCCTTCTAATGTTTCCTTGGAAAACATTTGGCAAAAATGATCCAAAACAACTTGTGTGACCTAAGCAACACCTTGAACTCCCTCGTTTGTGGTGTGGTTCCATCTTCTCATCAGCAGAGCATTAGCAATGCTGTAATTTCCAAGAGTGCAGCTTCATCAGCGGCCTGATAGTGGCGCTCTCCTGGGGACAGAGAAGAAGAGCCCTCTGGGAAAAAAAACCCTCCGTAAAACTGTTTCTTAAGCTACCTTAACCATTTTGGCTTTAACGTCAAATGGTTCAGCATTTATAATTAGAAACATTTTAAATTTTTACAAATATTTTTAAATATCAAACATTTTAAAAAGTTGGAAAGTAAATGTTTTCATTCTTGGTTGAGCGAGACAACTGCAGGATGGATCGACACAAAATGCAATGCAAGGTCAAAAGTAAACGACAAATAAATCATTACTGAAGCTTCAATTCCACTGAAGAGAGATAAAATATCACCGGGGAAAACAGATCTGTTTGGACTGATGAGGAGAATGTCACCTTCCTTAAATCAACACAAACAACATCCATCACATTTCCACAGGGTTTTCATTACTTTCAAAGTTTTACTGGAGCTATAGAACAGAATCAACTGGAGGATCAGCTCCACCAGTTGTTTGTCCTGATGAGCCAACTCTTGTTATTTCCAGATGCTAACAACAATAAAGTGCATAATTCACATTTGATGATTTTCTTGGAGAATTCTGTTAAAATTGGCTTTTAATTTGGATGTAATCCCAGCTACTCTTCAACAAAAAATATCATCTAAAAACTAGTTTACAGTGAAAGTGTGAAAACATTATTTACTCAAACTTTTTAGACCGGTATTTTTTTAATATTGCAAAACAATCCTTTAATGAGAGCTGCAGAGTGCCCCTCGTCCTCCTCTGCAAAGATTTGGGTTCATCTAACAGAACATTACGCTGGGGCAAGACTGACAGAAATATTTTTCGCTTCCACAAAGAAGCATCTCAAAGGCTGTGCCATTCAAGACAAATTACTGTTGACTGAGGTGTAGATCTGCTGAAAATAAAGGTGGTTATTGCATTCAACATATCGTGGTTTGCTGTCAGATTTTTGGAGTACGACATGGAGGCCAATATTGGCTGAGTAAATCGGTCTTACTCCACATGTCAGCCTTTCTGTAGGTGACAGAGCTGCCAGTGTTGAGCTGGTCCGCAGGGGAGGTTTGCCTCTGTGCAGCTGAGTCTTGTCTGCGTGGCCTTGTCACACTGTGAATATCATGCTGCTGCAGACACACGTTTCCTCAACAGGAATATTTTTCTTTGTTAGGAATTCAGGTCAAGAAAGAGAATGAAAACAGCAAGATAAAAACTGCCCTCCTTTTCCAAGCCCAACACTGGGAATTCATTGTGTACCTGGAGCTACATAATACATTAACATTTAGCTGTGGCTGAATAGAAATGATGTCCTATTTTAAAAAAAGGCACATGTAGAGAGTAAACCTTCCTGATTCCACCATTTGAATAAGCAGCGTAAATGAAAAGCTTTTACTTCTAAAGCACTCTCTACTGCTTTTCTGAAAAGGAAAGCGTTTTGTTTGTATTGTCATTTTCGTGTTGCCTGACCATATAATAATGATAATATGCTACATACTTAACCCATCTTTTTTACTTTCCACTGCATGACTTATGTTATTGTGTGGCCTTATGTAAAAATGTGACATTAGTATGTATAACCATCACAGTTTATTTATCTGAGATAAAACAGGTCAAGCTATGGTCCATCTCTTCATGACAGCGTCACATATTTGAAAGAAACTTATGCAATCATTCCTCTGCCTCGTCGTCTGACTGACCCTCTGTGGTAAGGTATGGACCTCCATCAAACTCAAGGAAGATAAAAGGTTCCAGTCAGGGTCTGACTTTACCTAAAAGACCAATAATAGTTTAAAAAAAGGGTACGACCCTGGCAGGAGGGGGTTTCTGGGCAACGTACCAGTAAAGAAGAAAGAAAAGCCACAGACAGCGTCCACCTCGGCATCCCAGCAGATCACATATTAACATATGGCCCTGGAACACCACAGTGACAGCAGCGTCTGTCACTGCAGCTGCCTGTGCACAGTCCAGAAGGGCGATCTTCTTTATGGCCTCGGAAATGGATTATCACTGTTTAACTTGTGGGACGACTGCGTGTTCACTGTGAGACGCACCTCTGCCTGTGCACACTCCCGATTTCACGAGAGCAAAGAAGAAGGGCTTTCTTCATGTATGTAGCTGACTGTAAAAATAACAACGTCTACCTTTTTGCATAAACCCAGCTAATAAATCCTAACATATATCCCCTTGCCCCCCACCACAAGACCAGCCACAGACAGACCAGACCCCCCCCAGAAAGGATCAGATTCTCTTCTCAACCACCTCCCCAGGAAACAGCAGTGTGGCCACCACACATTAAGCCATGATGTCGCAATTCAGGGAAATAGTTAACTAAAAACTGTCTGCATGACAACCTGAGTTTCCCAGCACCATAAACTGTAGGGCTCAGCTGTGGTGGGCGGTGTTGGTTCAAACCCTACTATGAAACGTTCCAATAACATACTAATTCCATGTATGTACAGTTGTACATTCAGGGACCAAAGAGGCCTGTGTATGTACGCAGGAAGAAATAATTCAAATACCGTGGTACGTCAATGTTTGCATGCTAATAAATTACCTATTTTGAGGGGTTTCTGTTTTTTATTTGCAACAGGTTTACTTCTCAGTGTGCCAAGGGCTGACGGATGGAGTTTACATTTCGATCCAACAGGTTTTAGGAATAAACAACTCAAGTTTGTTTATTTGGTGTAAAACAATCAGCCTGTATGCCCAAAAAATAATTAACCAAATGGTCAGGGCACATACCACTCAGCAGATGGACCCTGTTTAAACCCCCGGCCATTTGGATCATTTACATCATGTCATTCGGCCACTTCCTCACGCTGTGTTCACTCTCTCCTTCACTGTGCTCCAAATTAAAGATAAGTAGTAGTAGTAGTAGTAGTAGTAGTAGAAACCTGGAGTCAGTGAATTGACTCTCTGTCAGAGACTCTAAAAAAGAAAATAGTAGTAAAGTACCAACATTTGCCCAAGTAAACAATATTCAGACTTTTTTAAGTACACCAGCTCGATCTTAATAACCATAATCGGGACTTTTATTCAGAGCTGAGCAGCAGCCGCTGATGTCATCCTCTGAAATGATCACATACATAACTCTGCAGCTAAAGAGGAAACTGAGAACTGCCCAAAGGATTTTCTAGGATACCTGAGCAAGGCAATAAAACTTATCAATATTTAGCACAATGCACTTTTCATCCCAAGCAATTTATCAGCGCTTATAAAATGTCTATTTGTCATTCCCTGCTCATAAAGAAGAGATGATGATGATAGCTATCACACTGTATTTGCGGCCAAATAAACCAAAGCGAGAACCAATCTTTTAACAGTTTCAGTCAATCATGCTCCTGCATGGGTGGTCCACCACCAACCAACCATTTTGAGCCAAAAGCTTGCTTACACGCTGCTGGAAGCTGTGCCTGATGTCGCTTCAGTTCCTTGGTCAACACGGGCTGATAAAAGTTGACTGAAGTCTAAAAACACCACAAACAATTAGCTATATACTGTGTGTGACAAATATTTGTGGCACAGTTTACAATAATGGCTCTGAACTAATTTTATCACATGTTTGCCACCACACACACACACACACACACACACACACACACACACACACACACACACGCTTTAAACTTAACAGTTCCCAATGTATGCTCTATAGCTAACCCAAGGGTAATCACTCTATAAATACAATTAGTTGCTATATTGATAGTTACAGGCAGGGACTCACTGACCACAGGTTCATTTACAGAAAAGTGGGGGGAAATATGTAATTATAGCAGGAGCATACCAAATCAGGAACAAGGAAGGAGGTACAAAGAGCCATAGAATG
The DNA here is from genome assembly GCA_016785235.1 of Pseudorhombus dupliciocellatus. Classification (NCBI taxonomy): domain Eukaryota; kingdom Metazoa; phylum Chordata; class Actinopteri; order Pleuronectiformes; family Paralichthyidae; genus Pseudorhombus; species Pseudorhombus dupliciocellatus. Next base: position 482,495 of record JAFBJW010000149.1, on the reverse strand, counting down.
GGAGCCATTGTGCAAGCAAAGTGAAAACAAGTCGAAAACGCTGAGAGGAAAAGCTAAATATAGGAAAAATGACCAGCTGCCTGCTATATCTGTCCCCACATCTAAGTTGGTCTGTGTCTGCGAGCGTTCGTGGTTTTAGGGTGTGAGTGTGGGCGTCAGTGTGGGTGCTGGCTGTCAGCATACACCATCACCATTATGGCGACAGAATCGTGCTGAAGACTACACCTGTGATTAAATCTCTTCTGTCTCTTATGTCTGTGAAAATCAATATTTGTCTGAATTGAACAATTAGTGCAAACAAAAATGTCCTTGCCTTGTATAAGGTGTTGGATTCATTAAAAACCAATATCAGTTCTGTATAGGGAAATTCCCTCAAGTGCTCTCTGGAAATTCTTCACACTTCTCCACATAACAACAGAGTTAATAACCACTCATGGCTGGAGAGGTTGCTGTTCCTCAGCAAAAGTTACAAAGTGTTTCTTTAACTTCTTGTAAACATGTAAAAAAGTTTTCTGAACCCCTAACAAGGCAAATTCCATCACGTGATGATGACTGTGACACAGTGGAAAGTTCTAAAACTGTTGCTGAAGTTAGTGAGTGCACCGATCTGTCAAACTTTGGTCTGTACCAAAAGCTCTGGGCTAATATTCCAAGCTCAAGCAACAGACTTTGAATGAAAGTGCTTTGGCTTGGTAAGAATTGACATTGGCTGAGGTCACGATGCCATCAAGATGTTTTGATCCTCGGAAATCAGAGCAGCGAGGGTCCGCGGCGCGTCAGTGCATGAAAAGAGTCGGGGAGAGAAGCTGGATCAGAAAGCTAATGGAAACCAGTGAATAGCCGATAACAACCACATGCAAAGTCTTCACGGGAGCCTGAATGTGTACAGCCGGCAGTAGCTCTGCATGATATGATATAACTCAGATGGATCAATACTAACACTGTTGAGCCTAATGCATCTGGCTGAGCTGTGCGCTGGGTTAAGCGGGATACAGGGTATAAAAGTACATCCCAGCCTGCATTCACTTCAAGCAAAAAAAAAAAAAAGTCACTGACCTTTAGTACATCCACTTTATTAAGACAGACTTCATTTCTGAAGCCGGCCACGCCCACTTTTGCAGGGAGCACAACAAATCCATCCTTTTTTTTTTCCCCAAGTACTGTAAATGCAAATTGTCTGCTTGGATCTCAAGATGATGTAATACAGGGAGAGAGCGGCCATATGTTCTCGTTTCACCAACAGTGAATCAACACACAAGGATGAGGCAGCGTGCCAAACAACCTGCCTGTCCAGGAATCTATACCCTCCACTCACACGGACAAAGACCAGCGATCGTGTTACTTGAGGCGATGATAATATTTTGACATAAACGCAAGATGCAAAGCGCTGATTGAGATGCGGCTGCCAATGTCACTCAGGTCTACCCGCAGGTAGCGGCTGAGTCGGCACCATCTCCGTGCTGCAGTCGTTATCACAGAAGGATCGTGAGCAAAAAACATGCTCTGGGACAAATCCAGGAAAAGAGACACAACGACTGTTACATAATACAAAAGCCTACATTACAGTCGTTCTCTCTCAACTCAGATGAAATCGACCTTGATCCACTAGGTTAATGTCAGCGGAAGAGAGGAGGCCACGCTGAGGTGTGGACGTAACTGCGGTGAGTGCGTGTGTCCACCGCCGTGCTAAAGTTACAGGAATCAATATTTTCACGTCAACAGTGGATCAAGTAGCAGTGTGTAATATGAAGGACACGTGCTAAGTGACCCACAGAGAATTATCAGCGACTCAGCAGCCCGCCTCGCCGGTTTGGTGTTCTCTGTTTTCAGCAGTGAACAAGCCCCTGACGAGCGCACAGACGGGCAGACACGCAGACGGAGGAAGTGAGGAGGCAGGTGAACATTAGGCAGCTGAGGAGACTTTTCCCAGAAATTGGTGGAGCTAGAAGAAGAATACATTTTCAATTTGCAGTCATCAGCTGGACTGTAGCTTGATCTTGACATCTCCCCTCCTCCCCCTACAAACTGCCTGCTGAATACAACCTTATTGACAACATGACTATGAAATATGTAAAAGAAATAGTAAAACATAATTCCTATCTCCAATGAATCTAAATGCAGGGACATTAATGGGGGAGGCATTTTGTGGCTTATCTGCATGAGTGCACGTGTGTGTCTCTGTGCACTCGCAAAGGTGATTTGTGAATGAGAACTGCAGCTGACAGGCCTTCTGCCCGACAGGCTGCTCTCTCCACAGGGGTCACAGAAACAAGAGGCCCTTCCACCTCGCAGCGCAACCCAAGCTGGGTCCATACGCTTGCCTCCAGGGTCACTGACGGCATCCAACCCCTTCCAGCAGAGGGCTGCAGCGCGGCCAAGGGGAGAACAGCTCACAGCGAGCACACGCACGCTCCGATTCCCATGCACACTTGTACGCATACGTTGCATGTAAACACGACACTTAACGCCCCAACGTCACCTCATCCAAAACACACACGTGCAGGATCTTCAGGCCAACACGTTTTTCCTGTGCACAAGCACAGAGGAAAAGCAAAACACACATGCAAGTGCATCCTTCCATTAACAAGGATGAGAGTCAATTTCCGCTCCCGTCGCCTTTGCCTGGTTGCTGGCAGGGAGGAAATCTGTTCGTTTATGGCAGTTTTCACATTTCAGCTCCTGCCTCTGTGTTTGGGGGAAGTCCTCCTGATTGATGACCCGGACGCACCCTTGGGTCCTCCACTGCATGACTAGCTGGAATGTTGTTGCCCTTACATGAATGTGCAGTTGCAATGTGTTTGTGTGATGCACATCCTATAGGTCGCACATGAATGCTGGTTACATGACACATCTTAAATCATAAACGCAAGGTTTTGCAAAAATAAATCCTTGATTTATGGCTACGGGAGTCACTTAAAGTGAAACATTTTCCTTTTCCATGTTCAAGGCAAGGACATGGAGTCTGATGATATATTGCACTGGGAAGAGATTTGTTCCAGTTAGAAAAATGCAAGTTCAGCATGGTGGAATGTCACCACTGTATGAAATCTTACACAGTCATTTCCTACTTCCTGTTTAAACTGGACTTGGTGGTCACAATTAGTAAAAATGGGTCAGAGGATTTTGCTAGTGTGGAGACATATTTGAAATTGGGTCAAAAGACCGGTACAACCACTAATCATTACTACCACCTGAAGCAGAAGTATTGTGATGTATATGTATCACATCAGAACATAGATGTGTGTACTCTCCAATACACCACCTGTCATTTTCAGCAGCGTTGAAGGCATTTCTGATGCTGGTGTCAGTATAATGAAGAAAAATAAAACAGAAAACGTGCTTGAGAGAGAAGCAACTTACCTCGGTCACTGTCTGAAGAGGGAGTGTGACGGTTCGACTGTCATTAACAGAGAGTTGGAGATCTGGAGCATCCCCACGATTCAGTCAGACATCAGGAAGGTTTGGGTTGTGATGGGGTTTTAGACACTGCTCCAACATCTGACACGGACGCCCTGAGGATAATGGGAAAAAATAATATTAAGTTCCAACATTTGAGATACAGATCCCTTATAATGACATGATTAATATCTGAATTAACCATCTTCGTCATTAATGCATTTTCATGTTGTCCTCAAAAGAGGCCGCTTTGGCAAAGTTAGGAAGGACGACGACATATTTTCCCTCAGCAAACACATTTGCATGCCCTCACCTCACTTCATGTTTCAGCGTAGCTCCGACCTATGTTTACTTGGCAAATTCTCCCATTGCTAAGTGCCTGGAGAACACAAGCGAAGCTGCAGCGACACAAGTGCCCTCACATTTCACCTGCTACCGAGGACACTGTAATGACTGACACCTGAGGGATGAGGCACCCGCCGGTGACTCCATAAGAACAAGCTGTATGAATATCAATGTTGTCCTTTTTCAGGCTCGGCTGCCCTTCGCTGAACAGAGGGACCTTTGACAGGGCCTTTCTGCAAAATCCAAGAGAGTATGCAGTTTTATAATGCAGCAGCAGCAGCAGAACGCTGTGGGACTTCTAGGACACATCCAGAGACTCTGAGCAATGCATAAATGTTTATCATACCACCAGTGCGTGTCTTACGAGCCAGGAAGAGTTAACTTTGAGAATGGTTACCTTTTGAGCAGTGTTGCTAATGCACAAAAAAACACTTACACCATTCTGGCTCCAGTGGCAAACACAGTGAAAGCCATTTGGGCTTCGGGCCTATCAGTGCCACAATAAGGCCATTATGCTCCCACTTTAGCACCCATGAAGCATTAAGCTCATTAGGGGGAGATTCTAACCTACAGGGATCCATAACAAACCAACAGGATTACAACGTCCATAAAGCCTCTGATGATGGTTTTGTTCATGCTTGATATGCACAGAGCTTGGTAAGTTGGATAAAAGTGCTGGCACACTGCATTTCAGCAGTTCATCGTAATAATAAATGACATTTTGATAGCATGTTTCATCTAAGAACATAGCAGCTTAATAATAAAACAGTATATATATATAATAACAGTCTTGACATTTGTACATGTCAACAGGGTGTGCTGTGATTGGCTGTCGGCTACATTTCATGATGCATTGTGCAAAGTAATTACTAAACATCACCAATGAAAATGCAAACTCACTATATAGTGATTAGTGAGTCAATATTGTTTTCTTCTTTTAAAGGTTCAGTGAGTACAATTTAGTGACACCTAGAGGTGAGGTTTCATGTTGCAGCTAAAGACCCTTCACCTAACATGTAGTTTTTTCCCATTTGGACATCAGTTGAAAACATTGCAGCCTCCACAGAGAGGACCCCACCCCCCATGTAAGTATAAAGTTTTCAGATATACAGAGCCCATTCGAGGTGTATATATGTGTGTATGTATATTTCTAGGAAAACAAAGAATCAATACAATTTAGATGAAGGACAATAATGAGTACATCACTAAGATCATTTCATATTCAATTTCTGCCAAAAAAAAAATCCTTCCACTTAAATCTTACACAATGAAGCTTTAATTTCTGGCAGATTAGGCACAGAAAGTGCATTGGCACCTCCTGCTGGCTAAAAATGATAAGATCTGATCTTTGCAGGCAGCAAGGATGTAGCCAACAGAAAGCATCCGAACACAAGTGGCCATGGGAGACACATGAAGAGACTAATTCTGCTGTCAGGTGTGAGCTGACACACTTAAGGCTGTCCTGTCATGGCCCGGTCACCCAGGATGCGTGTTAATGTCATGTTGGGTCAGCAGCCCGGTACAAATGTCTTCAGCTCTTCCACACCTGCATTACAACACCAGCTTTTTCGCTATGAGATAACAGCACAATCCCAATGTCATCTTCAAGGTTATTTTGTCAGACTTTAGAAAGCTCCTCCAGGGCGACAACAGACACCACACACAGACAGACAAGTACTCTTCATGTTGAGCTCACTGATTTGGAATCAGACTGTCCCCTAAATTTGTATATATTCACGTTACAACTGACAGTTTTATGACACGAGGAACGTGTTCAGTTTCAAAAATGATGCGTAATGCCATCAAAGGGTACATGAGGTCAATGCTCTCCTCGCCAGCGATCCTGCGACAACAAATGACAGTCGCTGCCTCCTGCGGGTGAGTGATTGATGCAGGTACACAGCTCCACACCCGACTGCTGGAGCACACAGTGGAGGAGTGTTATGTCCCCTCATTGCATCCTTCCTAAGGTGAAGGACAGCACCGGGGAGAGGAAAAATGATAATAAACGACCACATACACAGATACTGTCTTTTTCCACAGGTCCTTTGGGGAAAGAAATTCCCCGTCAAGGACGCAGTGTGACAAACGGAATGAAAAATATCTGACCCCGTCAATGCGCAGTGAGACAGCAGGACAACCCAACACACAGCGAGGAAGCCTGGGGTTCGAGGGTTAAACGATGACAGCACGTCATGTGGTTCGAAAATGAAGATTTTACAGAAACAAACATTCATAATAGAGAAGTCGCTTCACCCTGGATTAGTAGAACTAGAGTAGTGGTGAGCATCTGTTTCTCATTACTGTCGCCTGTCACCAGATCTCCCCTTCAGATAAAGAGAAGATGAGAATACACGGTCACAACAAGTGGCACTGTGTTCACACTGATATCTGTGTAAAACCCCAAAGCATGCCGATTGACCTCTTCGTCATGAGGCAGAATTGATTTTCTTTTCTACCAAGTAAAAAAATGTGAAATGTACTTGAAAATGATTTCCCCTAATATTTAAGATTTAAACTAAATATACATTTTTGCATGTATATTAATATTACTATGTGCTTTGCATGAAACAAGCTGATATTGGAGATTTGTTTAAATGTTTGCAAAAGGCTTAGTGGGTTAACACTGCATATAATACACACCTCTTGAATTTAAGGTTGAATATAATTCTAATATTTGGTCCTTTGTCTGTTTGTATCATTGCAAACTGAACAGATAGGGGTCTTTGACGGTTGATCAGAAGACAAACGGTCTGAAGAGGGCACCTTGGGCTCCAGGAACCAGGTGGCAATTTTACTACAGATGTTTTAAATACTCACGTTGTTTTTTTTTTTTATTCTTTTGAAAATAATTGTTTCAGCGCCATCCTCGCCCCTCCCTCCCTCCCAAAACTGACAGCATGAAGACATCCGAATTTATCATCCAGATTAAATATACGCATCAAGAGTTATTGCTCGACTTTGTGCACAGACGTGCAGAGAACAAAAGGACATGCCAATAAAGCCGTCTTGTTCACTTGAGGAGATGAAAGACAGAAAGTGTCCCATTGTGCAAAGTGTTTTGCAGCAGAGCAATGTTGCCAGCACCACAGCTGTCCTCAGATGCCCTCCAATCCAGCGCGCCTCATTGCAATGAGGAGTGTGTCAGCGCTGCAGAGTTGTAATGTTCACTCGGTCATTTCCTGCCTCTGTGCAGACGCGTTCTCATACACGCACGCATTTATTCTTATATCAGTTTAACTGGGACAGACACGAACGTCGCCACTCGTGTCTAAATTCACTTCAGCAGGATGGGACGGTAAAGCTTAACCACTTGGCTACGCCACTGACATCCAAAATCAAGCCACCAAATTTAAGCCCAGGAGCGATTATGTAATGTTATCGGCGATTAGACCCCGCTGCCACAAATAAGTGAGTAAATAAATAAATAAACAAGCAGAATCCGCCCAGAACGGGACTGTTTCTCACGCATGATGTCATGTTGGCTGCGTTGCAGGCAGGTTACGCAGCGATGTCCGAGCAGCAGGGAGGCGGTGTGCAGCTGCTGGAGTCCACGGCTTTCTCCCTCTGTTGCATGTGGTGGAGGAAAAAGGCGACGCCGAGTTCCTTTATAGTAATCACCAATTTAGGACTTAATATGCTCCTCAGCCTCGGGCGTTCACTCAAAAGCAAGACGAACTGTCTCTCCTGAGCACTGAAGGTCAAGGTGTACGTTCGGCATTGGTTAATTGAGTAAATGAGGACCTTTAGCTCTGCGATCTTCCACCGAACTTAAAGTAGACCATGCATGGACGATATGAAATTGGCAAAAAAAAAAAAAAAAAAAAAAAAAGGGGGGGGGGGGACAAAGGGGGGGGGGGGTGACGTGAAAGCCGAAAAAATGAAAGCCACATTTGCTTTTAAAAAGCACACTCCGTCGAGTTGTTAACGTGCATGCTCGCCTGCAGACGGATGAGTAAATATAAAACGGCCATATATTTCAAGGAGACTGGTTTTCATACAACCGGGTCGATGGCATCGCGCTGATGTAGCACAGTGGAAGGCAACTGACAATAACCACGAGGCACTAGACAGGATACACACCTAGATGTGCGCATGTGAGTGCGTGTGAAAATAAGAGCCACATTTCTGGGATTTTCTTTAAGGAGTGTAACAGGCGCTAGCTGCTGTTGAGAGACACAAAAACACCTGCAGCGCTGCGTTCCCAAACCACGGCGACAATTGTGCTGTGTGGCATCGATTGGCAAATAACTGATGTAAAGTACAAGCAGTTTTACTCCATAATGCAACAAAGCGAAACACACACACAGTTGAGATAGCATCATCATCGACAGGCTAAAATCAACACCAAAGCCCAAAATTAGACCTCTGCATTCCTTTCAGAATAAAACTCGTTTAGCTCAACTGCTAATGTTTCAATGTTAAGTATTAAAGAATCACCTCACCCAACGGCAGCGTTCCGCCAAACACAAGGCACATCCACGACGTTTATTTTGAACCCGAAATCAACTCACTTCCTGTGTTGTTATGTCCAACTCGGGCTCACTTGCCGCAGCTCGCCGCCGCCTCCTCCCTCTCACAGACAATGAATGGAGCCAGTTCTGTGGAGGAGACGAGCCCCAGCGCCGGGTTCAGGAGCCGCAACAGCGGTGCGACACGTGCGGGACAAACCCAGCAGGGAGCGGGCAGCGGGTCCCCTCAGCCCCGCGTCGCTGCGTTAGCTGCCTTTGGTTTATAATGAACGTTATCTTACCGTGCACCTCAAGGAAAACACGCCTCGCAGGGGAAGCAGCCGTCCCGTCGCCTCGTGGTTAACGTCCCGGTGGAAACGCCGCAGCTCAGCCGGCGGCGGCGCGTCGGACAGCAGCTCACTGACGCCGTGCGTGAGGGGACATCACCTGCAGGGGGAAGATGATGCTCAACTTCACTTCTGCTCTGCGGCCACTGCTCCGACAGCTTCGTCAAACCCCCGCAGCTTCTACCACCGCTGACAGGAAGCTCTCAGATGAAGCTGTCAAAATAAAAGGGCGGGAGTAATGAGCGTTGCTGGGGGGAGGGGGGTGTGACTGAAATGTAAAGGAGCACGAGTACGTGCACGCTTTTCATCGGGTCATCTTGAACAATATCATACAGCTTAATGATATTCAACTGGCTTTGACCGGATCGGCGTCCTCTATTCGAGGGTGCAGGTTCCATTGCGGACCGGAAACGCCGTGTTTAACATTACCTAGCTTGACAATGTCATCCTAAGGAACATCTCATGCAACATACAAGTTGACAGTATATTGTTATTTACCCTTACACTTCCAGCTGCTGGTATCTGGGCTCCCAGTCTGTCAGCCCAGCTCTGTCGCCGTACATTTGCTTTGCTTCCAAACTAGACAGCTGTTGCTGCAGATGATAACGTGTCAGGTCCCTGTGTCTGCTCCGGATGCTCTGCAGGCAACAGGGGATGATCCTCCTGAAAGTTGTTGTTGCAGTAATTTACCACCGCGCTTTCATCACCTCTGTCAATGTCATCCACTAACATAAAACTGCATTTCCGGCCACAGCTTTGTCAACATATTACTACAATAATAATAATAATATAATATATAATAACAACAATGAGTTTGAATGTAGACACATAAAGAAGACAAATAAAATTAATACACAACATCAAAGCACTAAACAAAAATCCTACAATAGCATTAAAAACAGCATTTCATACAAAATCGGGGAAAAAAAACAACCATCCAATTTAACATAGAATTTAAATTATCAGAACAATAGCTAAAACAATCAATTCATTAAATCATCGCCAAGCATGTCAAATTTAAAATTTCTTTGCAATTACTCTGAAGGTCAAATAACTGACATTCAGCCTTGTAGTCATCTAATGCTCGTTAACTTGACTACTCCAGCATCCAGCCACAGCTGGAGCGCGAGGCGAACACGCTGCTGCCTCAAAACCACGCGTACTACCGCGAGACCCCGCCCCCTTAGAGCTACATTCGTACATATACGTTTTAAAACTTTAAACGTGATTTAATTCTTCAGTCACCCAGATAATAAATCACAATTCATCAGTTAATAAACAAATAAATACATTACACATACAGTAAATAATACCAGCAATACCAGTTCTCTATTCAAGTGCAAAAATATTTGAATGGAGACAACGTCTGTATTAAACATCAGGAATAATAACAAAAACACATTGTGCTCAATTGTTACTTATCAAATATTTAATTGTATAATTTCATTTCTTGCCTGAACCTTTTTATTCTTAACGTTCAATCATACTGGGTGTATCCTGATGTTGCTTTGTCCTCACACACTTCTACCTGAGACAACAAGTGGAACATGATCCATCACTACTCACTCTAATGAAGACAACAGGGGACGCCCATTAAAAGCCTCAGTGTGGCAGGGCTCTCTTTAGCTTGTTTTTCCACCTGGGTTGCCAGGAGTGTTCAGCTCCTCTGGAAGGAGGGTGTGGCTGATGTAAGGATTGAGACTGTAGAAGGCAGGGTCCAGAATACCAAAACACAACAACACAGAGGAGCATGGTGAGCTCCCAATAACTGTCTTATGCAACTGATCAGAGACTCATTTGGGATTATGTAATGGCATTAAGCCAGTGTGGCTCATAGCTGGGCCAGGGACTACCACTGTCAACACTGTGGGTCACACCACGACTTCAGGCTGGAATATAGCGTGTGTGGAGACGGCACGAAGGTGCCGCAGCACTGCCAAGGTCACTGCGTCAATGTCATTAGCCAATAAAAAGACACGTCTCCTGCATGGTAAAACTGAACTTCTGCAGATTAAGGGGACAGATTACTGCAGAACTGGTCCCTGTGCTAAACTAGCCTGCTTGAAGCACGTGTGTGTGCATGAACTGATTAGTATATAGAGGGAGCACAGGCTCAGTCTGCTTCCTATGTGCATTCTTTTTATTTAAACCATTTTAAACTATAATATTTAGTCTATTTATCATTTGTGCTTTCTTGTATAGCCTGTCAATGAAAATTCAATTTTAAACAAGTGTATAATGTAAGACAAACATTGACTGATGAAAATGTGGATTAAAGGAAAAGAGACAACAAAGGTGAAAAAACAACAGATGAACTAAGTGAGATACTAAACCTAGAAGCTCAACTCATGCATTTCCACAGGACCTATATTTCAGTACTGTTCTGTTGCAGTCGCATAAGAATGTGACATCACCCTTGTACAGATTGAGCCGCACCCTATACACAACCTCAGACATGTCTGGCGTTTCTCACTGTTTCTACTGATGTCCTTTTCCAGATGGGGCAAAACAACAGACGTGATCACAGCTGTGTCGGCAGGACAGAAGGAAAACTCAACTATTTGAACGATCAGAGTTACCAGGCGTTGGGGTGTTTGGTTGCAAATGTGACAAAAGTCCAGATGAGACTGTATCAAATCAAATCATTTCCACAGTTGATGTCACAAATAAATAACATCTGGTGCATGTTTGAATTCCTGCAATGGAACTGTAATTGTAGCTGCTGATGCAGTTAAAATGGTTGTGTTTGACATAAAAGTCAAAGATGACCCAATGAGCTGTGTGGGTCAAACGGTCTGCAGCAATGTTGACTGGGATTTGTTACCAGATGTCTAAACATATCTTCAGAGGCCACTCATTTCCCCAACCAAGCCTCAGATGAATATTGTAAAGCATAATCAAGTGTTGTGTTCCGGCCCCTGCTCATGCTGATCTTGTGATAGGGGAAAGCACATTCCCTCTACGTTACTTGCCAAGTAACACACAAGTGTGTGTGTGTTGCAGCAGGGAATCCTGCATAGACGAAAAACAATAAATCACATTTGAGCAGGATCATGTGATTAATGGAGGAAGAGTAGTGAAGCGTTTGGAAACCTCTGCTGACCAGACTTGATCAAGATTTTCAGTTTCTGAAGAACATATAATCACATGGGGTAAGAACCAAAAAGAGTAACTGTTTACTGCTCAGGTTTAAACATTTTTACACCACCTACATCAGCGTCAATTGTATATGGTGACGTGCGTGTTATTGGATGAACAACAGTCCCACCTGCTGGTCAGAACTTCAGTCTCCACAGAATAATTGAAACAAGCACTTTATTGTATTTGTGAAACATGTGTGAAGATGTGATTTACACTGAAAACATTTTAAAGATAATCAAAAATGGTCCCTCAGAACAAATGTGTGTAAAATATAATGAACCAATCTGGGTATAAAACAGAGCACGTGTAGAAATGGAGTGTTCTCACTCGAAAAATCTAGAACAGTGAAGGAAAATGAAAAAATAACCAGAGTCAAGAACGAGCCTGAGCACGGAATTAAAGCTCACGTACAGACAACTCCAGGTCTTTCAAAAGGAGCCACAAAAAATAATGATATAAAAAAGAAAATCAATATTTCGGTAAATATATATATTTTCTCCCACCAATGGCTTTAATATAATTGCATATATATTTTTAAAATAATTTTGATGGTACAAGATTCATTTTATGGCTGTTCACCAAACTTATTATATGTCCTTCTAAGCGTCCTACATCATTTTGGCTTCAAAATTTAAATGTGTAATGAATTTTAAAACCCAAAGCAGAGAATCTTGAGGCTAAAGCTACATTACCTCACAGTGCAACAGCAAGAAGCTATAGAACCAGTGTTGACAGACTTCACCATGCTTTAGCTGAAGTCTCTGTCGGGGAGCACCAGTGGGGCCACCAGCGTCCACAGGTAAATTGCCAAGCCGATCCAGCTGGAGCCGATCTTCACCCACACGGCCGGCATGCTGGTCTGCATGGCGTGGTAGTCGGTCTCGGGCCTGGTGAGCCAGGAACAAGGTCAAGGGGGGGGAGACGGCTTTGTCTGTCAGTAGGTTAATTTAAAAAAAAAAAAAAGGCATATACTCACATGTACCAGTTAGTGAGAGTCATCATGATGTAGAGAGAAGCCAGGCAGAGGCTGAAGTGAAAGAAGGAGTAGCTGTAGGTGACGCCGTTCTCCTCATTGTCCACGGCCCGTCGCACTCCATCCTCTCCGGACGAGGCCTCGAAGTCGTTGGTCAGACCCTGGCCCTCCTCAGTCTGCATCAGCTTGTTCACCTGGGCGTTGTTTGAGGACCGGATGCTGTGGAGGTTGAGAGCACAAGGACTCGTCTTGACTTGTGTGCCTCTGACATTTGTTTCATAGCAACACAAATGACGGTTCATTAATTCTGAGAATCTCCTCCCAGTAAAGTTTGAGGTTTAATTAATTTTCCCTCCCAGGTTGATCGACCGTTGGAGAAGCACATTAATAATGCCAATCTCTTGTTCTACCACATCCCACAGGGTCTCTAATGAATTCCGATCAGGAGACTGCAGAGAAAGGTTTGAGAACACTTTTGCTTCGAGGAAGGTGAACCACATGCGGCCTGGACTGTGGACACAAGACAGGTTGTCTCCCTGGATCAATCAGCCTCACATTTCAAATTTCGGGACGTGTTCTTCTCAATCTGAGATGCTTTCCAACTCACCACAGTTCTAAGGAGTGAGTTACTGGAGTTTCTCCACCAGCTCCAACCAGTTTGATCGTTGCCCTCTGTCCTCTCTCATCAACAAGCTGTTTCTGCCCACAGAACTGCTGCTTACTGGATTTTTTTCCTTTTTAGTTTTAGATGCCAAAAAACAAATCTGAATTAACTCCAGGGACTATTGAAGATCCCAGGAGATCAGCAGTTTCAGAAAGTCAAAGTCTCTGTGATCAAATTCTTTCTCTGTTCTAATGGTTGATGTGCACATTCCCGTTCTGAATTACAGTGCACCAACACGATGGGCTGAATGTATTATTTCATGTCTGTAGGCATTGGGAATAATAATCTATTCACAGCATTTACATACAGAGACATGCATCAAAGTAAAGAGGGGGAACAGGGTGTCAATGCTGCCCTCCAGGGGACATGATAAGTCACTAAATGATTTGTATTAAAATGATCATTAACTCTGGGCCTTCTAACTTTGCAACCCAAGTAAACACCTTATGGAGATTTTTGAATGATTGTTAGAGAGCATCTATTAAATCTTCCCTCAATTTCCAAGATAAGGTCTGTCAACTGTTTAGTATCTGTTTATTTTTCCTATTCACAGAGTTAGATGTTTTAACTTCTTGCAAGCTTTTAAACATGTCAGGACTCAATAAATCCAGTGGTGACAGTACAATACCTTGCATAGAGTGTACAGAACAAGAAGATGATCAGTCCCACGATGCTTTGTGCGTCCCACCACTGGACATCTCCAGCAGCAGGGGTAGGAGGAACGAACCCCGGTGGGGGGGTGGGACTTTCAGGCTGGACCAGACTCAACAGACTGGGGTTGCACTGCCGGTCTGAGGTTGAAAACAGAAACCAGTGAGAATAGTCGGCGTCAGGTGTCTATTAAAGTCACAGAATTTGTCGTTTGAGGTTTTGAATAACATGATTTTGTGCTTTGACTCTGGAGACTTACTGGGGTTGTTGGTCATGGCTGACCAGGTGACGTACATGGTGTAGAGGGATATGAGAGAGGCCTGGAGCAGCCCTGAGCTGGGCTGAGCCTCCTGCAGAGACAGAGGCATGAGTCAGAAAATAAATCTGTGCACTTCCAGAACATATCTCTCCTCAGTGGTTCAGACATTCTGTCCTCACTCAGAGACAGATGGTCCTTTTTTTACTAGCTTGACTCCTAGAGTCAGCATTAAAGAACAATTATTTTTCACATACCCCCGTGCAATAGATAAGAAGTTATATGATTCACAATTATGCTCTTTCACTAGCTGTCTTAGTTTTAGTCGATGTGCTGGGCACTGGCAACACTGAACACGCCAATGAGCACACATGATCACATGAACGTAAAATATCCTATTTTGCCAGACACCATGAAATGTTGGCAGCACTTTGTTTTTTCAAATGAAAGTAAACTGAAATACATTTACTCCCAAATGTTATTGTAGTGTTTATGACAATAAATCCTTGAATCTTGAGTTTGGTCTATAAACAGAATGGCCACCATTTTACATATACAATATTCTGTATTCTTCAGTGAGTGTCCCTCACCTGAACTTTGGGAATAATGGAGACGATGGACACAATGATGCAGAAGATGAAGTTGAGGCTGATGAAGACCTTGTGCTCAGTGCAGTCGTCAGCTTTGGTATAAAACAGGTAGAAGAGCACAACAGCAGCAAAAGCCAGCCCGTAGAGGAGGATGGTGAAAGAGAGCAGAGCTGTGGGAGTGAGATAAACAAACACCACTGTCATTATTCGAACTAAACCTGACAGCAAAACGGCAGCTGGATTCTGCTGAGGGTTTTAGATTGTTCGTGCACTGGTTAGTTCTGTAAAACAAGACTCTCCTGTCAAAACTCAAAGTGTATTTCATGCAGTTTGATTTATTACATAACTGCTGGGTGATTCGTCAGTGTCACCGGCACAAAAAGGCTAATCTGAATTGTAATTCAATGTTCCAGTTACACACACATCTATATGATTTATTGACAAAGGTTTAATTAACTTTTGCAGAGCTTTCTAAGGTGAGAAATTGCAGGGGGATTATTTGTTGGAGTAAAATATGCACTTAAAGCTTTCTGTCACTAGATGGAGAGTATGAAGCCTTTCTACCTGCGAACCAGCACTTTGTGTTTCCATTCTCTGCCCTCACCAGCCAGGACTGGTTCCAGGAATGGGCGAAATCCACAAGCAGGATGAGCTGGATGATGATGAACAAGAAGGAGCCCAACATGCCGAAGTAATACCACACTGAGAGCAAACAGGAAAGAAGAGTGACTCAGATATGTGGTTGTGCACCATGAATGAATGAATAAAAGACTTTTTATTCTAAACACATTCACTGCAAACTCTACTATAGAAACATATTTTGTTGAACAAGGGTTTTGATATTCCTAAATTGGACTTTCAATCAAAATATGTCACGTTGTGACCCTAAAGTGCTTCTCAATTAAAGCAAAAAAAAAAAAAAAACAGTTCAAGGGATCATGGGAGTTGTTCTCATCACTGCTTTTTGTTAGATTTTTTTCTTATCAGGAGAAGAATTATCCTCAGAGGTAATCTCCTCCATTCTGAAACAGACACAGTGATTAAATCCATAAACAAACACTGAAAACAGCTACACTTTAGAAATCCCTGTTTCTCTGTTGCTCTTTGCAAAGACATTGAGCTGAATTTGTTTCTGTGATGCCTCCATCAACCAATAGCTCCAATATATCAACAATGTTTTGAAAAAAAAAAAAAAAATGACATGTCACTGACAGGTGAAGAAATAAACATTCTGTCTTGAACCAGGCAGGTCTGAAGGTGTGTCAGCTGATGGTGGATTCAAATGAAAAGAAAACTGTAAATTTAAAGCTGAAATGTTTTCTAGTTTCATACCTTTATTAAAGTCGCCATCAGGGATGAAGAACGCTCCCACCGTTAAGCCAACCAGCAGCAAGAACTTGAAAAACCAGAAACTGAAACAAAACAAAATGTGTTTACACAGTGGTAATAAAATTAAGAGAACGCAGTGTCCATGCTTGGCCACTAGAGGGCAGCATTCTGCCATAATACAGAGCCGCAGCACTGACCCATTCTGGATGGCTGCTCGAGGGTCCTTGCTGCTGCGCACGCGGATCATGATGATTGAGAAGAGGAAGAAGAAGCAGGTCATGGCGAAGCACATGCGGTACACAGACTTGTAGCCCACGATGACGTCACAGTTCACCTTGTTCTCGATGCCAGGTATGGTCGTCCCACCCAGGCAGAATCCTGGAATCTGAAAACCAACCATGAAACACTGGGTAAGGCAGGCCCATATTATCCTGAGGGAAGAATAATTGAATCTAAAAAGATTGAGATTGTGACAGAAATGGTAATAACATAATTTTCCAAACATTATGTCTAGCTGCTCAACGAGATCACTGTTGCTGGGTTACAGAATTATGAAAGCACTGTATTTTCCATCTTTTCTTTAATTGGTGCAAACATGTGGGTTCAGAAATGCACTTACTCAATGATTAAGGGTCCCTGATGAAAAAGCCCCACATCCACACACAGATAATTGCACTGGGCCTAAACCAGTCTTGTCTTTTGTACCTTTTTAAGATGTTCTTCCATGCCTGGGAGAATCATGATGACAGAGACCATAGTGCCAAGCATCAGCAGGAAGGAGAAGGCCAACCGGCTTATGGTGGAGTTGTATGTCGAAGGGCAGCATGATGACAAGAGGCAGGAGGCAGAGCCGCACAAACAGGACGCCTGGAGAGGAGATGGAGGAAGAATCAGCAGGGCATGCATACAGATCCATATTTTATAAACATTGTGGACAAGGCTCTGGGTTGTCGGATAATCAGGGTAATGCATGCATGGCTCGCAACAATGAACATGGAGGAAGAAATGAAGAAAAAACATTGTGTCTGCTGTCAGGGCAACCATCGTCCTGCTTAAGCACACGTCCAGAAAAGCAGAGATAAGCGATGATTCACAGAGGCAGTAATCACGCATGACATAAGAACAAATCTCTGCCTCTCGCTCTTTGTTTCTTGACAAGGACCTTGAATCAGGGTCACAGAGGATTCCTGTCGGAATCAGATGGTGACTGCTGACCATACATGAAGCAATGAGGCAGGGACTCACTGTAGCTGAGATCATCTACCCTTGATTAAACACAAGCGTGAGCCCAGGCTTCTACAAGAAATGAATGCTGCAGCTGTGAGGTGACGAATCCAGTTCCCATGGTTCAAAACTGTCACACTGCTCAGGCAAAAACAACCCGTAGAAAACAGTCAAAGAAAAAACTGCTCATAACTCTTAGGTTTACTGAGGAGTATTACCAGGAGCTCATCGTGATAACAGGGAATATTAAATATCAAAGCACCCACATAATGAGCCTGAGGTTTTATTTTACAACACTGAAACAGCCTGGAGATCAATGCTCAATATTTTCTGGTTCATTGTATCTTTATTACCACCGAGGGGTAATGACTTCTGTAGCCAGCAGTAACCACATAATAACAATAAATACATCAGCAATATAATTACATCACAGTGAGACATTTAAAAAAGGTCGATGGCAGCAAGGAGCGGCAACTTTTTAAAAGCTATGAATTCTGCTTCATGTGGTGGATTGAATTTACAGCCAGAGGGGTAGCAACAACAGCTCATGTAACCAGCCAATTTAATAAAACCGATTTAGTAAAGCAAGAATAAAGTGTGCAGATGGCAATACAATTATGAGTCATGTGATTTTAAAAAAAAACATGCACTGATGAGCCTTTAAACACACAGCATAAACAGATCAGCTGTTGTTGAACTACTGCACCAGCTTAACAGCCTGACCATTGATCAGCATGGAGACAACAATCAGATTCATTTCTTTAGTCTTGGACACACAGAGACAGAGAGCCTGTGTTGTCGTTGTGGTCCAAATTGCAAGCATTAAACACTGCCCAGGACTGAAGGCTGGCATCTTATACGTTCTGATTAATGTCAAACCTCTGCCAGCTTGAACAATAACTCCCCGGTGGCTGTTATACAGAGATATTGCAAAACCTGGTGCCCAACCTCAACACTGGATCGCAGCAGATGTTTGGAGGATAACCAGGAAATCTCTCTCTCTCTCTCTGTTGTTGTGTTACAGCTGTGACACACTTTCTTTTATCTCTTATCAGTGAGCTTACTGCACTGAGAGAAGTACACTGGGTCACGGAAGTTGAATTCTCCCACTCTTTGGCACTTGCTAACAAACTCCTGGGATTGTTTGGAAGTTTCCTTTATTGACATCTACTACAAGTAATTATTGTAAGTCATAACAGAAACGATGTCAATACTGAATGTTAAAATAAAAAGTAGTAGTAGAAGAATGACGTCATGCTGTGGCTTTTTAGTTAACCCGGAAGTAGCGCAATTCGCAGTACATACAGATGTAGCGATAAAGTTTGATTAATTCACATGTTTACCTGTCGAAGTAGTAAAGCACATATTCAATGACATAGACATTAAGTCATTTAATTTAAATGTTAATAGAGTCAAATCACAGCAGAGTCCGCCATGCTGCCACACGCCCATAAGTAGAAATCTGACAAGTCACAACCTAATAAATCCCATTTCCTCAGCGGTCCAACCTCGGTATGAACATGTAGCTCAGTAACCCGGGTTTTTAACTCCATAAAGCCCCACAACGTCGGTATGTTACGACTTCTGGCGATAGGTAAACAAACTTGAGAACAACTTCCTGACAGTATTCAATTCTAGCAAGTATTCAAATATTCAATAAAAGCACTTTGTGCCTCGAGACAAGTCCGAACATTTGGAGAAAAGCTGGTCGTTTTTTTTCGCTTTTCATTAGTTTCACGTGACGTCGTTTCGTCGATACCCAAACGTCAACAGGACTCGTGCCTCTGCTCTGAGACAGGTCTCTGCATGGACAGTGGGACAAGACGAGCCGTGTACTCACACAACTGGCGAGGGAGCCCACAGCCAAACAAGCCCCCATGTTCGTTATTCCTCAAAGCGACGAACCACGGGAAACGTTTCAGGGAAACTTAAGGAAGAAGTCCAAGTTAAGATGGCGGCGTCAAGTACTTCAAACACCACAGGCAGGAATCCGCCCATTCCTTTCAAAATAAAAGGGTTAATGAATGGAGACGCGTCAACTACCGTGCACAATGTGGACATCAAAGTGCACAAAGTCATTTGAAAGAGGCTTTTATCCAAAGCGACATACAAGCAATAGGTACAACACAGGCAAGCACTAAGGAGTGTTTATGTCCTGTATAACAAGTGATCCCACTTAACATGCAGTAGCGTCTTATTACAAATAATTGAGGAAACTCAAATGTCCAAAACGTGTACTGTAGCTTTGTCAGTAACCGATCCACTTCCGGTATCATTTTTGCTCGATTTGGACAGAAACTGTTCTTTACAAAGGGCGTAGTTGCCTCCAATCAGAGGCTTGACATTTTCTTCCGGGAGTCCAACTCCGGCTGTGATTGGCTCAAAGAGAGGCCAGTCCAAATGTTCGACGAATTGCATGTTAGTGCGCAAATGAGACCCCGCCCCTTCATTATTGTCCGGTCATTTACTCCCACATAATTGTGGAACCTTTTTAGACTTTACCAACAAAATGCTAAATACTGTTTAATTTATTCAATTAACTGCTTGTGTATTAGATACTTATGGTAAAATAAATACAAACTGTCTGAATATACATTCTATGAAAATACACAATATAACAACATTTTAATTTTATTTAACCATAAAATATGAAAGAAAAAAATGGGGTCATCCAAATCTTAGAGAACATACAATGAATTCATATACCTAACTAATTAGAGCAATATAACTATTACAGTGACTGTATGGTCTAAACTGTGTAGCCCTACTGGAGCAATCATTGATGTTATTATTGAGCCAGTTTCACCAGAGGTGGCACACATACTGTGAGTAAATAGGAGTGACACTGAAGGTCAGGAGAGTGAGTTAAAACCAGCAGGGGGCTAAACGGCCATCTGCCCAGGTCTAACCTTCAGAATCATGGTGAAGGTGGTCACCTGTGAGTAATCTGCTTCAGTGCAAATTCTATACAGCAGCACAGATACAGTATATCCGGATTGTGTCTCTGATGAATGCAGGGCCATAAAGAGCATTAAACCGTAAATGTTAATCAGTTAACAACCTCATTACGTAATGCCACTGTCCACCTATCAGGGACTGGTGCTGGTTGAAGCCACACACACACCAGTCTGTCCCTTGTCTGTCATTTTTTAAAAGCAGTGTTAATAAAAAACAACGTTTTTACCTCAGCGATTGTTCTGTTTTTTCATCCTGTTGGTAGCACCGACGTCATGATGAGGGATTTCACGTTTATCAAGTTTCTCTGACTTGATTTATGAATTGTAAAAACAAACAGTAGTTAATGAGGATGTAAAGAAGTGTGTGGACTGAGACAGTTTGCCACCTTTGCTGCAAAACCCAGTTGTTATTTGTCCTAAAGCTACAATGCACGTGCATTTGTTTTATCTCAACAGCATCAGAATGATTTGTGGACAAATTACTTGATTGGATTCGATTAAATGTATGGCAAAGATAGAATTTCATGCCTAGGACAGATACACCCCTCACTGTGACAATGGTATAAACCTGAGCAGCAGCGACAGGAGAAAAGAGACGGATTAAGCAACAATAACAGGAAACTGCAGTAATGGGGCTTCAAAATAAAAGTAGCAATGCACTGCTTAAGAAGTACAGCAGCAACGCGAGGTTGCAAAACATGCTATGAGCAATTTCACTATCTTTCATTCTTCCTCTTGGACATAATTCAAATTATATTTCTTCCTCACCTGTGCTGTCTTTGTATTTTGAAATCAATGCTGACATGTAACTATAAGTTCAGGTTAAATAATGTGCTCACGGGGAGGCAATGTTTGATTAATTCCTCTCCTTTTTACAGTTATTATGGCACAATTCAAACCATTTGTTCGACATTGTTATAAACAATGAATATACTGTAGCATGTTTGTTTTCTCTGCTTAGCCTGTTCTACCTTCCTTTGTTGACATAACCAAAGTCGTACCTCTCCAGAAGGCTCTGCTTTTACTTTGAAGACCGTTCCCCCCTCTGTTCCGCCGTCCTCCGGCCTAACACCGCGCGCAGTGACGCTCCTCCCCGTCGCTTGGAGCGGCGCTCGGCTCTCGGTGTTTCCGTCGGCGCCGCTCCGTCCTCTGTGCCGCGGGTCCGGCGCGTCAGCGGTGATGAAGCCGTGCAATGTAGCGTGTCGCAGCGCACGGAACCCCTGACAGGCTGCGCTTTATTTTGCCATCCTCCTCCTCCTCCTCATCATCATCATCATCCTCCGCTGAGCATGGTGTCTGGCGGCTAGTTCCAACTCCGGACTGCTCCTGTGGTTTTTTTAATTCACCCCCTCGGCGAAGCGCACTGAGATCGGTTGGTGAGTGCTTGCGCACGTACACACGGTCACCTGTGCTGCTCCACAGGTAGGACACCAGTCTGCTGCTGCTGCTGCTGCTGCCTCCGACATCCAACTCACACCGGGGCTGGAGGAGCAGCTGCAGGTTCCAAGAGAATACAGACAGAATCAGTGAGACATGCCGGAGCCAGGGTTACACACAGAAACTAATCCAAACAACAAAAGGCTTTGAAATAACGGATGATGTGATCCACACTGATCGTGTGAGCTGCAGGCTTCTTAGTACTGAGCAATATTCTAAAGAGATAGTAGAGCTCACTCCAGCTTTCCACCTGTCACCGCCATACAGGTTAACTGTGATGTGGTGAAACTGTTGGAAATTAATCAGTCAGTGTTAAACATTTGAATGTTCAAAAAGAACCAGTAATAACAGGGTATAAAAGGGTTTTGGTTGCATACTGTCCGTTTCTGAGGGCCAAAGCGAAGGGCCATTCTGTTCCCATGTTCAGTGATTTACTGTGTTGCTAAAAGTAGGTGTAATTTACAGCTTATAGGCCACATTGAGGTACCAAACATCTAAAGCCTCACAGTGGAAAACAATTTGCGAAATCGGGGAAAGCAGTCTCACATTTACTGATGCCAAAGTAAATGTTCTTCTGTTCTGCGAAAGGACGACCACTCTACGCCACAGCTGCCCACAAAGTATCGCTATTCATGTCTAAGGCTGACAACTCATAACGTTAAGTGCAGTAAGCTCTCCAACCAGTGTCATAAATCCTTCAAACGCCAAAGATGGGCCGTGATCCCTACAAATGTAAATGTTCTTCTGTTTTGCTGCATTTGCAGTGAAAATGCATTTTAGTGGTTGGTTTTTAGAACCCAAAGATCTAAACTAGTCCTGGGATCTGCCAGTATTATGATTTCAGTCACATTCAAGTGCCACTGTACAGGTGAATGTTAGGCTGGAGATGTTCCCAGAGAAGCACACATTTGAATATTTGGCTCCAGCTCCTCCACTTGTGTGTTTTCACACTGTGCTAATTACTTGTGCATTGGGTGGTATTTGAAAGTCCTTCCCATTTCCTCGGCTCAGCTGTTGTGCTCTTTCTGTGATCGCCTGTCAATCAGACCGTGTGGGTGAAATACTGGGCCTTGAATTTTCTTTGAATTCTTCATGCAGCTGATATTGAATACTGAATCTGTATCCGTCCGCCTGGGCTGTGCTTGCTCTCACTGCTCACGTTAACCTCCAAATGCTTCTGTCGAGATGAAACTGAGAGAAATAGAAAGCGTCACTGTTGGGAACAGTAAATGTGAGAACATTAGTGAATAGCCATTCATGTTTCATAGTGATTAAATGAACAATACCAAAGTGTAATGTTAAAGTAGATATATCGTGCATTAGCTTAAAGGTTCAATGAAAGGTCTTTTTCCCCTGACTTTACGTCCTTTTCCTGTGCAAAGCCATGACACAATGTCAAGGTGCAGCTGTGTGGTTCCTACATATCCAGGATTTGTCCTTGTTTGCCGCACTGCAAGATGAAGCATCGGTAAGACAGCGACGTGAGGGAGCGTCTCCTGGTTCAAGGGGAAGAGGAAATAAGTTGGCAGGTTACAGGCACTGTGTGGGACACTGAAGATACTGAGTGAAAGAGACACTGAAGGGAAAAGTAAAAAAAAAAGTAACCTTGGTAACACTGTGCCAAGATACAGATGTTGACAACTATTTTATGGAGCAGTGTGGGAGAAGTAGCATTGTATTCTGGGAAATACAGTCAGATCATGTCATATTTAAACTGCATTAGTTAATATTTGGTCGTGGGAAGTGACGGGAGACATTGTCATCGCGTCTTTGTTGTGTCACCACTGGGTGAATCATCTGGCTTCCTATCATCTCTTCACCCTACCCAGCTTCTCTTTCTTGGAAGCCAGGCCTTGTGTCATCATGTGTTAACACAGATGATAGCAGACAGATGACATGGCACCACGTGGCCCCCCCACCCAGCCATCCATCCTGATTCTGCAGTCCCAGAGGTGCCAGACGTGCGCGGCTGCTCATTCCTCTATGGCTAATGTCCTGAGCAACTCAAGTTGGCTTTCCCTTCACACTTTACAGGGAACAAAGGGAGCCACTGTAATCAGTTAACAGGTAACTGCTTTACCAATAAAATCGGCTTAATCTCCAGTGGCCCCAACACTACTGAGCAGCTTATCTTCATCCCTTATCTAACTCATTAAAGAACTATGGCGGACGGATAAAAAAACTGTATTGAAACAGTTTAATCAGAGTGATTGTCTGATATTCATGCTCTGAATCTAAAGAGTTGTGTGCTCCATGCAAAACATATATCACATGCATATCTTGTATCATTATCAATTAAATGTTAGGGATAACCCCCAAAGCCTAAATTGAAATAAACGAATGCCTTTGAATGCCCCAGGTCTTTGCACTGACACAGCTCTCGGAAGACAAACATGCAATTTGAAAATATCCCAATCACGGTTTTGTGTCAAGCTCTCAAAGCAAACAGGACGGTGCTAGATTTAAATCATTGCTTTGTCCGGCTCGGATATCTACTCTGACAGGCCTGGGGGGGTTTGTGAAAATAAACTTGTGATCTGCACACTGTCCTAACAGATTACACTAAATTCAATTTGACAGGGTGTGTCGTCTAACAACTAACCTGACTAACCTATCAAACCAAAATAGTGATGGACAAAGAGCCAAAAACACAGTGGTGTGCCTGAAGGAGACTTAGGCTGTTTAAGCTAAGTTAATACAGGCAGCCAATTTAAAGTACTGTATTTTTAACTGCCCCTACCAACTAATCTAATTCACCCAATTTCAGTCATGATCGGTTTTCCCGACTGTAACGACCCCTCCAAAATAAAACAAAGCAGCCAGGGGTCGACAGTCACATTTCTACCACCTGGCGTCCAAATTCAATTGCCATTGATTGGGGGCTTTGCCACTTTGAGGATGAAAACTTGCCTGGATAAATGCTCGTCATCCATTATTCCGCTGTATTGACCAGTGACCTATAAAGAGTTTATTCTGAGCAGGAGTGTCTGTAAAGCCCATTGCCCTTTACTGTCACCCATGGCTGGTTGCCATTTGGCTATGGCTACTCGTGTCATGAAAACACATCAGTCAATTGTTTGTCCATCTGGGTGTGGGAGACATATCAGAGGCCAGGCATGTTGTGCAGAGGTGTGAGAGCACAGAGGATGATAACAGGACCAGAGGGGACCTGCTTGCCCTGAGACGCTGTGTGCGACTGATCTGACCTCAACGT